>JAPMOR010024579.1:42341-160038 GCA_026543865.1 Argiope aurantia | reverse complement strand
ACCTATTTAAAGGAAAAAATATAGGAATTTTTATTCTTTTCTTATTTTTTTTATCTTGATACAATTTTGCAGTTTTGTCTGAAGCACTATTCAAAATAAGGGATTTTTTTTGTAAGGAATCTGTCTTTAGTCCAAGAATATTGACCCCTCGTGACCTCACAGAAAAAATCCCTTATTTTGAATCCCTGCCTGAGGGTGACCCTTGAGAAAGTCTTCAGGCCGGATTCTTATTTTATTTAGTTTAATTTTGTTTCTATTTTTTTTTTTTTTTTGTCCCTTTTAACTTGGTTTTTATTACTAATTAGGGTATATATATATAGATAGATAGATAGATATCTTTTAGTATAAATGCGTCTTTTTTGTGAACATGAATAATTAAGATGATTTCCATAACTTTTTCCATATTCTTTAAATCTAATCGTATTCAATTGGGCATTCGAAAGATGGTAATTTTGCTTAGTCTTAGAGTAAAGGTATAGAAAATAATTTGCGCTTCCATTCTGTACTGTAATTTTCTGAAATGTGCATTTACAATTATTATACTAATTGTTTTATTTTTGATATACATATTGTTCAGCTTTATCTGAAAGAGAATTTGCGTCAGTTTTTGCACATGTGTAATATTATTCTTTTATCTTGATACAATTTTGCAGTTTTGTCTGAAGCACTATTTTCAGTACCGCATTTAGACTATAGGTATTGCCATTTTCAATTGAAGAACTTGGTGCGCACCCAGTAAATTTATTACTCACAAAAATATCTAGCCATTCCGACCATAGTCTCGATAAAAAGGCAAAAGGGATAAAACAGTATTGTTTACAAGTGCGTTTCGAAGCATTCAACCAAAACGAACTTCAACCTGCTTCGTGCTGATGCGCCTGCAGTGCTACAGATTCATGCTTAAATTGCAAAGAGACATCACCCGCTGATTAGTGGCTCCTTTTATGCGAAATAATAATAATAACCAAAACCAGCAGGGAAATTTTTTTATTGTTAGAGTAGAGGTAAAAGATTGGAAACATGTTTTTACCACATAGTATACGAAAAGAACATACTTATTGTAATCATCCTTGGTAGTGTCTTTGAATCATGGTGTCCTTCTGCAATCACGATGACGCAGAAGTTAAACGGACTAGAAGGGAGAAATTTGGTACTTGACCAAATACTAGGCTTTCTGTCAAGTCTTGGACAAAATCCATCTGCGACAAGTCTGTCTGTAGAGCCATCCATATCTATGTGAACATTATAAGTCAAAAACTTTAAGAATTAAATACATAAAATTTATTCAGAAAATTATAAATCTATATGAATTTTAAGCGATGCCTCCACTGGTTGGATATCTATCGGTCAATACATTTGAATGCATGCGAATGCTGTAATTCAAAATTATAACAAACTAGAAAAGTTAAATTTAAAATTTGTTAAAGTTAGTCAAAAGTTGGATTAAAATTTGTAGATTGTTTGTAATTTTCAAAATGTGAACGAAATCTACGAAGACGAATTTTTCCGTTTGTTTATCTGAGAGCTAGTGAATACAATAGCTACAAAATGTAAAAGGTGAATAAAATTTATTACACAGTCAAAAGTTCTACAGTGTAGATCCATATAAAATTTTGAACCAAATCCTTGGGGGTCTGTCTGTTTGTACATCTGCATGCATGCAGGGTTTACAACTCTAAAAGTGATTTAGATAAATGAAACTTGTATGTAATCTCGTTGCTGAAATGTTAATTCTGTGTCAAATTTTGGTTGTTCCGATTGAAGAAACGGCATTATTCTTCTGTCCAGTATACTATGAAGCGCAAAACTCTCACGTGTAGCACTGGAAATAAAAGTATGTGCTGTTGTGGCGTTTATGGTTCTAAACTGTACGATTTTTATACAAGTGTGAAGGGGATGACATTTTTATTGGGGAGTATGCGAGACAGACTTCTTCCTCTGGTTAAAAGAATTAAAAAAGAATTTAAAAAATTAATTTTCTCGCATGATAATTATTTAATAGTAATATGTACAGAAGAATATGCAAAGTTCCTGTGAATGAGCTCAATACAGCTAGGAATTAGCATACATGAAACTCACGGCACCGGGATACAGGAGAACAAGCCTGTTTAAAGGTGCCATATACACGCCGCCTATAATTTTCGAACGTAATGCTATTTTATGAAGAAAAATATTTCGAGTTTTTTTCGTTTGCTATTGCGTTTTTTTAATTAATTAATTTATTTTTATAAAATCAACTGCAATCGGTCGAAGGAATAACAACACAGGTTTCTGCCATAAGAGTATTTTTTTTTTTTTTGAAATTCTCAAAGTATTTAAAAAAAATTTATTAAAAGTCGCCAGATTTCAACTTTTCCATTTAAACAATTATAAAAAAAAATTCTATCTTAAATAAAATAGAAATATTGGCATCTTCTTTCCTAAGCATATTTTCAGTTTAAAAAAAAATGTATAAAAGCTAAATTTTGGTCGTAATATTTTTTAAATATTCTGCATTTTCCCCCATAACTCCACCTTTTTCGCTAAGGAATATGCAGTAAAGCCCTTTCCAACGACCTGTGGCCTTACGTATTTTGTCATAAATCTGTCAACTGACCCATTGTTGGACCAACCCCGTCTGTGAACGGTGATCAGGAGCTTCCCGCAAATTGTCGGTAAAATGAACAGACATCAAAGAAGCCCAGAAAACCACAAGAGAGAGGAAAGAGGGCAAAATGTGCCAGACTCAATGCGGGCACAGGTCGTCGGAATGGGGCTTAAGCCTCTTCTTACCTCTTACCTACCTCTTCCTCTTACCTCTAATTGTTGGTGGCAGTTAGTAGTCTGGTTTTCAGTACATTGTACAATAGGATGGAACGAAAAAAATCAATTTTTGATTTTTAATTTGTAATAGCGTGGAAATGTTGCCTTTTGGTGTAGATAAAATAAATTATAAATATGAAAAATTCTGGAATAAGTCTTGAGGTGCCGCAAAGACATTAAATTTTCATAAAAACACACTTTTTGCAACTTTTTAGGGATTTTTGCGTGCCACGATTATGAAATAAAGAGCTATAAATAGGCGTTGTCATATGAATAAAAGTATAAAAACAGTTTTTCTATTGCATTGGAATGGCACTGAGTCGTCGCCAGAGTGGTGGTTATTGAGGTAAGGCGGAGATTTGTTTGCGTCCGGTGACAAGGACAGGGCGGGTTTCAAATCAGTAGCTTTGCCGAGTTCAGATGAGTTGGTGTTTTCGCTCCGTCTATTGGTAACTGATTAACGTAATTGATTTGTTAGTTTGCGAGCTTGTGTACTTTGCTATGAGTAAAAATGGCTCAGTCTAAATTAGTGAAGATAAGGCAAATATTGGAGTATTCTATTTTTGAGAAATTTAGTGATTTGCTTGAAGTTGAACTCACTACTTAAAAATCTAGTGTTGCTGTTATATTAGACAAAACCACAAAATTGCTTCAGTGAAGGTCCTTCAGGGAAGGTCCTACTGTAAGCAAAATATGTGACCCTTTAGTTTCCATAATAGAACAAACATGGTCAAGAGCTTCTATTCCCATTGCTTCTAGCAAAAGAATTTCACAAATAATAAAAGTTTATCATGCTGAATATAGGAATTTATTAAGTCTAAAGCAGAAAATGTTCAAATAGGTTTGATTCCAATCTCACAGAATTTAGAGAAGAAACTAGACGTTTATTTGATATTGCTGACTTGTATAAAAGAAGAAAAAAGTCCAGGTATGAAATAAAAAGTTTTAAACGATCAACGCTCTAACAGGTTATAGGTAATATTGATATTGCTTCCACAAGCGCTTTGAGGAAGGAAGAAGCAAGAAAGAGTAAAGAATTAGAGATAATAGTTAAGTTTAATCAAGAACGGACAAAAAATACTAGTGGATCAGAAACGATTACTGGCGACATTGACAGCGCTAAGGAACAACAGTCAGAGGAACAGCAAAAAGAGGCAAACCAACCAAATCCATCAAATAGACAAGAAGATATAAAACTACCAGGTATCTGTGTGGTTTAATATTAAGTTAAAACTTTCATGTACTTATGGTTCCAAACATCTTTTTAACCTTATCTCATATTCCCGCCATCTCTCTGACGATTTCAAGAACGTTATAGACCAGATTATTCAAAGAAATGGATACTTTGCTGCTTCAGAAAATATCATTTTGTCCATGCTAAGTGATGAACGTAAAATTCAAAGAGAATTTGGTTTACGACGTGTTCTAAAAGCAAGAAGAGGGAGTAAAAAAAGAGTCAGGAAGTTTAAAGTTCCAAAGATAAACTTCGATGAAAAGGATTACATCAGCATAATCTCATGGCTTGCAAATGACGCCCCTCGCTAAAACATGTTTCCAGTTACTCTCTCAAAGACTTTATACAAAAGGCATCTGAACCTGAGTCAAATATATAGCGGACCCGGTTATCGACTTTCCACTGCTTCCTTGTTACTTGCAAACAGTGGAAAGAGCTAAGAAACTGGTGGCCGAATCAGCTCAAAATGTCTGTGGTTCAATCGCAAGAGAAGAATACATAAGAGAAAAAATTGGCTCACGTGTGAATATGCCAAAATTTAATTTCAGAAAACAGTTTAATGAAGCAGAAACAAATATTTTGCAGCTGTAACATTTGTAATCATCAAGGATACAGAAGTAAGAAACGCAAGATTTGACATAAAATTTTTTCATTATTATTATACTTTGTAATGAATAATTTTTTCCAATTTCAATGCTTACATATGTATTTAAAATCATCTTTTCTAAGATTATATGAACGAAAAATTCATAAAAATATTTTATCAAAGTTTATAATTCTTTTATTTTTTTACAAACTTGGCTACACTTCGAGATATTGTTGTATTGCAACCAAAATTTCTAAAAATTCTTTTTGAACCTAAAAGCTAACTTTTCTGCATTGTTACCAAATTAAAATCCAAGAAAAATTTTTAAGGACCCTTTTTAAAAATTTCCATTTTTTCAATTTTTTTTTTACAAATGTCGTTTTTTGCATCACCTCAAGATAATCTAATATTACAACCAAATTTTTTAAAATTGGTTTGGAACCTTGAATTCAACTTTTCCGCACCATTTCCAAGCAAAAATATGAGAAAAATTTTTAAAGACCCATTTTAAAAATTTCATTTTTTTTTTTTACAAATTTCAAGCTTTTTGAGGCACTTTAAGATAATCTAATATTGCAACCAAATTTTTAAAACCTAAAAGGTAGATTTTCCACACTATTACCAAACTATAATCTTAAAAAAAAAAAAAAAAAAAAAAAAAGCTATTTTTGTTTCATCCTATTGTACTATCTCTCCCACATCAAGTAAATGCGTATTCATTTATTTTTTGTTTGGTATTACAACTGTGGCCATCTGGACACTCCCAATGCACTTGTGTTTCTACGAGTGCTACCACATCAGGAGAAACTAGACTTAAAATAATATTTATTTCTTATTTTAAGAAGGTCTTTTCTAATGTATCGATCGATCTGAAGTAGGAAAAATCAAAAGACAAACTTCGTTATGGAGATTGATGAATAAGAGGACAAAACAAATTATTAAAGATGATAAATATGGATAAACTAATATATATATTAATATGTTCACAATGGAGCTTCTTTATCCGAAACACTTATGCGACCTCAGAAACGGCTCGAGGCAAGTGATTGCACGGTTACTTATCAATGTAATAACAAGCTGAAAAACACTTTCATGTCATCGGAAATGTATATCGCTGGATCCTTTTCTAACTTTGTAGGAAAAGCAATTTCAATAGGAGAATAGTTTAAAGAAGCAACCATAAAGATTCAGGCGCCCATTCCAAAAGCCCTGTTCCGACGACTTGTGCCCGCCTTTAGTTTGGCGCATTTTGTCCTTTACCCTCTCTTGTGGTTTTCTGGGGTACTTTGATGTGTTTTCATTTTACCGACAATTTGCGGGAAGCTACAGACCAGCGTCCAACCAGCGTTGGATGGTCCAACAATGGGTCATTTGCCAGATTTATTACGAAATCTGTAAATCCACAGATCGTCGGAACGCGGCTCAAGTCAGCCAGCCTTTGGATTTTAAGGCACCTGCGAGGAAAACCCTGAAGTATTGTTTCTGTTTGTTTTGAGGTATTGTTGAACCAAGACAATGCATGGATTACTTTCCAGTCAAATTACATTAAATAAAATCTTATTTGTAGTCTCAATATTCTGTATAATTAAATAAATAATTCATAATTTTCCATGTTAAAATTTGTTATTGTAATGACAGTTTTTTTTTAATACAAGCAATTCTAATTTATTGCTTTTTTTTGTGTGTGTGTGCCTGTTTGAACTAAATAAATTAAATTTCCTTACCTTACAGCGATTTCTGTTCCAAGTACAAGAAAATGTGCTCATCTATATGTACTATTATCATTGAAATTCATTTTAAAAAATGCTGAAAGATGTTGCCGTTTTTTACAGAAAATTAGAGTGCCCTTATAGGAGATATATGGACATTCATTGTTGTAAATAATTTTTTATTCTTTTATTATTAATTTTTAATTCTTCATGCAATTGATTCTTATTGTTGTTGTTATTGCTTATCCTCAAAAGATCTGGCATATGTTAGATCAGTTCCAGTAGGTTGTTGACTGCCAACAAATCTATAATAATAAGGGGATCGGATGTTAAGTCTCTCTTAGAAAGTCCGATGCAATCCAGAATGTGATCTGGTGAAACTGGATGGCCTCAGCATTTTTTACAAGTGGGATGGATTTTTCTACCACCTTCAAAGGAAAGACACTTAAGGTAGCCATTTTTTAGTCTAGCTAGAGCAGTTTGGGAACCACAGTCACGTTTGATTTCGAGCAGAGTGCCAGGGGGTGTTACCGTTGGTGCCATTGGTGCGCAGGTAGAATACGCCATATTAAATTGAGTTTAGATCCTTCATTTGAGTATAGGGGCAAGGGGGGCAATTGCCCCCCTGTCGGCAACCACTTGTCCCCCCGTCGGTGAGGGATTGAGAGATTCGTCGGCAAAAATCTTCACTACTTCAGAATGGATGTGGAGAGCTGCACATTCTCGAATGTAATTTAAAAACAAATTTAAAGTTAATATGTCGAAATATTCAAGTAACGGTTAAAGCGATTTGACTATACTTAAAAAATAATCGATAGGGTGGCAGGTCTGTAAAATGCGACATTTTGTGGACAATTTTTGATCGGCCGACTATGAACGCAATATGATGGATGTCGAAGAAGTTAAATCCGCTGATTTTTAGGCTTTGATTGAAATATCGTTCATCAAGCTTATAATATGCTTTACTTTTGGCAGTATATTCAACAAGGTGAATAAGATAACGCATTCTGCTGACAATTTCTGGAAGGCCGATTATGAACTAAATGCGATGTAAATCAGCAGATTTTAGACATCTGATTCAAATATCGTTCATTCTTTTTATAATTTGTACTATGTTTTGTAGTAATATACCGATAAGGTGACATTTGAATGAGATATCGCATTTTGCCAAAAATTTCTGATCGGTCGACTAAAAACTCAATGCGATGGATGCCGATTATATTAAGTCCATAGATTTTTAGACATCAAATATAAATGTCGATCATCCAGCTTATAATTTGCTCTATATTTAGTAGAATAATTAATAAGCTGACAAGTGAATAAGACGACGCATTTTTGCCTACTAATCTTTGTCTTTCGGCTAAGGTATTATTATAGCTTACGAGAAAAAAAAAATTATTTTCATCGAGTATTTCGATTACCTGCAAGTGGAGTTATATATACTTTTATATTATACATGGATAGGGCAATAGAGTTCTTTTCTCTAATTCAGAATTCAATGTATAACAGTTCTAAAATTAATCCTTTTTTTTTCTTCATCTATCTGTTACATCCTCGGGAAGGAATTTGGTAAATTTATTTCACTGTGAGAATTCTCCGACTAAAATCTAGCTAATGGTTAAACTAAATTTAATAAAACGCTCTTTTCTCTTGACACTCTTGTGCAATATGTATTCTAAGAAGAGTTGCTTTGATGCAGCCAGATTATGTAAATTCATTATAAATCACTGGAATAAGTAAATTCTATAAGTATGAATTAAATTTATTTAACATTAAAGATCTGTTTTTTGCAATCTAATTTACAGGCTGCAATTATTATACTATAGATATATTACTGACTTCAATTGATGACAAGAAATAAATATATGTGGCATGGTAGTTTTTCAGCTACACAAAAAGAACTTATCCAAGTGTGCACTAAATTTATTAAATAAATTACTACTTAAATTCTTTAGATTCTGCATTCAGTATTAAAACTCGTTTATCGGAAAACGCATTTTTAAAAATTTTTCTTTTTCATTTTTCTTTCAATTTCTCATCTCGGGAAAATCTATATAATTTCAGATACTTATAAATTTTTAATAGACTTTGGATAAAAAGGATTTTATAAAATGATGATTAAAATAGTTATTCATAGATTATTTATAGATTACACATTAACCCCTTCACATACGAATTTACTTAATTTCCTAATTAGATGGCATATCTTATTTGGGACACATTGGGAGTTCATATTTAAGATCTAAATGTTTTTTAATAACAATGCATTGATTTTTACTTTCTCGTACACGTATAGGGAAAGTATAGTTATCGTCAAAAATTTTGAACTCGAGATTTTGACGAATCACTGAATTCGAAAAGCATATTTTTAGAAAATATCCGTCTATCTGTTTATGTCAAAGATAACTAAAAAAACTCTGAGCTAGACGGTTGAAATTTGTATACCATCTTTACACCAAATTTGCAGATTTCTATCAAATTTTGTGTAAACTCTGCTCAGAGGAAGTCTGTTCGTCCGGCTGTTCGAATATAAGTTAACATGATAATTACAAAACGAAGAGTGGTAGATCGATAAAATCCGGCACACAAATTTAATATCTATACTATAAATTCCTGTCAAATTATGAGCCAAACCGAATTACGAATTGACGGTCTGTCGGTCTACTTTCAGAAACATGCAAGCTCGAGAATTCAACTGACTTAAATATATCAAATTTGCTATGTGATTTTGTGACTTCAAGTGCAGTTTTGTGTCAAATTTCGGTTTCAGTTATACTCTGTTTCACCCTAACTTGGCAGTAGTGTATATTCTAGGCATGCCGAATCACAGTCGTTGCCAGGGGAACTGGGTTACTTTAAAGTACATAGTGACTAGAAATGCAGATCGCTGGCGAAACTTTATCTCGCAAATTTTTCGCCAAATAGTAAATATTTATTTACCTTATTATATTATCACTTTATCAGAGAATTAATTGTTTCCTTATTTTCAATATTATTGATACATTATTTTAATAAATCATTAATATTATTTCATTTCGTTTCATCGTTTCTCAAAAGAAAACCCTAAATCTTTCAATATTCGATAAAGCGTAGTTCGGCTAATGTTTTTCGAAAAGATATCTGTACAATCGTTCACATCTTTTAAAACTTTATCTAATGTTGGGATCTCATTTCTACGAAAATATGCATGGATTTTTCTTCACATACAGGATAATGTAAAATCATCATATTTTACAAGACCTGAATGCTTACCTTACTGAGCCTGGTCATTTCTTTCCAGGGGTACTTAAAGGACTGGATGCCTTATTTCTTTTTTCAAAAGGAAAACTGTTCATTGCGAAACAACTGTAAGGTGCGAAACTTTATCGACGATTTAATTGATAGAATCTTGAGGGTTTTCTCGGTGTCGAGAATAAACGTTTAATATGTTTCTGCATGCTGCACTTTTTGTTGGTTTCACTCGTCTTGAAGGTGTGCACAGCGTAGTCGGTGATAACATTTTCATTTTTTCAGACATTTTAGAAGTGAATAAAAATAACGAATCGAATAAATATTCAACAATCAAAACTAATAACTACTAATGTGATTAATAGTATCAAAAATATCAGCTGGTAAAAAAGCGAGAATAAAAAAGTACGAAAGATTATAACGGTTGCGAACTGAATGAAGCTGAGTTGGCGGAGACGTAAAAGAAAAGCGAGCCAAATATTTGGCCTTGAAGACCGACTCTAGCCAAATTGGAATTCATTATGTCAATCTTTTAGTTTTATTCGTTCGCTTTATTTACAAAATACTTAACAGATAAGCACTTCTAACTTGAGAGTAATTTTAAATACATACTGATAAAAAAAGGATTTCTGTAATTTATGATATTATTTGATAAATTACTGCGCAAGTTGGAATTGATAGGGTACTCTTTCCCAACGCGGAGCGTCACATTTTCTACCTTTTACAATACTGCCAACTTAGGGTGAAACAGAGTATAGTTGAGAAAAACGTGTCTAAAACACAAATTCGATTTTTGGATACTATTAGCGCTTACCAGGGATCAACCGCTAAATAACTCACCAAGGATGACACAACAGATTCAGTAAAAATGGTAAATTTATGCCAAAATAGTATATTTCGCAACTATTGCACGCGAATGCCATTTAAGGCGTTCTTTGATCTGACTAGTTTATTGGGGAGTGCACGAGAAAGTTTAGAACGAAAACTCCAGCTGGTTTTAATCTTAAATATACATTGAAAAATAAGTACATGGAGAACCTAATGTTTAAGAAGTCCATTTTTGACAAGTGCATTTTTATATATCTTATATAAAGTAGTAAGTTTGTAATTATGTTTACAAAATATTTTCTCCAACCTTCGTAAGAAATAACATATTTGTATTTTTTCAGAATTCTATATTGTTCGTGTCCGAACTATAGTAAATTTTTGCTGTGTGCGCGCTCTTATTCGCCTCAGATCCGAAATACATCCTAATTCCTGCTCGTTTTTGCAGTTCTTATAAAATTTATTTTAGGTAAGGGACTATGCTAAAAAAATCGGTTATTGGGGAATCGATTTTAAAATTTATTATTTTGAATTAAAATTTTCTTTTAAAAAACTTTCTGAATTTAGTTTCTACATTCATTTTATATAACTCCCATGGTAAGAGTATACATTTGTCCATTTAACACGACATGTCATTCTGGCACTATCTGCATTTCTGTCAATGTATTACAATCTAGAATAAAATATAACTATATTTTTTTTTCAAAAATTTGATCTTAGGGCGAATAAATCTTAAGAATCTCATTAAAAATAAGACTCAAATATTAACAATCTTTTAATCTATACTTATATAAAACTCAATGTGTGTGTGTGTGTGTGTGCTTTGGCGCTCTACAGGCCAGACTGTTTGACCTACAGCTACCAAATTTGGTATATGTATACCTTGGAGGTCGGGAATGTGCACATGGGGGCCCTTTTTTGAATTTTTAATTAGAATTTTAATTATTAATTAAAAACTAACTTTCCCGCCAAAAAAATCTTTTCATTTCCCCACCGCCAAATGGTTTGGTTGGTTTGGTTTGGTTATATTAACGTCCCGTTTGAAGCAACACTAGGGCTATTTTGGGACGGACCTCGTAATTTTGAACCGCGGTCAGATGACGAGGACGACACCTGAGCCGGCACCCCCCTCTCCACACCACACCACACCAACGGGAGGACGTTTGGTCATGACGGATTTAACGTGCAACAGACCCCCTTACACGACGGTTCTTCGGTGGAATCGGGTCTCGAACCTGAAACCCTTCGGTTCCGAAGCCGAGACCTTACCACCAGGCCACCGCGGCCTCCACCGCCAAATGAGTAAGGCCTCAGTTTTTTTTTCCAACACTAATGAGGCTAGGGTTAACATTTTTCGGCCGATTATTTCAAACGATTCTGTTTATTTTCTTAATGTTTGATGCATTTAAAATTAAACATTATTAGTGAATCGATCTTTCAGATTCATTCTGAAGTACTTTTGAATTAAAATAAAACAGAATAAAGGAAATTAAAAACTTCTAATCTGCATAGCGTTACCCCAACTGGCGTAGTAAAATTCACGCATTTGCGTTACCGTAACTGGCGTTGAAAATTCACGCATGCGCATTGTGTTCAGTTAGTAGTTTCTTTAAACCTGTTTTCAACCGATTATTTTAAACGATTCGTTTTATTTTCTTAGTGTTTGATGCATTTAAAATTAAACATTGTTGATTAATCGACCTTGTCATGAGGAATCTGAGAAAGATATTATTTATTGCCCATACAATTTAAACGCTCAGTGACTCTGTTTTTAGTAATCATATTACAAAAAAATACTTTGTTTCAATAAAAAATATTATTATGTTAATTGCAGATTAATCTTTTTCACTTTAATTTAAAGTATAAATTCTACGGGAGCTAACAGAAAATTAGAGCGATACATATTACGCTATGACTGAAGGCCTTTATAATATTATGAGGGAATTATATGACTATCAAAATTTGAAGTTTTAAAATATTTTGATGAAGAAGATATTAAAATAGGAATTGCATAAAATATTTAATTATTAAAATTTTAACGAGCATTAAGATTGGCGAACCGGCTGGTCGCCAAAGGCGGCTAGTGGTCAATAAAATAAAAATATGTTTGAAAATTTTTAAAAATGAATGAAAGGGTCAATATATGAATAAAAAAAGAAGCTAAATACTACTTCTTTTAATTAAATGTAAAAATGAATTATTATGGGTTATTTTGAAGCTAAATTAGAGAAATTGTACTTGCCCCATTGTCGGATTTGTCTTGCCGCCGCCCCTGCATTTTTTAGTCTAGCCAGAGCAGTCTGGGAGCCACGGTCACTTTGATTTCCTGTAGAGTGCCAGGAGATGTTCCCGGGTACCATTGGTTCAAGTAGAATATGCCATATTAAATTGAGTTTAGATTCTTCATTTGAGTATAGTTTTTGATAAGAAAGAGAAGAGCCAGTGGCCGTTTTTCATTCTCACTACCCTCTTTGGTTAATCTATCAGCAACCTCATTGCCATTAATGCATTTGATGGTCAAAGTGGAAACTTGAAACCATGTTTTTTAATAGCTCGCACTGACGATATCAGGAAGACGTAAATAAAAGGATATTAAATTCGAAATTCGTTTGTCTCAAGCAAGTAAAATTCACCAGGCACATAGGTTCGTTCATGCCGTAGAGATGAGAAAAATGCGTAGAGGTATCTGGGAGCCAGTGTTATAAGATATACATGACTGCTTTTATGTTTTTCAACTTAAAAAAAATATTACGGAAAGGACGTCATTCAAATCGCTGATGGGACTTGATGTCCAAACCAGCAGGAATGGTCAACTGAAAAGTTTCTCTCATACTTTCTAGTAAAGGTGCCCAGAAAACGCCTTGTAGGCACTGGTATTATTTCCTACAATAGTTACAAAATATTATCCTTTGGGACGAATTCAACTTTCTTCCGAATCTATAGTTATGATCTTTGGTGAGTTTTTTGGCGACTAATGCCTGACATGTGGTTAACAGTATCAGAAAATCGGATTTGTGTTTGATGCGCGTTCTTCCAAACCGACTCAAACCAAAATTTGAGCCAGATCTACACTTTTAGTCATAAAATCACCTACCAAATTTGATGCATTTAAGTCATTGCTTTGAGTTATTGCGTTTAAATGCTTCTGACAGGGCGACAGACCTTCAACGCCTTGTTGGATATAGTTCAAAATTTGACAGGAGTCTACACTACAAATGTTAAATCTATGCGCCAAATTTTATCCATTTAGCTCTCTTCGTTTTGTAGTTAGCATGGTAACTTATATTTGAACAGTCGGGCAGACAGACTTTCGCTGAATAGACATTGATTCTCAAAATTTGATAGAAATCTACAAATGTGGCGTAAAGAACGTATATCAAACTTCATTCGTCTAGCTCAAAGAGTTTTTAAGTTGACTTTGTCACAGAAAGACAAATATTTTCAAAGTACGTGTCTTTTTTGTTTTTTTTTAACTCAAAGAGGTGTTTTTTTTTTAACTCAAAGAGGTGTTTTTTTTAAACTCAAAGAGGTGTAAAAATTTAAACATAAAAATTCATAACAATTTTAAATTCGGAATTTTTTTATTTATTTTTTTAATTTTTTTGTCGATTACAATACTTCATATATGAGAAAATAAAATTATACCTCTTCCCCTCGCTACGCCACAGCATACAGTGAAAGACGTTACTAATCCTTCGAGAATTAAAAAACGATTCTTCATTCGTCCTTCTACCCCTCTAACATCATGAGAGGACCAAGTCATCCATTGTGGAAGAACGAAAAGCGGAGTGAGTCAACTCCGCGTAACATAACAGAAACAGAAAGCAGTCCGCTTGCCTTTCTTTTTTTTAAGGTGGTCTTCTTTCAGAAGCTGCGAAGAATAGATTTTCGCCTCTTCACGAAACTACGTCTCGATGAACGCAATTTTTCTCAAAATGAACGAATGTTGTATTGTACTTCCTTTTGCGTACAGCCGACCACCCCACTTCACTACTGAACGTGGCAGTATCGACAGGATTTGTTGTGGCCGACTGCTGTTTTTAACATAATCCATCCATATTACAGACAAATCCTCCGAACTGGTATCCTCTTCGAGGCGGTTGGCCCAAGTGGTCAATCTCTGACCTTCCACCCCATCTTCCCATGCATTTGTCATCCTGTTTTAAGATAAGATTTGTCATCCTGTTTTTATAATAATAACTCTACAAAAGTGTGTTTTATTTTTTTAATTTAGTTTATATATGTATCATGGAAAAAATGGCTAAAATAATACATTTCTTGGAAAATATAATACACTCCCGAGTATCCGGTTCGCGACTATCCGGCTTCCATACTATCTGGTCTAGTTTTCTTTTATCATAATTAAATGAAGGCAAGGCGTCTATTAAATCATCCATTCATGGGTTTTTTTTAAATCTAAGAACTGTAAATTTTAACCTTTTCATATCTGTGTAATCATTTATCATAGTAAAATAAAATTAATTTGAGCCACTTTTCTTAAGAATGATGTCTACGATTTATGTTCCTGTTTTGTTTATATTTCCTGCATTCAAGTTGATCATTACAGAATTTATGTTAAAATACGAACAGTTTATATTCTTTAACTTACTTTTTCTCTAATAAATTCTTGAAACATGCAGTGCAGTATATAAAGATATATAAACTACCAGTACAGAGCCTTCTATTTTAACTCGACACTTTTCCCGAAACTGCTTCTATGATTCACCGGGCCACTGCTGCGTTCACATTGAGATAAATAGAGGGCTTAGTACTCACTATAAAGTGAGAAAATATGTATTATAACAGTGAATTTTGGTGTAAAAACTTGTCTTCTGCTATTGGTGAGCAAAGAAAGCAATTCTAGAACTCCGGCCTTTCCGGCTTTTTTGTTATCCGGCTTGTTCTTCCCCCACATTAAGCCGGATACTCAAGAGTGTACTGTAATCATAAATATTTTATAATATTTCTCTATATACAAATAAAAGCATCTGAATATTAAAACAGATGATATTACGTATTTAAAATTATCATTTTTCAGAACTTGAAAAGTGAAATTCTAATATGACAAATTAATATTCCAAAATACTATAAATGAATAATTATCAACTAACAGCACAACATGATGTTATTTTAAAGCAGCAAATGTTTTCTTCACACCATCGAATTCACACTTTTGAACAAGTGGAACTTGCTTTTTTTTTTTCTGTCTTAGGAAATGCTTTATTATTTACAAAAAATATTTCTCCAAGTACAGTAGCAGTTGGGAAAAAGACGAGATAATTCTTTTTATTTAATTAGTTTAAAGAATTTCTTAAAAGCATTGTGAGCTTTTTCTCCTAGTTCAAGTGCGTATACAAGCTGTTTAATATATCCTTTATTAAGTTCTTTTGATAAGGTTCGAATAAATAAGCCACTTTTTTTTCTCGAATTGGGTCATCTTTCAGGTTTAATAAAATAAGCAAAATTCCAGGATATGTTCTATTTCTTTTGCATGCATTTATTGTATTGCGGAATCAATTTTCCCCAAAGAATTACCTCTTAGTACTAAAGTTTTTACGTTGTCTCTAGGTTCTTTCTATTTTTCACTTTCAGGAATTTTCCAATCATTAAACCAACCATTTTCCCAATCATCAAAACCATCAGTAAAAAAAATCCCCCCCCCCCCAAAAAAAATACTTAACACATTCTTTTGAGCTAGAATACATCATCCACCCTCTTTTTCCAACCCTTCATTTTTACTTTCTTGTATAGGTAGCACAGAGACAGTGCAGTAATCATCGAAAAATTCGAAATCGAAGTTTTGACGAATCACTACGTTTTAGACATCTCCTGGGTTCGAAAAACGCATTTTTGGAAAATTTTCTTCTCTTTGTCTGAGACAAAGGTAATTAAAAGCCGCTTTGAGCTAAATAGTTTGAATTTGGTATATGGCCTTTATACCAAATTTGCAGATTTCTGTCAAATTTTGTGTAAAATCTGTTCATGGCAAGTCCATCTGTACGAATAAAAGTTAACACGATAGCTACAAAACGAAGAGAACTAGATGGATAAAATTTGGAATACTGATTTAAGATCTACCATTTAGACATTTACCAAATTTTTGGTCAAATCCAACAAAGGATCGATTGTCTGCCAATCCTTACATTCAGAAACATGCAAACGCGATAATTCAAAACGCAATGATTTAAATATATCAAATTTGGTATGAGATTTTATGAATAGTAATCTTATAGCATTAATTTTTAAATATTTCTTCAGGTTTAGGAATTAAAATGTATTACATTTCTAGCTATTTTAAAGGGAAAAAAATTTAATGTTACAAAGCAGCAAAATAAATGAGGGCTTTTTTTTTTTTAAATCAAGCAATATTTTATGATCAAGACTGATAGGGAATGATTCATTTCATGCTAATAAATATGATCATAAATTTCTAAAAAAAAAATTCTGTTGAATTAAAAAATTCCTGATTATAATTGAAAATAAAGTTCTAATATAGAAGCGGATGTTCCTTAACAAAAAAAAAAAAAAAAAAAAAAAACATTAAATCTTCGATCGCAAATTTCAAATTATCATGTGAGAACATTATTATTTTTTAAATCATTATTTGTCTTAATTAATATAAGTCATTAACAAGTTTAAACCGGTTTGAAGCAATCATGAGACTTCACTATCGGTCTCTATACCTCTCTCTATATATATATATATAATTTTTTTAAACTTTCATTTTCAATTTTTCTAGCTCGCAAACAAAGTTTTGGAGCTCGACCGATTTTGAGATGAAATAACAGCTATGATGTCATAGTTCTGCGTCAACCTTTTAAAAACGCATCTACTGTAAGAGAAACATACGTAATAATAAATCAATACTGGTAAAAGCAGGTAAAAAAATACATGCGATTAAAAGATGATGATGAAAATGGCCATTTATGCTTTATCCATTGCCTACGCGATTCGAACTTCAAAACCCCCTAACTAAAACAACATCATGTTCTCTTATGATAAAAAAAAAAGAAAAGAAATCTAAGTCGTTTTAATGTTTTTTTGTTCAATAGCATATATTTATATTATTTCTTTCGATTAAAAAAAACTAAAGATCTAAATTCAGTTGCTCTGAATTTAGATCTGATTAGAGGAAGTATATCATCGCACAAACCTTTTACAAAGTACGATACTTGCAACGTGTACATAGTTTCCACAACAAAAGGCCCATTCCCGATACAGGTACTAAAGAGTATATAGAAACACGTCCGTAGATCCATTCATATTATACATAAAATAAATAAAGACTCAATAGCTCTGAGTCAGCAATATGAGTTTTAATATTAGTAGACAAAATGCGCATTAATTAAAATAGTTTAATTATGGAAAAGTGATGGAATAAACACTCAAATTAGAAGACCATTCTGAAATTGAAAATAATCTTACTGTACTTTAAATACAGAAAGAAAAGGATTCCTTTTTCATATATACTCATTAGATCTCTTCTTTTGTAAATCTGGTGGATAATGTATATACTTGAATGGCATCATCAGAACTTTTCGATGATTTTTAATTAATTGTTTTCCATATTAGAATGTTCATTAATGAATTTCAAAACTCATGGAAAGCATATGCTACGTGCATTCTTCAAATAATTTGAATTCTTCATTTTCTTTCAATTACTATTCACGGTAAAAGCTATATAATTTCAGATGCTTCTAAATTTTCAAAGACTTTGAATAAAGATACCTTAGTAAAATGATGATTAAAATAGTTATTCATAGATTATTCATGAATAACCCCTTGACATACGAATTTACTTAACTTCCTAATTAGATGGCACATCTTATTTGGAGCGATTATTTTTATTTTAATCCTTGAATAATAGAAAGAAATTTCAGGTAATGATGCGTTTTCAAGTGATTTTTTCATTTTAATATTTTTACTTAATGCAGATTAAAAATTAAAAATTTAGAGAATCGGTGCGCGATTCAGATTTATTATTGATTTAAGAAAAACAAATACATGCAACTAAGAGGATAAAATTCATTTTGGGGGCAAAATATTAGCTTGCAATAGCTTCGAGGAAAAAAAGTATTTAGCTACAAGACCACCTACCTAAAAATGGAAATTCATATTCAAAATCTAATTGTTTTTTAATAAAATATATTGATCTTTGCTTTCTCGTATATGTAGTATAGAAAAAGTATAGTAATCGTCAAGAAATTGGAACTCGAGATTTTGACGAACCCCCACGTTTTGGACCTCCCTGAATCCGAAAAGAACGTTTCTGGAAAATGTCCGTCTGTCTGTTACAAAGATAACTAAAAAATGAATACATCCAAATTCCTGCTCGTTGTTGCAATTATTATAAAAATTATTTTAGGTAGGGAACTACTTTGATGTTCGGTAAAAGAAATTGAGAACATTTTCTTACAAATATCTTTGTAAATTTTTAACAATGGAAAAAAAAAAAAAAACGGTCAGTATTTGAATTTTAAAAAAAAGAAGCTAAAAAATATTTAACTTCCTTAAATTATATATAAAAATTAATTATTATAAATTGTTTTGAGGCCAAATTAGAGAAATTGTGCTTGCCCCCCTGTCGGATTTGTCTTGCCCCTCGTCGGCAAACCTGTGACTCCGCCCCTGTTTAATATATTAGCAATATGAAGAAATATATTTCCTAACAAAATCTCAGGTTATATAAGACGAGGGATAATTTATTTCGCTCTTCTTTCCCATTTCGGTTTTTATGTCGTGCTGTGGCGGACCTGCCTTGTTCCGCGTCTCTGCTTGTAAATAATTATGCTTTCCGATGGATTAAAAAGAATTTAAAAATGTACAAAGTCTCTTCACTGTCCTCGAACTGCATTCTGCTTCACATAAAATAATGCTTATATAAATTTTCAGTTACAGTTTTTCTAGCTGGCTAAAAAGTTTTGAAACTCGAATGATTTTGAGATGAGGGGAAAAAAAAAAAATCATCGTTTTTTTTAAAAGTTGACGATTGCGCAACACAATAGTCACGTGATCATTCCAAATCAGTTTTAACCGGATTTTCGAAATGTAATATATATATATATATATGTAAGCATTATTTTATGTGAAGCAGAATGCAGTTTGAAGACAGTGAAGAGACTTGCTATTTCGTGACGTCGTTTTATTTCATTTTTAAGAAGCAGGCATATGTCCAAGCGACGAGCACACAGAACGACACTGAAAAGGAATGAGGAAAAAGCTCTTGGACATGTTATCCCTGGTCTTATATAACCTATGATTTTGATAGGGAAAACATTTCTTCATAGTGCTAATATATTACGAGATTTCGATAGGGATTTTCGTTACACGCGCGGAGAAGGCAGGGGAAACACAGGGAGATTTTAAAAAAGAACTTGCCTCATCAGCGGTATTTTGCCTCTTCACGCGGGGTGTGGGAAAGTTCGACTTTTAGCTGATTCAGCAATTTAACAAAGCTTCTCTTGAATTAATTAAGTAGAGACAGTGGAATTGAATCGCGAAATAAGAGAATACTTTAGAATAAAGTTACTATGGGTTAAATTAAGATAAAATCTTGAAAATTAATTAAATTGAAATTAGAGTTAAAATTTCATAACATATATATATAATTTAGTTTTGTGATAAAGTTTTGGAGTTCAAATAATTTTGAGATAGAAAAAAAAAAAAACTATCGTTTTTAAAATATTGACGCTTAATATGATAATCACGTGATTGTTTCAAACCATTTAAAACTGGTTAATAACTTAAATTTATTAAGACAAACCATTACTTTAAAGAAATAATAATGTTCTCACATGATAATAAAATAGCAGATTTAAATTTTTATTTATTTTGACCTAAATTTATTGACCATTTTGCAGATTGCGCTGGTTGGAAATATACACGAGGCACCCTTAAAAAAATGTTTAAGTTGACCGAATAAATCGGGAACCGCCGGCTTACAATAATCGCCAACACCTCACCACTAAGGCGTGGGAGAGGAATGCCTGTCATTGGCGTCTTCGTGACAGTTCACTGATAGCCAAATGCGCCCCGACTCAATCGACGTGCGCCAACGGGAGCGGGGCGGGATGGAAAAGATTTCTTTCCCAACATCTGTGAAGAGTAAGAGCGAGAGGGATGCTTGAACCCACTGGCAGCTGCCAGACAAGGTCACTCGCCGACGCGACGCATGCGCGCGAAGCGGCGACTGGGGCTTTCACGCACGTGCACGCACAAAAGGATGCTATACAGGCGCAAACCTTCGCCGACCTTTTCGACACGCAGTTCTTTCTCTTTTTTTTCCCTCGAGCCAGACTTGACTTCGGAGAGCTGTCTGCTTTGAGGCGGACTTACTCGTCACCGATCGAAAAATTAGTTGTTCGAGGATATTTATCTCTTTTTTTTAAATAGAGAAGAAAAAAAAAATCTAAGATAATGAGTAGATTTCGATTGTAGACTTTTTCACTTTTATAAGCACATAACACTTTAACTTTTTTAAATTCTGTTTTAAGAAATTTTATGTGATATACTGCATAATAGACATTGAAAATGTGGAAAAATCGACCAGTATTGTCAATTTTTCCTTTGCTTTCTAATAACAAACAAATTATTAGTAAATATCTGGAAAATCCCCTCTCCCTCCGATATGTTTTTGTATTTACTTAAAAACTCTAAGTTAAACGTGTCAGCTTTTAGTGAATTTTGCTGTGATTAGAGTGTGTTTTATCAGGTTTTTTTTTGTTTGTTTGTTTAACTAAACATAATAAACTATTTTTAAAATTACGAAGTTCAACTGTTTATGCTTAATAATGGATAACATATTGATCAAAATTATTTGTAAAATGTTAATAGTGAACATTCTGCACCCAAAAAAGTAATTTAATGCATAATTATTCACCTAATAAAAGACTTGTTTATTGCTCCAAAAATAAACATATGTAATTGTTTTAAGTTCTTTTCCCGTTTAATTCATTTGCATCTTTTTACTACTCTTCAGGTATTTTTAACAATCAAAATTAATTAATTAAATAAATAAAATGTCAAAATGATGCACCGTCTTGAATGGTGAGTCAGTGTTACCGTCCGAGTGCAAATTGTTAAATAATGTTAAAAAAATCTAAGCAACCATATTTATAATTGTGTTTTGTTCAAAAGTTAAATTATCATTCAAGCCTTAGAAGAATATATATTTATTTCTGTTAAAAAAAATGAATAACATATTAACTAACACTATTTGCAAATCGTTGATTAAATTTAAATGATTTTCAAAAACGCATCGAGGATCTGAGCTCACGAATACGATACGTATGTATTGACAGTCATTCCAGTCGACTCTTCAATAACAATAAAACTTAGTAGTATATAAGCTGTATTAGTAGCTGTGCTAAAGTTTTGAAAGCCATTTTCATATTATTGGCTAGCTATTTACTGATATTTCTGATATTTCTATGAATGAGCATCCTAAAGGCATACTACCACTACACAAAATCTCATCTTGAATTCAATTTCCCAACACTTGCCCTCCCCTTGTTAGTCCAGTAATTGTAAAGAGGGCCGTGGTGGCTTGCTGTTAAGGTCTCAGCTTCATGACCGAAAGGTTCCGAATTCGCGAACCCAATTCCACTTAAGAACCTTCATGTAAACGGGTATCGTGTACATTAAATTTGCCGAGGCTCCATCGTTGTCCCTCTGGTATGGTGTGAAAGTTTAGAAAGGGGTGACAATTGAGGTGTCATCTTCGTCATCTGACCGCGGCTCAAAAGATAGCTCCCTCCCTTTTTGATAGCTCCCTCTTTTAACTCGAGTATATGAAGAGGAAATGGGGTTAAAAAAATTCTTTTGTGATTATTCTTTCTTGTACACGAAGTATAGAGAAAGTATTGTAATCGAGCTCGAGATTTCATCGAATCTCCTTGTTTTACACCTCCCTGAGTTCGAAAACCACATTTTTGATATTATATATGTCCATCCGTCCGACTGTCTATGACAAAGATAACTTAAGAAAGCTTTGGACTAGAAAAATGAAATTTGGAACACAGTCTTTACGCCTCATTTGTAGATGTGTTTTTCCCACATTTGTAGATTTTTGAGCAAAATATGTTCAAATGAAATCTCCCTGTTCCGCTGTTCGAATATAAGTTAACACGATAATTATAGAATGAAGAGAGCTAGATGGATGGAATTGGTACACATACTTAACATCTATAGCGTAGACATTTATCAAATTTTGATCCAAATCCAATAAGGGTTGAACGTCCGTCAGTGTGTGCGTTCGGAAGCACGTAAATGCGATGACTCCAAGACGCACGATTAAAATGATTTCGTGACTGCAATGCCATCTCTGTGTCAAATTGTAGTTTTAATCATTTTGGGACAAACGAATCTAAACTGCAAATTCACTTTTATTAGAGCGTATGTGCGAAAGTTTTGGGGAGCACCACTATTGCTGGGTCCCCCTCCCCCTATTTTATCTTGTGGCAAGGTCTAGTTTTCGGGACCGGAGGATTTCAGGTTCGAGACAAAATTCCACCTAAGAACCGCCGTGTATGCGTGTCTGGTGCACGGCCAAACGCACTCCCACTGGTATGGTGTGGAAGTTTGGAGAGAAGGGAGTTAACTTAGGTGTCGTCCTCGTCATCCACCCACCGTGGCTCAAAATGACGAGGTGTGTCCCAAAATAGCCCTAACGTTGCTTTAAAACGGGGGGTTAATATAACTAAATCAAACTAAATTCTATCTTGTAAATTAAAACGTGCAGCCCTAACTTTCACATTGGTGATAACTTTCGAATCCAAATATTATTTCTTTTGTTGTAAAACTAAATTCCGATTTTCTGAACTATGTCCCTCTGTACGAAATTGCTCTATTCAGTATTGCTGTTGTTAGAATAGATTGATTGATTGTTTGAGGTTTTATGGCGCAAGAGCCATGATGTTGGCTATGCTGCGCCAAACAATGGGTAAAATTATCTCATTTTAAAACACTTATCGAAGAAAAGAAGAAGATGTTAGAATAGATAGATTTACTGATAGAATAGGCAGTATGTTTTTCTTCCCTATCGCATGTTAACGCAATGTAACATCTTTCGTGCTTTATTGTGCGTTAAAGAAAACCCAGTTGGTATTTTAGATATCCGCATTTATTAATTACAATTTTAAACAAAAACTTCACAAATTTTCTTTAAAATACAAATTTTTTTTTTATTTTGAATAAAAATAATTTCATCTAGAAAGCTAGAATTGCATGTACAGTGTATTTATTATTATATTTTAAATAGAAATAATTGTATACCTATTTTTATATTTATAAATACTTTTCCTATTTTGATCACCAGATTTCGGAGAGGAAAATATTTTTCTAATTTTTAATTCACTAGTAAAAGCCAGTTTTTAATTTTTTTTAAATTGTCCATTATATTATTTATTGTCTATTTTATTATTGATTATTTTTTTATTATTTTTAAAGGCATATATTATTGGCAACATTTCCACAGCTATTACTTCCGCATACATGTGGCACGAATTAGCTCCGCTCTTACGAGTCACATTCTTGTAATGTCTCATTTAGCGTGACGTCATCGAGTGCTGGCGGTTTGCGGCTGTTTTGTGGGTTTCAGCACTGTAAAGGATTCGATCTAAGACGTTGTCAATCAAATAAATAAAAGTTTTCTATCTTCTGTGATTAAATCTGATCAATTCATTACGTTCTGAATATTACAATTTTAGAACGATCGAACTTTTTATAATCTCAGATCAATCAGTCTTGAGAAACCCTGGTCCGCCAATCAATCTTAAAATTGACGGATCTTCTTTGAAAAGTTCGATGAAATGATCTAAAATCGTCCGTTTTTTATAAAATAGTGATATTCAGATTTTCGTAAATCAGTCAGTTTTTGTGATTGATTTAGTTGAATGGGGTGCAACATTTCTTTTTTATTATTATTATTTAAAATGGTAGTGTCTCAAAAATACATTTTGTTAAATATGACCCAAAAGGCATGTAAAAATCTATGTAACAATGTATATTCATCGGAACATTTACTGACTCAAGTTAAATATAATTATTTAATTCATTTAGGCAATTTTTTTAACAAATGTATGTTTATAACTAATAGTTTACAAATTAGCTGTTAGGCCCTGATTAGAGTAGATATCCAGCATATATTAAAATGTTTTCCTTAAATTAAACTTTATAAATAGTAAGCAAATAGAAAGCCGAAACCTTACCAATACAACCACGCGATCACTTTTCTTTTACAAAATAATTTAGAATTTTTTTTTTCTTTTTCTAAACATACTTTTTTTTTACGTCAGTCTAATATATTTTAAATAAACATAATATTTATAAGGCTTTCCCATGGGAGAAATTACCTCGTTCTTAGTAATATCAACTGGACTTTGAAAGTGATGAGAATGTACAATTTTAATTTGTAGGAGCTTTTTTAAGAATAACGTCGTTTCTGAGGCCGCATAAAAGTATTATATAATGGCTATATGTAACATTTAAATTTTAATGAGTTATCTGTTGATTCTTATGCTGTCATTTCAATCCAAGAACACCCAAACAAGCTGTAATTTAAGAATATTTAATTCAGACAGAATAGTATTCAGCAGACTTACTTATACAGGATCTTCTGTGAAATCGGACCTGTAAAGTTTATTCAGATTGTGCCAAAACTGAAACTACATCATCTGAATCCTTTAATGTTTATTCTTCATATACACAATCTATTGTTTGTTTCAATATCCTGTGACGAACCTCTTTTCGACGATTCTATTTGACTAAGGGGTGAGACGCGAAAGGATACGGACATTTCCGGAATTTACTTCATTGTTAAATGTAAACATCTCCCACTTTCGTCCTTCTTCTCGCCCCTATTTTGTCGAATTAAACTCACCCTTACCCATGCGCAAAGGCTAGGAGGGGTTTTGAATCAGTTGTCAAACAATATATACATTACAATCAGTTTAAGGAGTTGTTAAACATTAGCCGCCTTTGTCGATAAACGTCAAAATTTAATCTTAACTGTACATTATTTATTATCTATGATTTGCTCAATAAAATTAATTTAAAGCATCAAATTGTGACAGACATTAAAATTGGTTTATTTTAATAGGTTATTTTCTTTAATAAAATTTATTGAATTAATTGAATAGATATTGTAAAAGACAATAGAAAACTTTTTCTTGCATTCACTTTTAAAAAAATATGTT
This sequence comes from Argiope aurantia, assembly GCA_026543865.1. Taxonomy (NCBI): domain Eukaryota; kingdom Metazoa; phylum Arthropoda; class Arachnida; order Araneae; family Araneidae; genus Argiope; species Argiope aurantia. Next base: position 134,460 of record JAPMOR010024579.1, on the reverse strand, counting down.
ACATATTTAATTCATTTCATACAGACACATGCTGAAAATTACACTTTTATACGTTTAATTTGCAATGATAGTTAGCTTATTTTATAATTTAGGCTTTTTGTCAATGTGATGGCAACTCGTTGATAAAAGCAAATTTTTTTCCCATGCAGGTATAACGTGCTCATGCAGGTTAATTTTAATTTTATTCTGTGCGGGATAAATTGTTGAAAAATATGGTTAAAATATTTTTTTAATAATTCATTAAAAATAGGAACCTAATTTATAGGTTAAAACATTGGTATCATTAGAAAGCTCATTTTTTAAATCTTTAACTTGAGGTAAAAATCATTTTTATGCGATAATAGTTTCGGAAGTCATTGCGAAAACCCGCCGAAATTTCGCTTAATTTTTAATTAATTGAAATTCTAATTAAAAATTTAAAAAAATCGCTTGGAGGTGCACATTTCCTCTCTCCAAAGTATATATATGCTAAATTTGGTAGCTGAAGGTCAAATGGTTTGGCCTGTGCAGCACCAACCCACACTAAGGTACACATACACACATTCATCTTTATTATTAGTAATATATACTGTAAAAAACAACACATAAATAATATTGTAAACAAACGTTTTCAATAAATATGAAACCCGTGCATATTATAACTTTAAAGTGAATCCTACCAAACACACATGTTTGTCCTTTATAATCTCTTATTTTTGTAGTTATATAGTTCTTTAGTAATTTTAATTTTTTTAATGCAAAAAAAAAAAAACGATGAGAAAATTTTATGTATAGTAATATCATATAGAAAAGCAATTTTTATACCAATGAAAATATCAAATTTAAATATTTAATCAAATCAACTACTTTTTTGTTAAAAACTGATTTGTCAAAATGATATACGAGAATCATCTGTGCCCCCTTCCTGTCCTTAATTTTTTTAAGGAAAAATTTAGAAACGAAATAAGAAAAATCGAGAACGGTAAGATCACAAAGTGCAAAAGAAGCACTAGAAAATGCATTTGTTTAATTCTGTCAAAGGTAAATCACAATCAAATTTTATACATAAAGTCGTCTGAGTATAGGTTTGTATTACTCTGAGTATGCATTACTCCGATCTGAGTATGCATCGTCGTCTGAGTGTGCATTACTCCGATCATGTGAGTTTGTTCAACAGCTACTGTCGCGGTCTCACTCTGCACTGCCTTCGATGTGTCCAGATTTAACTTAAAAAAAAATCCAATATCTTCAACGCGCAACAGCATTTGTCGAAGATTATCACAGAGAGAGGAACAATCAAATTTTTCTCCTGTCAATATGCTGTGAGCGTATTGAAGAATTACTATATCTCTATTAGAAGATTTTTATCATTCTTTTTTTAAATTTGAATGAAATGTACGAATGGTAACCTCAAACTTTTTTACAAATAACAGAATTAATTTTTAATTTTTCAAAAAAAAAAGTAATATTTTAGATTTTACTCAAAATTTGTCAAATTATATGAAATTAAGGTTCTAATAAATTGAATCTTGTTCTTTTTTTTTCAAATTTAATTTCTCGTTTCTTTTGAAAAGTTTTAAAAAAAATGTTGATTTTACAGGAAAGATTAATAATTGGTTGTTTGCATCAGTCAAGTCATTGGTAGAATCTCAGTCAGAAATTTTATTAGAAGAATTAATAATCTGACATCTTAAATTAGAAATGCTGCAAAGTGAAAAAGTGAATGAATTTCGAAGTAGCATTTAAATTACAAAGTCTACTTTCAGATTTCAATCACTGATTCAGATTTCCGGTTAAGACGCTAGTGATCATTCGGCGTCTTATTCACTGCACCAGTGAGATCAGGAGATGCTATTATAGATTTCGGTAACTGTGGATTTGGCTTCATAAGAAATACTTTTGTAAGCACTGATAATTTTGAACTGTCGTTTTAATTAATGATATTTTTTACATTAATTTAAAGAATTTGATTCCTAACTAAGATTTGCTACTAAAACAAATTTTGGAAGATAGTTTCAAAAGTAAGCTATTAAATATATGTTACATCTTTATCAGCACAGCATTGTTCTATTCAATAATACTGTTATGATATTGTTACGAAATTTCCTTTACCGGGGTTCGTTTGGATAGTGGAAGTGATATGGTGTGTAGGACGCTCAATTAGCAGGCAGAAGTAGAATAAAAACAACGACGTTTATTTACACGAAGACACACAGGACAGCACAAAGCGACAACTATGTACAGCACAGAAGACGTTTATCTTCACCCGAGACGTGTAGCATACAACAGCACACACAGCAGCATACAACCAGAATCTACCGCAGACAGTAGCGCACAGCTCAGTTCAGCACGAGCTTGACTCCGTCGCTGCTCACCGTCGCTTACGACTCCTCCGCTCCGTCTTCGGACTACTCCGTCGTCTCCCCGACTACTGGCTTCGTCGTCTCCCAACTCGGACTTGACTCTCTGGCAGCCGCAGCCCCTTTTATAGGTCTCAGGAGGCGGAGCTAGAAGCCTCTCAACCAATCAGGAACGTTCGAGGCGTATCTCGGTTCCTACTGGACGGATCGGGAAAATTTTCGAAGTTTCGGGTATTATCTATTTTGGCGCCAAAGTCGCCAAATTTGTTGCCAAGTCGCCAAATGGTCGCCAAGTTTGTCGCCAAGCTCTGGGACCTCAGAAGCGCTAGTCCCATTCAGATGACTGTAAAACTTTCTTTCTATTGATGGAATAAACTATGCTGGGAAGCCGAATTGCAGGTTTGTAACAATATCTTCATGACATTTGGCCGGCATTCAGAATATCGAGCTACATAGTGATATCGTACAATATCTTGTACTAATAAGAATTGAGCGATGAAATGAAATTCTCTATAAAATAGAAATTGTAATGCTTCAAAGCTTTTAAGCTTCCTTAAATATTATAATTTTTGCACTCTTTATATATAGTAAGAATTTGGATGGAAAATTATTCATATTATTTTTTTTATATCTGTACTTAATTACTTTATTCTTTCTTACTTCTTTCTTTATTTACTTTCATTTTATTTTCTAATTATGGTTTATTTCACTTTAAATTGATAAAGAGAGAATAGAACCTATACTTAAAAAGACGTTGTTTTAAGTTAGGGCAAAGAATTAAAAATCAAGACATTTGCAGATGTGCCCGAATATTTGAGGTAAAATTATTAAAAATGTATCATAATTTGTTATATTGTATCCTTCAATGGCCCTTGTCATAATCAAGCTCGCTGTCGAAGTCAACAATTTTAAGCCGAGAGACCATCTCTTGTTTTTCAGTAGCGCCATCTAGGCTACTCACGCGTCACATCATTCATGCATTTCATTTACAGATCGTAATTTAGACCTGAATCAGAGAACGATAACCTCTGAACCAGTACCCCCAGTGGTATTACTCTCGACATGGAGGACTTTGTGACCACGACAAATTTATACGTGCCAGCCACCAAACATACGGAGAGTCTTCGGCCGGCGGGGTTCGAACTCACAACCCAAGGGATGAGAATTCAACGCCCTACCAAGCAGGCTATCCCGGCCTAAGTTATGTTCGATAAGATATACAATATTATTTAATGCTGTTCATTGTAATGAATTCACCATTGTTTCTACAATGTTGGGATGAAGCTTTATAAGCCAGATAACAGCCTCTGGACAGGAGTGATCACTTTTGCCTAGTGGTCATGTTACGCGGCTACGAAGCCAAACGTTGCGAGTTCGGTCCATGCTACCGCCAATTGCTGCATTGGTGACCCGATGACAAAAAATACGCAACCTTCGTATAGCTTCTACCCAAAAAAAGCAGGCAAAATAAATAAATCAATGCTGATAAATAATCAGCTCATAAATTGAATCAAAGCTGATAAATAATCAGTCAATAAAAAATGGGTAAAGCGCACCAGCCAATATCACCACTAAAAAACAGCAAAAGCAGGAAACAATATCGTTCATCTCATCTCTGACTAACTGGAGGAGGAGTAATGTGGTGAAGCTTTATAAACCAGACAACAGCGTCTGAACAGGAGGGATCACTTTTGTCTAGTGGTCATGTTTAGCGGCTACAAACCCAAACGTTGCGAGTTCTCTCATCGCTATCTCCAAATCGCTACAATGTTTTATAATATAAAACTTTAAATAAAAAATTGTTCTATTGATTTTTTTGTGTGATAAAATCAAGTTAGAAGAATTATTAAGTTAAAACCAATATTTTTCAATTTTACTGCAATAATGCTTCAGAATTTCAGTTTTTGAATACTATCATATATTGTATGATATTGGCGATATGGTATTTGGTATTCCTCGGATTCACAGCATCGTTCAAAGTTTTCCAAAGCATTGAAAGAAATTCTAGTTTAATTGGTGTCGGAATGCATTTCAACTAAAATGGAACATTTACGATATAGTTTGCTTCAAGACCATTGTTTTTTCTTTCCGCAATGAAATGCCTCTCTCATACAATAATGCATGTAAGGCACGTAAGGTTTAGTAGTTGAGTATTCCAAAGTAATAATTCTTGATAATAATTTAGCTTTTAAGATTCTAAGGATTTAATATATTCATCTTTTCTCTTGAAAGAGGGAAAATTCATCATTCTTTTTTTAATATTTTTTAAATGTGAATTAAAATATTCAACAAAACCTAGTGCTTTGTTGAATTATTGAATAATATAAAACAAAGAATAAATAATATTGTAAAAATATTTGTTTTGTGCAGAGCTGATGTTTCCATTTTTCTTTCACAGTAGGTAGCGCTTTCAATGAAGGAATATTCTAGCTTTTTATGACGTCATTCAATGATATGCTTTCGAGGCTAAGTTAGGTCTGTAGTTGAGACTGCTAATGCATATTTGTGAAAAGTATGCACATTGCTCTTTCAGCGGTCGGTGTCAATTGCCGTGATTGTGACTTTACAAGTGGATTGCATATTAAAAAGATCTGAATCCTTGTGTTTTAACATTTTTCATATAAGGAATTTGGGATGTTTTGCTATTGGATACCTTACATTATGTGAATTATATACGTAGCGCTACGGATTTCACCCTACAAAAGATTATGTAAGTTTCAGAAGATATGTCAAGTAAGCTCTTCAACGTCATCACTAGGATCCTGATACATATTTATTAATAAATTAGCTTCTGAAATTCCTGTGATTCGCTGTGAAAATTGTCATATAGTGTATTGTATTTGTGTTTCGTAATTCCAAGTTTCGGATAATTTTCAGTGTTTTGGTTTTTAAAGTACCGGACCACATTCTTGACAGCTAGAAATTTCGGATCAGTTTTGAAATCGTTCAGTGATTTTTTTTCGTGTTCATTTTAATTGAAGTGATCAAGTAAACTAATGCTTTATTACAGCGTTTTAGTTCGCTGTTTTTATTGACAGCTTATTTTAGATTTTTCTGCGAGTGTTGTGAAAGCGCCAGATCTGAATTTCTCCAATGATAACTGCTATGGTTGCTGGATATTATGAGCTCAATGGAAATGAAGTCTACCCACCAGGGACTGATGCATATGGTGAATACTGTTACGGCGTTCAAGATATGTGTAACCATATGCCTTGCACTTTCCATGGTGAGTACATATTTTGCTGTCTTGTATTTCTCTGTATGGTAGTGTTATCTAAATATTAATAATATTTCGCTAGTAGTCAAAACATTAACTTTTAATAAAGTATAAGTTAAAGAAAGTGTTTATTTTTTAATGATAATTTTATTGCAAAATAATATTGTTTGGGTCAAGTATTTAAAAATAATTATTTAATATTGTAGCTTACTAATGAAATGAATTGTTTAATGTAGCTAATAGATTAATTTGTTCGTTGTAAAATTGTTTATCTTGTATCATTTATGTAGTATGTGCCTTAAATAAATAGATATATTTATATATTGATCAAAATTTATTTCCTTATCATCAAATGATCCTGCAGGATTTTATTCTAATTTTCTTTCCTAGAATTTTATACTTGTATTCATATTATATTTTAAACTGTTGCTATGTTAAGAAAAGGGGGTTGCTGATTTGATTTTTTCATTAATTCTTTTTAAAGTTGGTATATATTGTTACAAGATTATGAAATCTAGTTGAATAACAACAATATTCTTATGTCCAAGTAAAAGAAACTTGGAGGCAAAATTAATGTTATGAAATTTTACTAAGCATTTAAAATATTAAGATTTTATAACAAATTTCAACATGGAAAATGGTATATTACTACGTAAGCGTAATTATTATGTAAATGTTAAGTGTGAAGCCTGGAAACTTCCAGAGCTGGTAGCTGCTTTCTCTTGTTGTCCTCCATGATGGTAATACCCTTATGGTTTCTCAATTATGTGGGTAAATCAAATAAACCTTTCTCCAATGGACATCCTCCTGAACAGAATATCAATATGAATGAGGAAAGTATCTTAGGATGGCCTTTTCTATTGGATTTAAGCTTGTCCTGAGTGTGAAACACTATGTTCTGGTTATTTGTTGAAGTCAGCTCTTGAAAGCAACAAGCCCAAACAATTCTGAAATTAAAGTCTTGTCGATAACTGTTTACATGCACACAACATTGAATTTTTTAAAGAGTCGTTTCTTTTGGTTTGTTTGTTTGTGTTACTGTTTAATATATCTATTAGAGAAATAACTGAAGTGTTGAACTTTTGAGGATATGATTTCTATAAGTATAGTTTAATGTGCCCCTTGTTGCACCAAGGATGCCTAGTTGCCAATAAGGATGGTGGATAAAATAAGCAAACGCTTTTGGAGAACTGTTGAGATTTTTATATGGAAAGGTAGATAATTCCTTGTTGCTAAACATTTAGTGTTCACATTTCATATCTCTAAAATGTCCATTTACATAAAAATAAGCTTTATGAAACTGATTGTTCGGCATTACTTTCAGAATCCTTTACTACGTTTTAAATGAAAGTGTTTAGTTCATTCCAAAGCTTCCTGCCATGGGATGTTTATTTGTGCCCACTTTATTGAAATATGTCATGTTAGCTCTGTATGCATACTGGCTGAAAAATGCACAAAGACTCCCACACTTTTTTTGTTCATGTTCCTCTTGGATATTTGAAAATGAAGTTATTCGAGAAAAAGTAATTATACAAATAATGTATGCTGAGGCAAAATGAAATGTCAAATTTCTTTTATTTAACTCCTGGTACTAGTCGTGCAGTTGTAACTAAATAAACTGTGCAAGTTAAAGGTACCCAAATAATCCTTGTTGTCTTCCATATCCATCCTTTTCAGCTGTCTTGCTCACTTTCTGAAATTTGTTCCAAACCTGCTGAAGCCTTTTTTATAATTGTCATCAAATATTCAAAAAGAAAAAAAAATTATGAGCCGAAAATTATAGAATATACCACTGACCGATTTTAAAACTGCCCAAAATATGAAATTTTTTTTAAAAGAATGCCAAGACTGATAAAAATAATGCAATCAAAAGTGCAAGAAAAGAACTAAAATTTTACAAAACTTTTTAGTGTCTTCTAAGGTTAATGCAAATAATAAGCAGCCATTCTTTAAATTGGTTAACTCTTAACAAAAACTTAGTATCGAGACATGTTCGTTCTACTACAGATTTCATGTTGCCTGTCATTATAATTCCTGCTGAAGGTATCAAACTCGCTTTCTATATTTATATTGATCCTACTACTTAAAGATATTCATTTATCAAAGGAAGAAGAAATAGACACGGAATTGAATGTTTATTTGGAATGTAGTAATAGTGAGGCGTTGGCAGAAATATCCTCGGATGTCTGTATTCTGTCTCCAATTCTTTCTAAAGCTTCAAAATAAAAATTAAAATGCATTATTCTGACAAAGTTAAACATTTTTTAGATTTCAGTTGTATGTTTTTATATATTTGTACCATTTTATTCTATTTGTTTTGTATTTCAAAAGATATTTTGCATTATTTGACTTTTCATTTTCTTCGACTGTATATTTTATCTCTGTTTTAATTCCTAAGTGAAAGTGTTATATTTATTTTCCTAACTCAATTCTTCATTTTCATTGAAAAATTGAGTGCAGTCTTAGTTATTACTTGTATGTTAATAATTTTTTAACTTTATTTTTTTACATGTGAATGCCTCAAATATTTTGAATTATAATCAGATTTATATAATACCATATGCTGGCACAGCATAGTCAAATTTAGCTTTTGCATCAAAAAACTTCAGTTATTGACCTATCTATATAACCAGTAAATTTCATCAATAATGATTGGAATGTAGAAAGTCTTTTTTTTTTTTTTTACATTTAATCATTATCATTTTAAGAAGATTCGGGTACTAATTGATTATTAGAAATGGGTTAATAGATTTTTCTATAAGGTTTAAATCGGAGTTTTTCCTTGGTTATATTAATCTTGAAGCTATTTTTATAAAATGTCATAGATCTTAATTACATAAAAATATAAATGTACGATTTTCACAGTAGCACTTACTTGCTGAAGTCTTCAGTTTATACTAAAGTATATGCATTTACATATCCTCCAACACTGGTTACCCAGTTATCAGTTTTGGAATCGAGCATTGCAACAGATAATTTTTACATAGTTTTTTTTATGTATGATTAATTATGAAAATTCTTAGATTCATTTCTCTTATATTTTTAGTAAATAGAAATCCAGTCTAATGAATAGATTCTTCAAATTTCAGTTATTAACATGGAAGCAAATTGGGAGTTTTTGTGAAAATTCTGACATTTAAATAAATCGGAATTCTGCTTCAACATGTACAAAAGTTATTTTATCTCCTATATTGCAATTGAATGAAAATATTTTACTTCATCTGTCTAAAACTATGGAATACAATTTCAAACTCGTTGAAAATTTTGGAATAAGTAAACAACCTGGTAATCTAGCAATGTAATTAAGACAGTTTTTGAAAAATAACAGATTTTTCTCGGTATACATTCCTTTTTGAGTAAGTGAAAAGCTTTTATTGCAATGAATATATCATTCTTTGCATAAAATAAATTAATGCATGGTGTTATAAGATTATGAGGGATTATAATAAATAAATCATTGGCTTGTAAAGAAAAATTATCAAATTAAAGCAATTAAATAAAAGTGAACTTAATGGTGTATTGCGATGGTTATTACAAATGGACAAATGTCAAATGCTCGGGACAATACTGTTAATAAGGTTACAGCTGAACAGAATGTCCCGGAGAAGAATAAATGCCTCTTCAGTTAAAATAATTTTATATTTTCAATATGTACTGTCAATTAACTTAATCTTTTTAATTGTAATTTCAATTTTTCTAAACTTATACCATATATTCAGAAAAAATAATTTAAAAATTTATATTATCTTTATAGAATAAAGGGAGAAAATTGCTCTTTTAAATTGCATCTTAATTAAATTTTTTGTATTGTTCTTTGAAAATCAGTTTTTATTGAAGGTGAGAGGAATGAGCTTTCAAAATTTTTTACCTATTTGTACAATATATAGTAACTCTAGAATTTAAGAATTGTTAAATATTGCGATGTTTTTATTTTAATTATGAATGTAATTGTGGCTAAAAGAGGGATTTTGTATATTATCAAGTTTCTTACAAAGACATTTTTCTTATTAAAAATTTTATATATATTATGAAAAATTGGTTTGTTATGAGAGGGCATTTTATTGTATTCTAATATAAAGTTTATTTTTACTTTTATCTTTCATTAAGGTTAAGCAATATAATCAACCATAGCTGATTTGTTGTATAAATTGTATCTTAAGAAAGGTGGGTATATCTATTTATCATAAAAGAAATGTGATTAAAATAAAACAAGGAAATATTTCCTTTATAATTTTTTCTTCATATTTTAATAACTATAAATTATGAGCTAGTGGTTTTTATACTGCATAACATTTTACTCTCTTAAAAAGTAATTCATGTTTGTTAACATTATATTATTCAGAGGCAAATGAAATTGACAGTACAAATTTAGGAATGATGTTGTATACATTTCGGTTTGCTTTCATATCACAGCAATAACTCCATGAAATTATTTTAAATTTAATTTTATTCAAATTTATAAATATACTGTAACATATTTAGAATAGCTTAATGGAGCTTAATGTTAAGTAGATATATTAATAATTTGCAGATTTTTCTATGCTTCAATTATTATTGACTATTTAATTTAATAATTGATTTTATTACTAATGTGCAAGTAATACTGTCGATAAATTTGTTTTTTATTTATCAAGGAACTTGCCACATCTCAAGTTTTATTAGACCTTAAATATTATGTAATAATAAAATGCAACTTATACTAAAATGTTTGTTTCTAGCTCTTAAAAATGTGAATTTAGAATTTGTTTTTATAATAAATTTATTAGGAAGAGAATACTTAAGGTATATAACAATAATGTAAATATAGGTCTGCAGATAATCATGTTTTATTTTTGGTTGGGTCGTATTTTTTTGTAGAATCTTGTATACTAAATGTATATTATACTTACTGACAGAATATATAAATTGTAATGATGTAATTCCTTTATTCTGTTCTACAGTAGAAGGGAGGATTTTGAAATGTGAATTAAAAATAAACTGATATTGCTTTTTTGTATTTGGAATAAAGTACATATAACATTATGAAATAATTAGCTGTTAGAAAAGGATTAAATGAAGGAAATGCAAATTTTAGTGTTCTTCTTTCTCTTTCCAAAACCATATGTTTTTTTATTAATTTTATTATACTTTCTATATAGGCAGCTTTTAAATTACAGACTAAAATTACAACTTTTAACTGTCAGTAATTTTCAAAGAAATTTAAATAGTTTTTTAAAGGAATGATTTATTTTTTAAAAGAATGATTTAAATGATTGATTAAAAAGGAATTTAATGTGGATGACATTTAATGTGCTCACAATTTATATTATCATTTGATGTACATAAAAATATTCTTTTAATGTGATCACTACTTTATTTAATGTTATCAAGTTTGAAATAGAAATTTTATCTTTTATTTTTATTTTTATCTGCATTATCGATTGAAGATTGTGGAATTTCTTGCTCGTTTTATTAGGAAATATATGGAAGTTATTAAGATGGATTTTGTATTTTTTTTTTGTCTAGAGTAATCTGAATGGATTTAAATTAAAATCATCTAAATGGTCTGTCAGACCTGACTAGAAATCTGTTAACAGCCATAAACCATTGTTAACTATGGATGATTAACAAGAATAATATGTATAAAGAAAATTGTTTATTTGTGTATTAAAAACTGAATTGAAATTCTAAATAGGTAATGGATTAAAGTTTGCCTAAAATTAATTAATGCTGCCGTGCAAGAGGAAATTTCACAACTTTGGTTCTTTGTAAAATTTTGAAAAATTGTTAGCTTTTTGGAAGTAAGAATAAGCAATGAATGCTGCTATTCTGATGAGAATGATCATTGGAAGAATCGTGTCTGCTGATCTATAAACATATCTCAGAAGTGCAATAAGCTGAAAATAATAAAACTTGATGTATGTGAAAAAGATTGAATTAAAAAAACATCAAAAGTATAGAAGTCTGTCAAATTTTGTAAAGTCTTTCATAAAGGAAAAGTCCATGTACACGAAAGTCTAATAAGCTAGAATGATAAATTTGACATGCTGTTCATCATTATCTCCTTTATACCAAATCCTACATTGCATTATCTGTTGTTATGTTTATTCATGTGAATATTAAAGGCTATTCATTCATCAAAAGTGTAAAAGCAAATCACATGGATTTTTTTATGTAACTGTTATGGTAGAATTTTTATCAATCTTCAGTTTTTAGTGAAATCAACCAACAGAATATAAAATGTTTAAAACATCCTTGTTTGATGAAATATTATTAGAGAAAGTAGTGTGAAGTATGTTTTTGTTGGTTCATATATAAAGTTTACAGTAGTATTCGATTGTTTGAAGGATTCTTTTTTCTAGTGTTGATTTGGATATAGTTTCTTATAATATTAAATGTAAGCTTAGTTTGTCAGCGAGTGACATTTTTTCGTTTGTTGTTATGAATTGAAATGTATCAGTTGTATTATAATTTTCAAATTCATTTTTGCCTTATTAGGCATTTTCACTTCACAATTTATTTATACAAATATCAATATATATGTATAAATACATCCTATACTTCTTCATTTAGCATTGTTCTAAATTTATTCAGTATTTGTATTTTCAGATTCAATTTTGATGAACTTGATGTGGATTTCAGTTTCGCTTATTTTTAAATAAAAAATCTTAATATTTCATATGTGTTTAAAGTCATCTACTAACTAACAAAAACAAATAAACAAAAAATATACTATATCGAATCATGCACTTAATTTATATTATATAGAGTGAGCGACTCTAAATAGAAATTAATAAAATATGGTTTAAAAAAATTTCTTTTGGCACATTTGGGAATTTTTGGCTCCACTTCTAACGATCTTTTTTTGGAGTTTCTTTCAGTTTCTTAAACAGATCTCATTTTTATTGTGACCAACTGTGAATAGATCTCTATTGTTTCGATAAGGCTAAAACTAATCTTTTTTTTGTTCTGCCTGTAATTTGCAGCTTTCTTTTCCCTTGTTTTTACTCGCTTGTTTCTTGTTTGAATTTTGGAAGTTAGCACACATTTTCTTTCGAACAAATTATTCATATTAATTTACGAAATCTATTTCATAGAGCGTATTGTAACCAGTTAAATAATTAATATTTCTCTGGTTAATATTTCTTATATTTCTTAATTCATAATATTTCTAATATTATTTCTAATATTTCTTAATTCATAATTTTTGCGACTATTTATTTAGCCAATAACTTCCTCAACTAGGCATTGATTGGCTCGTTCGAAAAATTTCAATCAATTCGAGTTGGGTATGCGTAAGGTTGATGGTATTAATTATATTCTTAAGAGTAGGCGTTTGCAACTGCGCACTTTGATGTCGGCCGTATTGTACACTCCATCGGTGCGAGCTTTCCCTCAGATGTGAATGAACTCCGTTGTTTAAAGTTCGACCTCGTGTTTACTCCCGCAGCATAAACTCTTGATAAAAAGGCCTCGCATGCTTCTTGATCTTTGATCGATGTTCAAAGTTTTTGAATTTTCTATATTTTTCGAGAGCAGCTGAAGCAGAATGGAATTTCTAAAGTATTGGGAAGTTTATATTAAGTATAAAATTTTTTAAAAATGATTAAATTAAAATGCGATTAATTAAAAGCGATTGAAGAATTCCATTCTGTTCCGTTAGGCTTGGTGACAGCCAGAGCTTGCACCGTGAAAGGTTTCCGGAAATAAATAGTTATGATTACTTTTTTTTAAATATTGCGATAGATGCATGCATTCGAACAGATTCGAATTGGTATTCTTGGTGAGCTTTCTGAAGCTTGTGAATAAAGAACAATTATTGCTTAGAAAATATCACAAAGCTGTTTGAGTGATTAGACAACCTTGTGCGTTTCTTTTCAATGGATGTCTGCTGTCGTTACTAATAACGAATAAATTAGAATGGGCTATTCTGGGGTTTGGGATTCGTTCATTTCCAATGTTCCTCAGTTTCTCCTTCACACTTCCATTAGAACGTTTGAGTGTCATTTGAGAATACTCTTTAAAAACCTTTGAATATTATGGAGCAAATTCTGTTTGAAAATCACTGATTATCACAATACGAGCATACGAGTACATTTTTGAATTTAAGAAATCTTAGTTTTAAATATTCTGATGTCTACACATCGCATAAACTCGGGGAATGTTATTGTTCATTCGAAATGTAAACAAGGTTGAGAAGTGACAAGCTGTTGGGCCGCAGTGATATGGTGGTAAGGTCTCGTTTTCGGAACCGGAGGGTTTCAGGTTCGAGACCCGATTCTATCGGAGACACTCGTGTAAGCAGGTAAATCCGTCGGAGACAAACGTCCTCCAGCTAGTGTAGTGCGGAAGTTTGGAGAGGGGTGCCAGCTCAGGTGTCGTCCTCTTCATTTGACCGCGGTTCAATATTAAGAAGTCCGTCCCAAAATAGCCTTAGTGTTGCTTTAAAACGAGACGTTACTAAATCTATACTAAACTGACTATCTGTTGGGAAGGCTGGAAGATGAAGAAATGAACCATGACAGGGTTTTGGTCTAATGCTGCAAGTAAGAGCGCGGGATTCTTCCGTCACACGGATTAAGCAAAAACTAAAATTTTAGCAATATCTTTGTCATTCAGGTAATCCCAAGTCCGAAATTATATCGTTGTGTTTTGGACAGTTATTTAAATTACGAGCTTAAAGTTTTTGCTCCCGATTTATTTATGAAAGTAAAAATTATTTTCAATGTTTGTAACTTTCATGATAGGTTTACTGATGATTTGATTCTTTGTTTGATTGGAAGCAGAGATGTAACTACCAGGAGGCTAGAAACATTCCGGACGTCAGTATTGGGAGAGAGAGAGAGTATACATGCCAGTTATTAAAGAAAAATACAGGCGAAAGGCCGAAATAATATTACTATGCCGTGGGCTTAATTTGCATTTGCAAAAACCATTGATGGTGATTGGGTCGGAAAAAACAACAACAATTTTTTGTGAATGTTTTACCTGCCGGAATTTAAACTGCTTCTATGACTTCTTTTGAATCGGGAATAAATAAGTGAGCTTATTTCTTTTCATTCTCAATTTATTTATTTCTATGCAAATTATGTAATAACAGTATTAGCGTTACAAAATAGATGATTAATTCTTATTTATATTAACAGTGCATTGTTAGCTATTTACTTTAGAGTTGCTTTTGATATTGCCTACATAATCTATTTATCTTGTTATTGCAAAAACAGACTTTCATTTTAATGACTTCTTGATTATATATCTGGGCAAAATCGGTTGCATTTTCGAGTCACTTTTCTGCCTTGTATCCGGATTCAGGTTTTTCGATTTATACCCAGAATGACTCTTGTGGTTTCACTCTATTTTTTCATAACTGAATCACGTCACTGTATCTCTGTTCTGAGATGAGAAAGAGAGAAATATTAGCCTTTGAAAGTTTAGGATTCTTTAACTGACCACAGGCATTGGCTTTTAATTTTGAAAAATGTAGATTCAGGATGTCTTTTCATCTTAGCAAAAGCATTTTACTCTCAACTAGTTGATTTTATTTCCTTCAGTATCCGAGAAAGGTTTGAGACATCAACCACTGAAGCTCCTGTACAGAGTAAGGAAGCTGTCTGTCTTGAATAGTTTCGTTTTTCTGTGACTAAAAAGCGCTCTGTCACTCTCTGAAAGTTTTTGATGTATAATTTATCGATAAAAATGTTGCATTTTGCTTTCAATTTTGACTATCACCGGTATCAGAGAAAAGTGGCAACTCTTTAATATTGTCTTGGATTGTGACCAGAAAATTGAACAAGCATGATCTGCCCCGCTTTTCGTTTACTAAAGTAAACCAAAGTACCACATCTAACAATATGCATTGTTTGGGGAGGGAAGAGATGCTGATTCATAATTTGTTGTCAATCATCGCAACTTTTTGCTCTGATAAATTGGCGACGCATCGTTGGATGGAATCTGGGAATTAGATAAAGCAAGCATAAAATTTTTATCATCTTTCGTCCTTTGTCGACTGACTTGCACTCATTTGCTTCCTTTTCTGTTTTTGTTTTTGGTATGGTCCTTACAGTTTTCCTTTTTCTTTGGGTTCTATAATATTTTGTGCACAAGGAACACGGATCCTTTTCCAAATTTTCCCACAACTTCTCTCTTTATGCCATTAACCACTTCCGATTATTTGACTTCTGCTTCTATCTTAATCGAAAGCAATTATCGTACCATTCTCAGCAGCAAGTGACAATCACCAAGTCCTTTGAGCGTCTCGTACACATCTGCTTTGAATCTGCTAAATTCATTAGTGACTGTATGTTTATTTATATAGGTTTTGGCATTCTTCAACGCACACGTTGCATTTTTATCTGTGAAAATTATTTAATTGCCCATTATCTATATAAATGTTGAGTTTCTAAACATTTCTCTTAAATAGAAATTTATATTAAGTTGTCTGCATGTGTTATTGCGTGTATGAATTCATACAACAATATTAATTCATAGGCCTTATACCTAAGAGCTTTTAAATTACCCTTTCTTGACGCTGTTATTCTTTTAAAAGAGATAATATGAACCTAGAAACAGTGTTTCAACTGAAAAGTCAATTATAATTTTATTAGCACCAAGTATATTCCAAATTTAAGACAAAAATGTTATCCGTAATCTTCCTATTTGTAATAAATTACGGCTGTGTTCAATACCTTTCTTCTTAAGGGATTGAATATAAAAACTGTGCGATGTAAAATTTGTTCTGCATTTATTCGCATGCACTTAGAGCAAATAAACGTAGATGATGCTTCGTGTGTTGCTGCTATATGCTTATTAAAGATGGCAAGGAAATACTCAGTAATGGAATTAATATGTATAAAGCCAACGAAAATACTGTCGCCATTGGACCGAGGTTCAAAATTGCGAGATCCGTTTCCTAATGTTACTTTCAAAGGCGACATTTTATTATAACTAAATTAATCGCCAACGTGACATCAATAAATAATTTTGAAATTTTTTTTAAAACTCTATCCTTAATAAACACATCAGCAGATATCATTGTCAGTTTTAATAGGTTAAATTTTTTTTTAAAGTCATTGTCGAAGACAGATTAAATGATATATCACTGCTGCACGTGAAACAATGCTAACTTGATAACTTTTCATCTGAAATAATTGAATTTTTTTATGGACCCCCCCCTTCCAAAAATTTTTTTTCCTATTCTGTTTATATATATTTTTAAAGCATATCTCGTTTATTATATTTTATAATTTTAAACGTAAGTATTTAACAACACTGAGCTAATATGGTGTATTTCGAAAACTGAAAAGCAACTTTTATGGTGAGAATTATTATTTTTTTCAATTATATTAGAGTATCTTATGATTTGTTATTAAAAATGGTCAAATGCTTTTAAATTATATTCTCTCATTTTTTTCAATTAACGCGCTTAAAACAATTCTGTGCTAATCAAATGGTTCAGTGAAGCTTTTTAATTGGCAGTGTTTTTAAAGGTAGATATTCAAAAATGGATTAACTCAATCAGTAAAAGTAATGGTTTTTGAATTATGAAATAATCAACAATTTTCAGAATGATGCAAATTTATAAGTCATTGAATGTTATGTTGAATACGATTCTAATTTTTTTCAATAGTTAAACTCGATGTAATTTTATTAGGAGAGACCAAATTGTTTTTCCTTTTATATAGTGCATTCTAAAATTATTTTGATAATTTCTGACGCAAATATTTATATATACAAATTAGAGATACATTTTAAACGACTGATTTTAAAGCATATTAATTATTACAAATTATATCTAATTAGCTAAAATCGTATACCATCAATTATATAAGCGCAGTTATTGGTTAAAAATATTACTGTGTGTAAATTATTTGAACGACTAATCGAAGTTTATAAATATGTGTGAAGCTTTCAATCCCAAAGAAAAATCCGCACTTGTTTCTCGAATATGAAATGTAAAAGTATGAAAAGCCTTTGACCTCGAGAATTTGATAAATCTGTTACATTTTAGATCTCAAGTCCGGTGAAAAAAAAAAAAAAAAAAAAAAAAGCATTTTTATCTATTGGCATATTTAAAAACGCGATAACCGAAATATCCAGAGAAGAGATGATAGAAATCGTATGATTTTATCACCAGAAGCGTAGAATTTATTAACTTCGCATATCACGAAACAAACAAACAACAACAACAAAAAACAAAAAAACTAAAAAAAAAAAAAACGTTCCATTTTCTGGAAAGTTTAGGGAAAATCATTCTCGCCAATTAATTATAATGAAAATTGTTTTAATTTTTTTAAATAGTTTACATGGATTTTCTTTTTAATGAATTTATTTTATTACGAAGTATAAGATGTATTTATTTACGATGTTTAAGATGTGAATTTATGTTCACCTGTCTTTTTTTCGGTAGTTTTCCTTGCAAGGATTTGAACGAGATGATTGGAATAATTTTGATTGAATTTGAATTAGGATGAATTCGAATCGATTAGGATTTGAATTTGAATGCGGATATACAGTTGGCCCGACATATATAGATTTGTTGCACCTTTTGTACAATTTGGATCTAGATCCGTGTGGCTTTTGTTTTTTTCATTCATTTGAAATCAGAATTGTGGGACCATTGGTTTGATTCATCAACTTTTATTTTGAAAAGGCAGTTTTTAAATTATCATTAAATATCATCGATAATTACCACGTGGAATGAACTCTTGTCTGATGCATTTTATGAGTAATAAATGTTTTCTCATTCTTCATTTGACTTGTCTGCCACAGTCGGGTTTCGACGCCTTGGAAACAAAACGGGAATGCATTCTTATTTTAAGAATGATCAAAAAGAAGGAAAAATCATTCTTCAGAGTGCTTAGTTGTGGTTCGGACGATAGGAAATTTGGAAAGTTCATTTACCTGCTGGCTGACCGCGTTCTTGCAGTGTTTGAGTCCATTGTGTATTTGTTTGTATTAAAGAGAGCAACGTGCCATTTCTCTCTTTTTTTTTTTCTTTCTGTTCGTAATGAGTGAACCATTTTTGCTTTCTTTGTCCCTTTCTGTACTTAACTTTTCGTCTCATCGGAAAAAGGTAAGACCGGAAGCGAATGGTTTGTTTCGGAATTTATAACTTGTTCCGTAAAGAAAGGGGGTGGGGGACTTTTATTTGTGTGCATTAATACAATGTCGTTTTGTGTTAAATCTTATCTGAAAGAAATGTGGGTATGTCTTTTAGGAACCTCCATTGGAACTACGAGTTTGAGATCAAGATTTCTTTGTAATTAATTTCGATTTATTTAATTTGTTGCGATTTCGAATTAACGCAATCGCACTCATACAAATAGATAAACCGACAGATGAGCAGTTCATTGGCACGTTTAGTCTACTCTGTCTGCTATTCTGATCATAAAACGATATACAGTGGAATCTGTCTTAACGGGCAAAATCCGTTTCCGAATCTTACTTATCATGCAAAACACTCATCAGATGAAGGAAAAAATTGTTTAACTTAGATAAAACGTTCTATTTCAGATCCCCCCCCTCCCATATGATGGCCATTATGGCCTGGTGATAAGGTCTCGGCTTCTTAACCGGAAGGTTTCAGGTTCTAGACCCGATTCCACCAGCGAATCGTCACGTAAGCGAGTCTGGTGGACGTTAAATCCGTCTCGACCAATCGTCTTCCCGTTGATGTGGTGTGGAAGTTTTGAGGGTGTGTGTGTGTGTACCAGCTCAGGTGTCGTGCTCGTCATCTGACCGCTGTTCAAAATGACGTGGTCCGTCCCAAAATAGTTAGTGTTGCTTTAAAACGGGACGTTAATATGAATTAATTACCCCTCCTCCTACACATAATATAAGTTTGTAGTATAGGCTGGTGACAAAACCGGAATATCAGGGGAAAGTCGGGGAAATTTGTAAAAAATGAACAAACATAAGAGCATGCACGCCAAGTATGTGCGCGATTTCGCACTATCTGCACTCGAAACCTAGTGTCGTCATACTGATCATAGCAACAGTAACTCGGAATAGTTTGCTTTCCAGAGGATGGCGACTTTCTGGAATTTCATTACAATAAGAAGATCGAAAACGTAATATGGCTAACAGCTACTCAAATCAAACATTTGACACTGCCTGTTTCTCTTAAAAAAAATACTGAGAGCTTTTATAAATTTTGATTAGATCTGCTCTCAGCTCACCCAAACCTTTGCAGTGATTGTAAAGATGCAGATACTTTCGCATGGCAATAGTGTAATGTTAAGAGAGGATTTTTGATCAGTAACAATTGTGTATTGGAAAGTATGAAAGATTGACCACCCATTGCAATTGCTTGACAGCACCCAAGCATATGATAAAATTAATAATTTTGAAGTGTCTAAATTGATTTTTAGTTTAAGGAATAAAAATATAAAGAGAAGGAAGAAAAGGAATTAAATGAAAATTTGAAAAGAAAAAGGAAGCAGAGTATTAGCTTAAAGAATGAACCTATTTTAAATCTATGAGACAACTCAAAAAGAGTTTTAAAAGTATTGCAAATCCCAAATTTTTGAAGGAAAAAAAAAATCTTTTAAAACTTTTTAATTTATCTAACCTTTCGCGTCTCCCGCGATTTCCGCAGGTTGGCAATAAGTCCATTTTCTATTGTATCCCATGTTTTTCGCAGTGTACTGTGTTTATTTTTACATTACAGATTTTTATTGTGTCATTTTATTATCGTGTAACATAGAGTATCAGTTTACTTTGAAAAATATTTGAACTTAATTGCAAACAACGCATCGGAATAGTGATTTCAAAAAATTGCGCAGTCACGGGTTTAAAGCAGCCTTGTTGCTTCAAACCAAGATTTTTTTTATTAGCATTTAATGACTGATTTAAATTATTTGCAGGTTCCCCCCCCCGTTTTAAATGTAATAGCCAAGCAATAGTTATTCGTTACCCGAGTTATTATACATAAATGAATATCTCATGTCTAGCTTTATTTGTATAAGCTTTTTAATTCCATTTACAGTAGCATAAGCTTTTGATTAGCGCAATGAATTTTTTATGATTTGTTAAAGAATAAAAGTTATGAAGCAATATTTTTGCAGTTTGACTTGTTCAGATCTTTGCAGGCATATATATTTTTAGGAACGTATAATTATACTGTTTTTATATCTGTACTGCGACGTTTTATTCTTGTTTTCATGCGAAGGAAACTAATTATTGAACTGTTTTCTAGTTTCGAGCAAAGATCATAATAACCTCTACTCTTAACTAAATTTGTGTTGCAAAGAGTATTTCTCATGTTTTATAGAATTCTTATATCTTGTTAGAAGTATGTTATTTTTCGTTAAAATTTTTTCAATATTTTTTACGTATAAAAATATAATAAACTATTTTTAGGATGTTCATTTCGTTTTAAAAATTAAATTTCATAACAATATATATTTTTTTCATATTAAATTACCCGAAAATATTTTTAATTACGTGTATTGTGCTCATTCAATGATTTTGAGTTGGTAAAAAGTCAGGAAATGAATATAATTAGTAGTCGTAAAACAGGGAGATGCAAGTTTCACCGGAGAAATTTTTTTGTTTCTGTTGTCACCCTTTAATAATGTAATTTATATAGGACTCAGGAATCACTACTATTTAGAATCACGCACATTTAATTACATTTAGGACGAACAATTACATTAACAAAAGAAATGAACATTAAATAGATTTCGTCGAAAACGTCGCAGGATTAATTCACGTGTTACGTCGCGTCTTTCGTTCAGAGACCCGTCTCGTCTCGCACGTCCTGACTTTCGTTCAGACCCATCTCGTCTGCCCTCCGTCTAACAAGCATCAACACCTTTTGGCCAGTAGATGGCGCTCGTCATCAGGCGTTCGTCACTACATTTATAACTTATAAACATGCTTTTTTAGGTGAAAATGGTCTGAAGATATTTGTCTTTGTCTGCATTTCAGAATTTGCCGGTAAAGAGACGCATCATTATCATTAAATGAATTTGTAGCGACCCTACATACTGCGTGATTAAGGAAATGCTTCCTAAAGTGCGATGCAATATGTTTTCAGCATCATCCTTGTTTTACTGGCAGGTTGCTATGACGTCGCTGAGGTTGTTGTCTCTTCTCACCAAATTTCATTCGCAGTTTTTTGTTGGGGCACTTAATGCAACACCATAAGTTCTTCAGGCATCGGCTCCTGGCTACCTACATATTATTGAAAAATACATCTTCCTCATATCATAGGGTATAATTGTAATGCTTACTGAAGCATTTTTATTTTGACAAATCAAGTAATTGTATTTTTTTACATTCCAATTTTTAATTAAAAAAACATGTCCATTAAGAAACGGGAGTTAAACAGAGACTGATAGAAGAATTTTACTTCCCGAGAGATGCAAACAAAATTCTGAATGTGATCTCACGATGTCCCCATGCCGCTCGTTTTTCGAAGCATCGTTTGTTAAAGGGGTTGTTTTTATTTTTTACATTTACATTACTCGGTAGGAGAGTTCCTTGTTAAGCGAGGTTTGAATGTACAAAATTTCATTCACCTAGCTTCTCACGCTTTTGAGTTATCGCATACGCGTGAACTCACAAGCAGATTTCTTCCATAATTCGATAGAAATCTGCAATTTCAGTTTAAACGCAACATTCTAAATTTTAATTTTGTAGCGGTTTGTTACTTATTCGTAAAAAGACATGTTTCTATCCCCCCCCTCGCTAACTCAGGAAGAGTCTGGAATGTGAGGATTTATCAAAATCTCGAGAGTGGATTTTCCATTGGTCCTATCAATCTTTTCATTCTCCGATCCGAGAAAGTAAGAGGGGGTGGGGGATAATGAACTGCATACTGTGTTTTATTGAAATACACATTTGATTGAAGCTTAAAAAAAATAAAAACAAGCGAGCCACTTAGGTAAGTGTCACATTGCTACTTGAGGGAGAAGTATTACATTAAAATGCGGGGATGAATGCAACCGCAGCTAAGAATTGGATTCTGTGTCACAGCAAGAAGTTGTGGTGGAGATTTCATCACTATACAAGAATTTAAGTACCTCAGTATAGCAACAACCGTCCAGTGAAATCAGGGAGACACTGTAAGCATCTGTTGCGTCTTATGCTAAAAAGCACCACCCTAGTACACGTTTCTATTTTTGAAACACA
Organism: Argiope aurantia; assembly: GCA_026543865.1. Classification (NCBI taxonomy): domain Eukaryota; kingdom Metazoa; phylum Arthropoda; class Arachnida; order Araneae; family Araneidae; genus Argiope; species Argiope aurantia. The sequence goes on along the minus strand of JAPMOR010024579.1, from coordinate 111,789 downwards.
GGTATAAACAAATGTCTTCAAACATCTATCTTGTTAAAAAAAGCTTATATTATAAATAATAAATTACATTATTATAATTTTCAGTGAAGTTTCACTGTATTTAGTTTATGTCTTAGAAGAGTAGTAATTCTAATCTTAATTTCTGGGCATGCGTCGTTACGAGATCCCTGCAGTGATTCATAACCACTACACTGCTAGCGTTTGAGGTCGGGGCGTCTTGAGAGTGGCGAAGTGGGCCGCGCTGTTTTCACGTGCCCTCCGAAATACGCACTTCAGATCCTCCTCGCGATTCAATTCAAGGAATTCTTCTGACGAGGATGTGGAGTATTAACTGGTCCGTTGCCAGCTCTGGATGTGAATGAATGAATGAACGGACGTGGAGTAGTAGAGGCATCCTGTTGATTTCTATACATAGTTGGAGAGGAATGGATAATCAGAAGATAAAGTAAACAACCCCGGATCGCATTCAGTAAGTCTTCCGTCTCGCTGCTGGCAGAGTTGCGCAACTTGTTTACTTCCTCCTCTCTGCTGATTAGAAGGAATTGAATACCTCTCTCCTGTTGTGTGGAATTTCCCTGTATGGAGGACGCATTTCCATGTATTCTCGTGTGTGGTGAAAGTATCGCAATCATCAAGAGATTCGAACTCCTCAGACCTCCCTGAGTGCGAAAAACATGTTTTTTGGCGTTATATTTACTCTCTGCATCTATCTGTGATTAAGATAATTTAAAAACGCTTTGAGCTAGATGGATGAAATGTGGTAGGGGATCTTTACATCAGATGTGTAGGTTTCTATCAAACTTTGAATAAATCTATTCTGTCCAGCTATTCGAATATTAAGTTAACTCGATAACTACAAAGCGAAGGGAGCTGGATAGATACAATTTGGTACTTAGATTTAACATCTATAATATAGACATTAACAAAATTTTGTTCTATCGCTTGTTGGATCTTGCACATCTGTTGGTCACTCGGTAATGCAGTGATTTAATTGTATCAAATTTTGATGTTATTTTTTTTTTGTTTTCAATTGTTATTCTGTGTCAAATTTTGGTTTCGACCACTTTATAAAGACGTATCTAAAACATGAATTCATCTCTATGAGAAAGTAGGCGAGAATGCTTTGGGGAAAGTTTTTTCCCGTATTTATTTACGTGTAAGTTTGGAGAGCGAATTTTACTCGCTAACAAGAGTTCCGCTGTAGTTAAATGAAATATATTCATTCTATTGATTTACCATGTTTTGTTCATCTGGTATTCAATGACTATCGAAAACCAAAAATGGCAGTACTCTTTTCTCCCCCGCCCCCCACAAATTTATTTTTGAGTGATAGGATTATCGAGCCATTTCGCGTGTTAAAGAAACGAAACGAAAAGACAAGAGAACGACATATGACATTCGTAAAAAATGATTAGAAATGCAGTTTTTCTCCAGATCATGAATATAGGATATTTGACATTGTAATTCTAAACTGGTGACGTGCTTTAAGATTCTTCGAGTTGATTGTCTTAAAGGACAAGTTGACAATCACAATTCTGCAACATCATTTATTATTTTATATTTTTAAAATGAGAGTTTTGCTCGATTCAAATAAATAAAAACCCTGGACATTTCCATTAGTTACATTATTTATTAAATTGAAATAAAAAATCATGCTGGTTGAAATATTGTTTACTTTGCTGTAATTAGAGACTAATTTATTGAATTAAGTTGATTTTTTCAATAATCCTTAGTAATTTATTTGTGAGATAAAATGATTGATTCTTTTTGCAGCGATTTTTACTTTCCTCATTTGGTAACTTAACTAGACGGAGGGAATATTCTTATTGTAAAAAAATTAAACCCCTAATTTTCTTTAGGAGTATCCAAGCTTCTCTTTATTCCGAACAAATGTATGTTTTAAAACTAAGTATGGCTGCCAGAAAACAAGACAGCCCAAAGCTACAATAAGCTAGACGGATGAAGTTGAGTCTGTTTCTTAAAATCAAAATGGTACATTTCTTTCAAATTTTGAAAGCAGTTCATATCCGCTTGACTGTGTACTTAATCAAAACTCCCTACAGTTGCATGGAATTTAGCATTGAATTTTATAACTACAATAGAACTGTGGATTTGTGTTTGATATGGATTAAAAGGATTGGCTGTCTGTGGGTCTATCTATTCGTTTATATGAGTGCAGTGTAAGTGAAACGCACTCGGAAACAGATGAATGAAATAGGATTTGTGGTCTTAACATCAAAATTGTAGATCTGTTTTGTGTTTGGAACGTCATCAGTGCGAGTTTTTTCATTATTTTACGATATTTAAAGCGTGCCAATTTATATTGATTTATTTCAAAGCCAAGGGTAGAGCAAGAGCCTGTGTTCAACCATTATATTGTTTCTCGTATGAAAGGCTTACTTTTCATCGTTTGCATCAGAGTCCATTTTCATTAATAACGGGCTTTTATCCATCAAAACGATATTTTTATGTGGTTTCACTTCGATGACGAGATTCTGGCTGCCACCCACGCATCAACTTGTTCGGTTGATGGGTTTTTGTTGGAGGAGCGACTGCACCAGTGACATATTTAAAAAGCAAACGAGACGTATTCGAGAGGTGCGACGAGATAGGTGTGTGCGGGAGGAGGGGGAGATACCCTTTTTTGTTGCAGTCGCCGTTTCGTATTGACCTGAATGTAAACGTCCATTGTTGTGAAGACAAAAGAACATTCCGTCACATATCTGACCCGTGGCATATCCGTCGGACAATTCAGGGAATTTATTTTTCCTTTCTTGTGCAATTTCGCAGGATGTTCCCCTGTGCTTTCGACGAAGTACCAATACTCGCATTCTTATGGTAATTTGAATCGGGCGGGCGGGAAAGACACACACAGGTGAATGTGATTTTTTTTTTTGAACGAACTTGCCGTGTTTTATCCATAGACAAGGGCCCGCTTGCACGCCTATGAACTGGCTGTCAGATTTGTATTTTGATTCAGATGATTTTGAGCTTTTTGTGTGTTAGTGTAGTTGGCAATCTCTAAAGACAGCATCTGATTCTCTAGGATATTGACTCATGCGTACCTTTGGATAAAATATGGAGTACACTCTGGTACCGTAATCTATACTCGGTACAGGTATTTATACTCGATATGCAATATTATTATTTGCATACCCAAACTACGGTTTCATTATATTTAAACTGCAGAATATATCGCGACTGGTCAGAATGCCTTTAAAAATCGCCCTGCAGAATTTCCTTTATATATATCAGTGCTCAACCACATCTGGTCTATCATTAGTGTCCACCTTCACAAACGGACAGACTCTGGAAGATGTCTAAGAAGTGATTAAAATGCTCTTAAAACCTCTTAAATAGAGAAGGCCACGGCGCTGATTTTCGACTCCGCCAATAATTGGAATTTTTTGCAGCGCGATTGGCTTGCATGTTCAGATAAATATTGGTCATCTCCAAGCCATTGCCCTCGGTTACAGCAAGCCAATCCCATGGTTTAAAAAAAAAAATCCAATTAGTGATTTTATCGAAAATTGGTGTTATTGCCTTCTAGAATTATGAGGTGTTGAATGAATTCGTTACGTATCACATTGCGAAACGATCTCTTCTTAAGTCATAAAAGTTGATGGAAAGATGCGTTCTCGAAGAGCTCTTTTGCAATCTATTCATAACGCATAATGCTTAAGGTGAGTATACATACTGAAACTCGTCCGTCCACTGTGCCCTATGCATTCGAAATTGTTCATGTATTTTTATATATTCATACTAAAATTTAAAGGTTTCTTGTCTTTAAGCTTGCATCCAACTTCTAGTCTTCCAACAATGAATTAAATTTTAATGAAGTTCAGCGAGTGCAACTTTGGATACTAATTTTATTTTTGCGTTGGTTGGAGATTTGGTCTTTTACATTTCAACTTCATATTTTCTTATATTGCAATCAACATTAAAAGCAAGGTTTTGTTGTACTCTTGATACCTCGTATAATTATGCATTTTAGATGACTTCCTTTTATCCTATTGGAATCAATTTTTTTACAACCTACAGTTGTGGTGACAGAACGGCAGACTAAATTTCGTTTATCTATTTCATTATAGTTTAGAATTATCACGTTCATGCAAATAGACAGCGGGCAAATTCTCGATGGATTTGGTCCGTCATGCATTAACAAATCTGCATATTTCAGTTCCAAATCTAAAGTAACGCTGACAGAGTTTGTGAGATTATTTTTTATTACATTTTATTCTATGTTGGCATTATTTTGCTAGGACATTATATTTCTTTCCTATTTCATTATAATTTTCTTTTGAGGTTTATTGAAATCGACCATCTAAATTAATCTTATTTACTGCACAGCTTGTTCCGTCTGTGCTTGAAAAAACTCAAAACAAATCGTTTAACCGGAGGAAATATTTGTTTTTGACGCTTATACATTTTATTGTGCTTTTATATAGGTGAATATTCCAAAATAAAAGGAAAACAATTTTTTACTAACGCTTTTACACATGTAGTGATTAATGCTATTTATTTAGAAAAAAATTCTGGTTTTTAATTAATTTTTTTTGTTTATGAATATTATGTGATTTAGGAATAATTTTTTCCTCAATTGTTCAGTATCAAATGTCGCTATTCATATAAAACCGAATTTATTTAATCTATGAATTAGTTTAATTATTTAAATAAATTCTTTTTAATTTTTAATGAATTCTAATATATTCTAGAATTTATTTTAATGTCCTTACATTTATTTTAATTTCAGCTAAAACAGACTTGAAAGGCCACTGTTATATAGAGGGAAAAAAAAACACACGTTGTTTTTTAGTTTTTGAAAAAATCCTCTTATTTAATGAAAATTTAGCTAAATTTTCAATGTAAAAAAAACAGTAATTTAAAAAAATAATGGAAATATTTAATTTTTATTTCACCTATATAGAGCTCAAATTACATAAAATGTAACAGATCACGAGATAAGAATTATTATAGTAAATATAAAATTTTATAAGCATTTAATGTTACCGTTAATGATTTTTTCTCAAAATTTGTATGCGTTTTGAACTTGAAGTGTCTGTAAAGCGTGTCTAAATGAAGCTATCTTAAACTCCGCGTTCTATTACACCCTCAAAGGTTTTGAATACATGCATACCAAATTTCATGCAATTTTATTGAATTGATTTTGAGATATCATGTTTTCCTTGAATCAATCGAACTGAAATATTCATTCTTCAGAAAATGCGTTTAATTATTTTGCTTGTAATTTAGTTCATCCAAATGCGCTGTTAACAAATGTTGTTTTCACGCTTTTATAACAGAAATACCAAAAAATAAGCAAACTACGGCTGAGTAGGCGCAGAGTTAATATAAATGTATCAAATATTATTTTGGGGAATTTTACGGTAAATATAAAATAAATCACTTCTGTTAAAAATACGGTTGTATTTTTAACCGAATAATAAAATTCGGTTGTTTCAGATTTCATTTTTATTCGTTGTCTATTATTAAAACTGTATTTATAATTCTACCTTACATATATTCTATCTTACATATTAAAAAAGTAGTATATTTTAGAATCTATGAAAATTTGACTTTATTTTCAGATTATAAAAAAAAAAAAAAAATCAAATTTTTTTTGTAAAAGGCATCTTTACAACCTAGTCGGATACCTTAAAAGGCTTAGTTTTTTGTTTCATCATCGCTTTATGCTAACCATTAAATTCGACCGTTACAGGCATTTTTGTTCCAAATTCGTTTTTCGAGAAAAGCGGGGCTTTATTTATTAATTTAAGGTGTTTACCTTCTGGCAAAAATTCCCCTCTCTGTATTTTTTTTCATTGATTCAAATTTTTAATGAGTTTGTTTCCAAGGGCCTTTAATCACAATTCATTTTTGGAAAGGGAGGAGGAGATATCAGTTCTCAGCTTTTCCTTCGTTTCTTTTATTTATTTAATGTAAATTAATAGAATCTTAAAAAAAAATAATCCGTAATCGGATTGATACTAGAAACTCTGCGTATCATTAGACCATTAATTATCAAGAAATAATATTGATAAAAGAATTTCAAATTATTTTTTAAAAACTGTGAATTAAAAAAATGTGATTTATTAAGAAAATTATTCTTTATACTAATGAGGCAGATTGAAACAATTTTTTTGTGGTGTTTAGTTAATGAATATTGGAATGACAGCGAATTTGTATTGTTTGGGGATATACGTTCCATTCATATTTCACATACTTTTTTCGAGAACTTTATTAGTTAAATATTTCAACATCACGAAATAATGTGGAAATATATATAAAAAAAGATTTAAATGACTGGAATCAATAATTATGTATTGTTAATGAAGCAAATAATCGATTTGGATTCAAAAACTCGGAGAAGCATCGCGCTGTTTTCATTATCATGTCCGTTGGATTTAGTTTAGTTTTAGGTATATTAACGTCCCGTTTTAAAGATACACTAGGGCTGTTTTGGGACGAACCTCGTAATTTTAAACCGGGATCGGATGACACCCGAGCCGGCATCCCCTCTCCAAACTTCCACACCACACTAGTGGGAGGACTTGTGACCTCTATGGATTTAACATGCACTAGACCCGCTTACACGACGTTTCTTCGGTTGAATCGGGTCTCGAACTTGAAACCCGTCGGTTCTGAAACCGAGGCCCTATTACCAGGCCACCACGGCCAACCATCTCCGTTGGCGGCAACTTGATTCGCGAGAATTAGTGATTATAGAAAGATTTAAACAAATTTTAATTAATAAACTTTCAGTTAGTCTTCAAAGGCGATTGCAGATTGTCGAGGAAGCCAAGTATTTCTTTAACTTCAAAATTTTATGGTCACGTAACTCATAATTATTTTATTTACCCTATTGTGTTATGTGCCTGCATAATGTTCTGTTGTTTTGCTAGAAATTTGAATATGAGTAGTAATTAAAGTTCAACCAATAACTTTCATGCTATATCAAAAACATGTTCATAAAATTTATGCAGATAGAATGTGAAATTATTCTAATTTGAAATTTCGTTTTGTTACAGAATGTTTCATAATTGACATATCTTTATATCAAGAATATTAATAATAAAAATCAGAGTACTGCAATAAAACAACAACTTCGAGTTAAAAGAGCGGCAATAATTATTTTTTTTTAAATTCATCAAATTATATTATAGGGGGGAAAAAACACTGTTTGGAAATCGATGGACTTTTTTACAATTGCTTACTTCTGAAATTAAAGTTTAACTGTAAGTGCTACTGAATTTTAAAATTCTCAGCAATTTTTAAGCAGCAACCTAATCAATATAGGGAAATAAGCAGGGCCGCTGTGGCCTGGTAGTAAGGTCTCGGCTTCAGAACCGGAGGGTTTCAGAATCGAGAACCGAATTCCACCGAAGAACCGTCGTGTAAGCGGGTTTGGTGCGCGTTAAATCCATCTGGGCCAAACGTTCTCCCGCTGGTGTGATGTGGCAGCTTGGAGAGTTGGGTGCCAGCTCGGGCGTCGTCCTCGTCATTTGACCGCGGTTCAAAATAAGGAGATCCGTCCCAAAATAGCCCAAGTGTTGCTTTAAAACGGGACGTTGATTCAACTAAACTAATACTAAATTAAATAGAGAAATAAGTAGAAATTTCATATTTAGATTATCGAGATCAGGAGGAGAGGAGGGAGACGTCGATCCAAAATTAAATGTTTGTTGAAGAAATGAAATCGACTTATAAATGAATGAAAAAAAAAATGGAAACTTTTTGTAATATTTACCTAAAAATGTTGATAAAAACTAATTAAATCATACAAACGTTATTAAATTTAAAAAAACAAACAAACCATAATACGCTAATAGTATCACTGAAAAGATAGTTTTTTAAATAAATATTTAGATGTGTAAAAATCGTATTTGTTTGTACCATTTTCAGAAGTTATGCTGAAAAAGCGTCTCATTTTTATTTCATTTTTTGATTTAAATTGTAAATAAAAAAAGTCCGAGGTGTACATTCTTACCTTTAAAATATATATGTGTGAGGGATCAATATGTACCTCAATTGTATCAGTGGGCGGTTATCACGATTATGTTGTGATTTACTAATCATACCTTGAAGTTTTTAAGCGATAGTTTATATTACGCTCATAATGGAAATGGACGTAAGGCACGAACACATATAAAATCAGTCTTTCAAGAGAACTATATGATTACTGTTTTTTCGGAATTAGCCGCTTTTGGCGACCAGCCGGTTTGCCAATCTAAATGCACTTTAAAATTTTAATAAATATTTTATGGAACTCCCATTTTAATTGTTCCTTCATTAAAATATTTTAAGACTTCAAAGTTTAATAGTCATGTAATTCACTCATAATATTATAAAGGCCTTCAGCCATAACGTAATATGTATCTCTCTAATTTTCTGTTAGCACCCGTAGAATTTATGCTTTAAATTAAAGTGGAAAGGATTAAACTGCAATAAATATAATATATATATTTTACTGAAACGAAGCATTTTTTTTAAATATGAGTACTGAAAACAGAGTGACTGAGTATTTAAACCTTATGGGCACTAAAGAATATTTTTCTTAATTTATATACTATCTCAAGAAATTTTCAACAAAATTTTCTCAGATTCATCACGAACAGATCGATTTATTAACAATGTTTAGTTTTAAATGCATCAAACACTAAAAAAATAACAGAATCGTTTGAAATAATCTGCCGAAAACATATTAAGCCTTCAAAACCAAGTCCGTATCCGTTGTCAATAATTAGAACACAATGCGCATGCGTGAATTTTCAACGCCAATTATGGTAACGCAAATGCGTGAATTTTCTACGCCAGTTGGGGTAACGCTATGCAGATTAGAAATTTTTAATTTCCTTTATTCTGTGTTATTTTAATTCAAAAGTACTTCAGAATGAATCTGAAAGATCGATTCATTAACAATTTTTAACTTTAATTGCATCAAACATTAAGAAAATAAACAGAATCCTTTGAAATAATCGGCCGAAAATTTCTTAAACCTCTCCTCTTTTGCGCGGGAAAAAAGAAAAAAAAAACTTATTTGGCGGTGGGGAAATGAAAACATTTTTTTTGGCGGGAAAGTTAGTTTTTAATTAATAATTAAAAAAACCCAATTCTGATTTTTAAAAAAAATTTCAAAAACCTTCCTAGGGGTATACCTAATAATTTTCCAAATTTTCACGGCGATTGGATGTATGGTTTTTGAATCTATCGAGTACAGACAGACAGACAGACACACATTCATATATATATATAGGCAAGTCTGCTGCGACCGCACTACCTATCCATTTCATTAACCCGCAACATTCCGAGTCAAATTTGGCTGCTTTATATCTTCGTAGTTTAATTTCGTAGAATATCAAAATGTATACGTACTTTCTTATTTGTTATTGTGGTAGATGCACTGAATTTTCATCTCATTTGTGCTAAACTGTTTGACTATAAGAAGACTTACGAGTACGAATAGGTGAAAATGCCGCGTAACCGTCTACAACGGGTATTTTGTAACCGGGGGAGGACTTTTTGCGTACTTAGTGTAATGCATCTTAACGTCTTTTCTTTCTTTTTATCTTTCCACCACCCCTTTTCGTATAAGTTTCGTATCTTGTTCCCTTTTTTCCTCTTAGGCCGTGGTGGCCTGGTGGTAAGGTCTCGGCTTCGTAACCGGAGGGTTTCAGGTTCGAGACCCGATTCCACCGAAGAACCGTCGTGTAAGGGTGTCTGGTGGACGTTAAATCCGTCTCGACCAAACGTCCTCCCGCTGGCGTGGTGTGGTGTGGAGAGGGGGGTGCCAGCTCAGATGTCGTCCTCGTCATCTGACCGCGGTTCAAAATGACGAGGTCCGTCCCAAAATAGCTCAAGTGTTGCTTCAAACGGGACGTTAATATAACTAAGCCAAAGTAAGCCAAGCCCTTTTTTCCCTCCTTCCACTGCAATTTCTGATTTTTTGGAAATCGACGGGCATTAGATTGTAAGTGTTGCTGATAGAGCACGATACAACTGGAAATTGAAATCGGATGAAAATGATAAATATAGTTTAGCTGGAGAAGAGAATAGCGGCTGGTTAGATCCTTAAAATGGCATGATTCATTTTAATTATTAGCCGCCGAAGGCTTCTACATGTATTAACCTCCTGTGCTATCATGGTTCATATCTGCAATCTCCATTGCACCGTTTACATGTTAAATATCTTTAATAAACTGATGTTCCGTAGAAGCACACATTTCGCAAACACTAGGCCACGATTGCTACACGAAGCATCCTGAAAAAAAATTCGAATTCAAAATTTTGCCGAATTTTCTCGTTTTAGTCATTTTTGGCACTAGGCCTGTCTGTCTCTGTGAAAAGCATGATTCAAAAACGCTTTGAGCTGGACAGATGAAATTTGGTTATTGGGACTTAACCAATTTTGTACATTTCTATCGATTTTTGAGCAACATCAATTCTGAAGAATTTTGTTTCCCTGGGCGTTCGTGAGAAAATGAATCCAGTAACTACAAAACGAAAAGAGTGAGACAGTTAAAATTTAATACACAGGTTTCGTATTTAAAATGTGGATTCTAATGAAATTTTGAATGAAATATGTCAAAGGGTTGACCTTATGATCAGTCCGTACTTTCGCATGCATATAAACGTATTGACTTAAATGATGAAATCTTATATGATCTTGTAACTAAAATTCCATTTCAATTTTTGATTTTAATCCGTTGGAAGAAAGGCGTCAAAATACTTATTCCCACAATAGATTCAATAAAAATGCAAGAATTCATGTCAGAGATCTATATTTCGTAACTATTATTTGTTAGTGCCATACAAAGCACATTGAAATATCTAGGATTTTATGCGGGGGTGGGAAGATATGGCCTTTATTGAAGAGTATGCGGTGAAATTTCGGACAGATCACTGCCGCTTTTAACCCTTTCCGTCGGGAGTCATAAAAATATTTGAAATATAATGAAAGAACACAATCAATGTGATTATTGGGTTGTATATGTATATATAATATAAATTTTGCCGTCAAAATGTTTTTTAAAATTGCCTGCTACCGCCGGGGGTGGTGTTCTGAAACCAAGACGAACACCTTTTGCGACTACCACACCAGAAAGGGTAAATCTCGGAATATTCGTTGATATTGTTTTCTTTTTGTTGGCAATTTATGAACACTGAGTAGTAGTTCCATAGGAAGACCCCGTGACTTATTAAAAGGGTGACGGATATTCTGTATTTGCTGATATAAAAACAAGCAGTTGTGGTCGATCGCGAGAACAAAATGTGGAGTGCCCCGGATCCAATTTGTAGTTATTTTTCTTGTCGCTTCTATGTTTTTTCGGAAGATAAAAATCTTACCTAGAAGCGCATTTGCTTTCTCTCTCTGATCGCGTTTCGCCATTGTCCGAGTGTGGCTCCTCTGCCCCTTTTCCTCCCTCTCTTTTTGGGGTTCGATGACCACGAGGCGAATCGGATGCCTTCCGATCGGTCTGGTTTCTGTTGTCATTCAAAAAGCGAATCTTTTCTTCTCATCTGTTTCTAGTCATTCTCATCAGTTCGATCTGTACATTTGATTTCCCCTTCCCCCATTGTTTTAAACTGGGAAAACGCGCACTACGAAGAGTAATCGCAAGGGTGTGTGCGCGACACCTCCATCCAGTGCTGAGAAAAAATGACCAGTCATTGTCTTTCTCATAAACAAAGTGTAGAGAAAGTATTGTAATCATCAAAATATTCAAACTCGAGATTTTGACAAATCTCCAATTTTTAGACCTTTCTCAGGTCGTAAACACATTTTTGGCATTATGTCTGTCTATTGTGACAAAAATAACTCAAAAATGCTTTGTACTAGACGAATAAAATTTGGAATGTGATCATATCATGAACTTTGTAGTTTGCCAAATTGAGTAAAAATCTATTCAGAGGAAGTCTGTCTGTTCGGCTTTCCGATTTTAAGTTAAGTTTCGTTTTGTAGTTAATTCGATAACTACAAAACGAAAAGAATTAGATGGGCAACATTCGGTACTCAGATTTAACATCAACAGTTACCATATTTTGAGTCAAATTCAACATGGGGTTGACTTTCTGTCGGTTTGTATTTTAAGAAACACACATATGCGATGACCTAGTAACTTAAATATATCAAATTTTGTATTGATTTTTATGATTATAACTGTAGTTCTGTGTCAAGTTTTTGTTTCAGTCGCGTCAAAAACACAAATTCAATTTTTGGTTAATGTCAACCACATACCAGGGAATCAAGGATTAATCTCCAAAACACTCGCCAAGGATCACACGTTCGATTCACTAAAAATGCTAAATGTTAATTTAAAATCCATTGCCAAATTTCACACACACAAGATTAAAAAATTTGTTTAAGTATCTTTTTTAATAGACCACGTTTTTACAGATTTGTAAATGCGAATTTTAAAATTTCCCAATCACAAATTTTCTGGACAAGTTTGTGTAGATGACTCTTTAAGTGTGATTGCTTTAATACTGAGGCTTTTGTTTTGTACGCACAGATAAGTTTGGAAGATGGGGAATCATCTGTTGTATATTCGCATAAGAACACACGGATTGCTGTTTTTGGGGGAGGCAAAGAATTTATCGAATGTTTGAAAGAATCGCGGTTTTCCAATATTGTGGTACTTGAACTGGAATGATCTTTGGAATTGAGAGCATTGTTCTTGAAATGGTTGTATTTGTTGAAAGTTTAGCTCGTCTTCTTATACCAACTTCTAGTATCATTTTTTTTTTCTTTCTTTTCACTAGATTAGAGCAAATATGTTTTGTTTATGTGTCTGAATTTTCTTAATAGTTTATTTTCGGCTATTGCTGTGATCAGCTTTAATAGTTGAAAGTTTTATTCGAAACCATGACTCTGTGTTTCATAGGAGTAACCGTTTAGTAAATACAATCTATTCCGGAGCTGCCGTGTGTTTGCAGTGCACCAGCCAATAATGATCGGATTGATTTGATTGGATTGTTGCGGGTTACTGCCCAAGTGCTTTGCTCTTTGTTATTCGTAATATTGAACAAGTTGGCGGCAAAAAACCCCCTCAAAATTGAACGAATTAATTTTAAAAGAATACTCGCTTCTGCATGAAATGTTTTAATTCCATCTCAAATTAAATTTAACAACGCTTACTATAAAGTAATTGCCTCTACTAGTTTAAGTGGACAGCTTTTCCACTATTATGTATCGCCGCTTTTTGTGACAGTAAATGTTGCATCTTATTTGGTTAATTCATGTTTGGAAGACCGATTTCTTGAAATTTCTGTTCTTTTGGAGAAGTTCCAAAACCACATAAGGACCTTGAAGTCTGTGAAATTCCTTTCAAAGCTTTCAAGGATCTTGCTTAAGAAATATGATGTAAGAACAGGATAAATCTTTTTTTTTTCTTCCTATAGAACATGAAGCATTGTCATAATATAAAAAAAAATTATTCGACCTTTTCAATACTTTGATATTTTTGAACGGTTAAAATTCCATATGTAGTAGCCGGCGATCGCCTTATTTGTCCAGGTCGAATTTTTAGATTGTTAAATGATTAATAGGGAATATATCTTTGAATTTCACTTTTATAAGGTGGAAAATATGAACTTAATTGAATCAATCCGCTATAGATTACTCTGGTACAATTTTTTTAAAGTGGTATCTGTACTGTGAAATAAAAGTCGGAATGAAAATCTTATTTTGAAGTGAATAGCTAAAGAAAGCATTTTTTTTTTAAATTTGAAGTGTAATTACAATTTATAAGATTTAAAAAATGGTTGCAGATAGTGTGTTTATTGAATTTAAAAATTTATCATAAAGAAAAAAATTGAACAGAAATGAAATTGATATCAACTAAAAGGTAATTTTTTGAAATTTTAGATATAGTAAAAACCATTTTTGTGTGAGAACAGGTTTGGAAAATATGTTCATCAGTTTGCGTAGATAAGTCATAACTATTAACCATGTGCGAGGGTTTAATCTATTTTCCTGCTGGATTAAACTTTTCATCTTTTACTCTGGAGAGCCGGGTTAAAAAAAATGATTCCAAACAGCTTTACTAACTATGTTCTATAGCTGTTCTAGTACTGATTTTTTAAAAAGTTTTTAAGGTATTGGAAGGGGGAGGGGGGGGGGGGGGGCGACCACCAGATTTTGATTAATTTTCACGTTTTAAACTTTTCCAAGCATGTAATCTGTGTGCCCATCTAAATACTCGAGCATTCTGTTTTGAAAACAGAAAGAGTGGTCCTTTCGGAATTTTCTCGTATATTCCATAATAAAGGGGCTATCTTCCCTCGCATAAAAATTGTCTATTTTGAGCAAGGCCTTGAACGCCACAGGAGCTCCGATTTTTATTTTCAGAGCTTTTTATGTGAGCGTTTTATGCCTCGTAATGTTGGGTATAAAAATGAGCGTGCATTTTGAACGCCGCCTTGTCGACGAAGGAAACCAAAGGTCGAAGCACAACTAAAGTTATCGCAACAATTTCGCTTATCAGATTCCACTTATAGAAGTCGTTGTGTTATTGAATTATCGCCTCACAGATAGAAAGACGGTCAATCTATTGACGAATTGAAACCTAAATTTAATACATATGTACACATTAGATGTTTAAACTGATGAAACTGCAAAAAGCTAGATGTTTAATTCATATAGCTTTTTGCGTTTTATAATTATTCTGATCATTTGCATTTGGATAGTCCGAATTCCTATGAATAGATTTCATTCAAAATTTGATAGAAATCTGCCATTGCATAAAAATTACATGCCAAATTTCATCGGTCTAGCTCCAACGGCTTTTGAATTATTGTGTTCATGCATGTATTTCCAAAGATATGTTTTTCGGAGCGAAACTTGGAGATTGGACAAAATCTGGAATTCGAATTTTTGTGAATGTTTCAATTACCATCTCTTCATATGCGAGTTACAAGGAGTTCGATAGATGATATTGAACAAAGAGCTTTATCATTAGATATCTGTCCATGGACTAACTGTCTGTTGTGTCTCATTCAGAACTGCATCTGAAGAAGGAGCAAGTGGTTTCTGAACAATCATTTCTCTTACCACCTTGGAAATCTCATGGTATCCAATACTTGAATCCTTTTCAACATTTTGGTAAACAAAAAACTGTAGATATCATTTATCAGCTAATATTTGTTGAGCATCGTCAAAAATATCGCCAAAACCTCTATAGCCATCTGTAAAAATAGGTTTGAATTGATCCTGTACTTCTTTCACTTGTATTATTTCAAATTCCACAATAGCATCTAGAATTCAATCATTTTGTTCCATTTTTACAGCCGAAGTTACTGCTATTTTAAAAGCTTTATCGGCTATTTCAGATTGTTCTGCACATAGCTATATAATATACACTGATTCATTGAGCGCTTTGGAATCCCTATCATCTATACATTCTCGCAGCCATTCTTTGGTTTTTAACATTTTAAACTTGTATGACAAACTTATTTGGAAGGATTTTCAAATTATTTTAGGGCCGCGGTGGCCTGGTGGTAAGGTCTCGGCTTCGGAACCGGAGGGTTTCAGGTTCGAGACCCGATTCCACCGAAGAGCCGTCGTGTAAGGGGGTCAGTTGCACGTTAAATCCGTCCTGACCAAACGTCCTCCCGCTGGTGTGGTGTGGTGTGGTGTGGAGAAGGGGGGGGGTGCCAGCTCAGGTGTCGTCCTCGTCATCTGACCGCGGTTCAGAATTACGAGGTCCGTCCCAAAATAGCCCAAGTGTTGCTTTAAACGGGACGTTAATATAACTTCAAATTATTTTATGCTGGATCCCCGCACATGTAGGGATTCCAGGAAATGAAAAGGCTAAAATGACAGCTAAATTGGCTACTACTTTCTTGCCAACACAGATTCTTCTTTTTGATTATAGGAAATATATATGTCACATTTTGCATCCCAAAATGGCAACCTGAATGGGACGCACAGATTCGTAATAAGCTTCATACAATGCAATCTCTGGTCCACTTTACACAGCAGAAAACTGGACACCATTTTAACTAGGTTGAGGATTGGGCACGCTCGCTTCATCCACTGACATTTGTTGATGGGGGACCATAAGCACCATTTTGGTCAATGTGTAATCGTCCTCGTCTTTTGTAAATATTCCATGATTTGATTTTATTATAAACCAGCCGCCTTTGGCGACCAGCTTAACAGTTTGACAATCTTAATGCTAATTAAAATTTTTAATAATTAAATATTTTATGTAATTCCTACTTTAATAGCTTCTTCATCAAATATTTTAAAACTTCAAATTTTGATAGTCATATAATTCACTCATAATACTATAAAGGTCTTCAGTCATAACTTAATATATATCTAATTTTTTTGTTAGCTCAAGTAGAACTTATGCTTTAAATTAAAGCGGAAATGATTAATCTGCAATTAATGTAATACAAAACATACAACTAACCTAAAAGTAATTTAAACCAAGTCCGTATCCGTTTAAAATAGATGTCAACAATCAGAATACAATGCGCATGCGTGAATTTTCAACGCCAGTTGGTAACGCAAATGCGTGCATTTTTCTATGCCAGTTGGGGTAACGCTATGCAGATTAGAAATTTTTAATTTTCTTTATTCTGTTTTATTTTAATTCAAAAGTACTTCAGAATGAAACAGAAAGATCGATTAATTAACAACGTTTAATTTTAAATGCATCAAACATTAAGAAAATAAACAGAATCGTTTGAAATAATCGGTCGAAAAATCTTAAGCCTAGCCTCATTAGAGTGGGAAAAAAAATGCTATAGCCTTACTCATTTGGCGGTGGGGAAAATAATTTTTTTGGCGGGAAAGTTAGTTTTTAATTAATAATTAAAATTCTAATTAAAAATTAAAAAAAAGGGACTCCAGGTGCACATTCCCGATTTCCAAAGTATACATGTACCATATTTAGTAGCTGTAGGTCAAACGGTCTGGCCTGTAGAGCGCCAACATACACACGCACACACACACACATTGAGCTTTATATAAGTATAGATTGATACAAATATTTTAATTTCAAGAATGTGACGCGGTCAAAGAAGGCTTTTGTGTCGTAAAAAACAAACTCAACTGTTATGTTCTTATAAATATGAATGCGATAATTTAACCCATGGGTATATACTCTCTTTGAACTCACCTTTTCTCTTTTTGTTTAGAAATTCTATGAATTTCTAAAAGTTGTTTCTTTCCCTACCTACATTTGGGATCTGGAAAAACGTCGGCAATGAAATAATATTAGCTATAAAACCATAACCTTATTAGGAGGGTTGGACCCTTGCCCGTGCTAGCGTATCAGATTAAAAGAATCCTACGATATGACAGCGCAAGAACAGGAGATTCAAAGATCTTTTCTCTAATATTCCTAGTGAGATTGCAAGTGATGATAGCTCAGATAGTATGTCAAATACTAACGAAATGTTGAGATGTGATCTTGATGCACAATCGGAATAAAGCGCAGATTCTGAATACTCCAGACAATCTGATCGAGAGTCATTTCGCGCTCTTGGGGAAAAAAAAGTAGTGAATCCTTATACAGAATGCAGTGTGTTATAATTTGAATAAAGTCAGTAGAATTTTATTACAAATGCATTTTATTCTGAATAAGGAATAATAAGTGTTTGACTATGTATTTAAAAAATGAAAGAAGTTATCAATTTTCAGAATTGTATGTTTCGGCTTTTTCGAAAATATTTGAAATATAAACTGTATGTGAAATGCAGATTTTCTGATTCGTTCCATATTTTTATGTATAAAAAAATTACTTTTAAAATAATAAATTTTATGTGAATGGAATGGAGGAAAAGCAACTGAATATAGAAAAGGTATGAAAAAATAAAGGTTAAGCTCAGTTTTGGTTTTTCTTATTAAGAATTTGTGTCATAAATAGACATTGTCTTAATATGCATTTGTGTTTTAAATAGAACATATCTGCAGGAAAAAATATTCATATACTCTGCCCATATTTTATTTATACAGAATAACCATTAATATAAGGAATAAGTGCCTGACAATTTCGAGTAGAACTGACTCCGCATGTGTATCAAAAAGTGGGTTAACATCAAAATAGTAGGTCTATATCTGGTTTTTGATCCAATCGGTCTCGGTGCTAGCAAGTCGAGTAAAAAATCACTCCTGCCGGTCCAGCAGAGTCGCCATTTTCGAGTTTCCGACTCACCAGCGGATCTTGTTTATCAAAGGTTCGAAGAGGAAGCTCTGCCCATTTCCGCTTTTGCAACACAGCTTGTTTTCAGTGAATCATAGCAATTAATCGAAACCGGCAAAAAAAATTTGCCGCCCCCCCTCTCTCTTTTTCTTTTTAATAATGTTAGTGTGTGAATGGAGACTAACAAAAATTTGCAATTTTTGATAGCTATTTTACTTTTATTTTTTACGATTTGCTAGTACACGACTAGTCCATGAATGACTCCAATGTTCGGTTTGAATGATGCACGTCATTCTGGACACGAGAGGAAGGGTGTATTCGAGAAATTATGGTATTGTGTGGAACAAAATAGCGGAACTTGACTATGTAGACAGATATGACCATTTGAATTAGATAGCAATTGAAAGTGTACATAATCAGTGCCAAAATATTTCTGATTGCATATCATTTTTACCTGGAATTTTCACTTTTATAATGTACTTTTTGAAGTTTGTATCATACTGACGAATAATGAAATGAAAGCCAGTGAATTTGAAGTGAGTTTGAAATTAAGTGGGAAATTTAATGCCAATGTTTGATTTTTTTCATTTGTATAAAATCTAGAGAAAGTATTGCAATCATCAAAAAATTGGAACTCGAGAGTGTGACGAACCTCCATGACTCAAATGCTCCCTCCTGGAAATATTACACCTCTTCATTTTGGTTTTCATAACGATGAAGGAAGGGAGTGTGGAAAATTGCTACCAGAATCAAATTGAAACTCGCTGGTTCATTGTGGTTATAGTGTATTGATTTTATTGTAATGGCAAACCTTAATATTAAATAACTATCATGAAGACGAAACCATCTGTTTGAATAACGGTCAAAGTTTTATTATCCGTATGGATTAACTGAATTATTTTTCTATTTTAGGCGGCCGAAGCAAATGGTCGCTGAAGGTGGAAACTCTTTAGAAACTAAAACTTAAATGAATCCCTCATTAAATGCTTTCGGAAAGTAATTCGATGCATAATTATTCACCTAATAGAAATATTTGTTTATTGCACTGAAAAATATACACTGTTATTAATGTTTTAAGTCGAATTTCTTTGGAAAATTAATCTACATCTTTTTAACCATTCTGTAGGCGTTTTTAACCATCAAAATTGAAAAATAAAGTGTCAAAATGATGCATGAATGGTGAGTCAGAAGTACCATTCGAGTGCAAAGGGTTAATTTTCCACTAAAAAATGAATATTTTATAATCCGTAAAAATTAATGGAAGCTGGGACACTAAATGGAAATTTATCATTCACAACTTAACTGGTCACTTCACAAATGGATTTTTTTTTTTCCTATTTTGTTTAAAAACTTCTCCAGCTTTTGTTTTGGGTTTTTAAGTTTGTAATGCAGACGTATCATAGTTTACTTTTAATTTTATATAAATTAACAGATTCTTTCTTTTTGTTACATTATAATTGAAATGGGTATCGCAATTTAATTTCCTAGTCGGAGTTTCCGAAAGAAGAACATAACTTTAAATAATTGTGAGTGTAACAACGAATTTTTAAACATCATTTCTCCGATAAGAATCGCTTTCGAGAAGAACATGCGAAAGAAATTCCAAGTAGCGTGAAATGTTTTAAAAACGTGAGCGAATGAAGGGCAACAGGCCAGTCCGGTTTCAAAATGCGAATTACGGAATCTTGACGATTTCAAGGTCAGTGCCTTTTCACGGAACTCTTCGGGCATGAAAAAGCCTCTCATATTTCGTTGGAGTTGTTTTGTTGCGTCTGACGGCTGCTTTCCACCAGCTTGGTGGTTTGAATGGTCGCCAATTTGGCGTGTAAATGAATGATGAATCGGGGCGGGTTGCGATGAAAGTGAAACATCTCCGAGTGCGAGTAGCTCGTGTTGTTGCCCACATTTCAAAGATCTTGATGATGTGTTGACTTTTAAACCTTTTTACGATGCTTATTGAAGTTTGCCCTTAAAAAAGTATCAAATATTAATCTTCGAATTATACTTAATTAATCGAAGGAGAAATGGTTGGATTAAGTTACGTTCTGCTTATTTTTATGTTGCATTTTTTTCACCATCTGTATTGTTTGTTTTCAAACACTTAATTAACTAACAAGGCGTAAAATTGGAAGATTACGTGGAAGACTGTTGAAATCTTATATTCTCGATGACAATGTGTACTTTTAAAACTTTCAGAACTTAATGGTTATTTAATCAATAAAGTTTTAATTCCATAAGGTAATGAATTTAGGAAGAAAGAAATGCCCATGCATGATACGATAAATTTCAGCTAAATCACAGCTTAGAATAACGTAAAGTTATGAAAACATTCAAGTTAATTACGTTAAGAAAATGATTGAAAGTTATGAAATTTTTCTTCATGACAGTGAGAGCATATGCAATTAAAATCGAATCAAACGAACGAAAATTCATTAGAGAGAGAGATGAAAAAAGTGTTTTCTGTAAACGAATGAAGTAAGAATTAAAATCGAGTATGGAGAAATGATTCAGTTTAAGTTGGAAGAAATAAAATCCAAGCACCACCCTTCGATTTCTGATTGAAGTAAATATACCAATAAATCATCATATTGTTTACTTGACTGATTTCCATAAATCTATTAATAAAAGTTAAATTAAATTTTTAACGTTTTCAAGTGGATGAATACATTCCAAAAAACAATTTCAATGCAAATCATATATTTTCAATGTTAAACGGAGTTCATTTAAAACATACATTTAAAAAAATGTTTCTTGCACAAAATTTGCATAATTATACCAAAAATTATTCTGTAGATGATGATTGTTGCATAATATAAAACAAAATTCGAGATTCAGTCTATTTAATCTTTAGCAAAGTAACTGACATCAGGTTAGTAAATTGTTTGTTCACTGTAAAATTTAGTTTCTTTAAATAGAAAAATCTTTCCGATAATATTTAATCATATTGAAGAAGTCTCCTACCCCCTCCCCCCCCAAAAAAAAACTCCCACACATGACAATTTTAAGTGTTTATTCTTAAAAGTTAATTTTAACTCGTGATCATTGAATGAATATTTCCCTTTTATCTGAATACATATATTTTTTTAGTTCTTAAATAAAAACAAACACGCATTCTCGCTACTACTAAAGATTAAATTAAAATGCATTCAAAAGAACTTAAACACATTTTTTTTTCGAATTTTACTTTTATGTTGTCAATAAGTCTTTTTACACCTTTTTATTTTAGTTATTAAATTGTAGTACACATGTTCTTCAACATTTCCAAGTAAGGAAAGGACGTAAACGTAGAAGTTTTATTTTATTTTTCACATTTGGCAGCATACATTTTTGTTGTCGAAAGTAGTCGAAGTTAATCAACAATTTCCTTTTAGCTCGTAACATCTAAACATTTGTTTATCGAAAGGTTTTAAGAATAAAAATCGTACCCCGCATTGACCTTATTTACCTTATTTTTACAGATTTTTTTGTATTTAATATTAAAGAAGTGATAGAGAAATGGAAGTTTCCAACCACTACATTTCTATCCCTTTGGAAATAGATGCCCCTTCTGTGAACTTATCTGATGTTTTTACATTCCTTACACATATCTCAAACTGGTTTAAAGCCATTCAAAATTGCTTTAGTTATCATGTTACCTAGATAACATGGACAAAGTAGTAGTGCTGTAGTTATACATAATAAAATATTATATGATTTATAATTAATCTATGTTTTAAAAATTTTCTAATCTCTCGAACTCTGGCTTCATTGTAACTTTGTGGTGGTATGTAGATTATTATGATCTGTGCAGGAAGCAACAGGACGAATGTTGTTGGAAACATTTCTTTAATAATCACATTCACACACTTAAAACAAACACAAAGACAAGACATTCGCACGCACGCTTCACAGTTCAGCATCACATCTCCTTCTCATTACGATCGCAATGCATTATGGGATTACATATGGGATGGCTTAATCAGGCATCGCCATCTAGTATCCAAAAGAGAAGATAAGTGTAATGCAACTGCTACAACTTTAATTTCTGAACTGCGTGAACAGTTATTTTACTCATGGAATCAAAACGTTGTGGGGACTGCTATTTTTTTTTTTTTAATTATTAGCAAAGAATATTTTCTTACATTCTTGCTTTCTGACTTTTCATTTAGTTCTTTTGCATTATGCTTCCTATGGCTTGAGCAAAAAATATTGGAAAATATTAAAAATTGGACTATTTCCGTGAAATTATTATAATAATAAAACTTGTTAAAATTTCAACGCCTCATCTTCAAATAAGGGTTTATTTTATATATGCTATAAACTTCTGAACGATGGGTGGTTTTAAGTTTTAGGGTCATGAGCCGTGAGGATCTGCAGATATTTTTTCGGAGTGTAGTAATGAGAACAATTATACTAGATAAATTTTATAAAGAATTTATTTAATGAAATCACTTATAAATTAAAAAAAAATGTTACCCGGAATTAAAAAAAAAAACGAAAACATTATTATTATTATTTGTCTGCAGATACTTAACATTGTTTTGAATCATATATGTACTTGTGCAGGTGGATGCATTGAAATAAGAAAATTGGAGCAGAATTTCGGGTTTTAAACTTAGTTCAATACTAGCTAGCTAATTGGGGTGCGTATCATTTCCACTCTTTAACATTTCTTAAGGAATATATCCGGGTAATATTCAACATCCCAGAAACTCCTGCTGTTGATTTGGGCCGCGGTGGCCTAGTGGTAAGGTCTCTGCTTGTGAGCCTTAGGGTTTCAAGTTCGAGACCCGATTCCACCGAAGAACCGTCGTGTAAGGGGGTCTGTTGCACGTTAAATCCGTCATGCCAAATGTCCTCCCGCTGGTGTGGTGTGGTGTGGTGTGGCGTGGAGAGGAGGGTGCCAGCTCAGGTGTCGTCCTCGTCATCTGACCGCGGTTCAAAATGACGAGGTCCGTCCCAAAATAGCCCTAGTGTTGCTTTACAACGGGACGTTAATATAACTAAACTAAACCTGCTGTTGACTTTATACGGAAACTTTTCCTAATATTTGCACTTTATTGCAAGAAACATTTTGCTTATCATTTCGCTTTCCCCGATTAATGAGGCTGGTGAACTCTCCCGATAACCTCAGAACTCATTGTCACTTGCATCAGCTCGCTCGAGTTTGTTTCATTTGGCTTGGATGCGGTCTAGTTGGGGCGGAAAGAGTGGATTCTCCACCCTCCTCTGCCGTCTGCAGCTGAGGTCTGTAAAATCTAATGGACTAGACGGAGCGATTTTAAAAGAAAAAAAGTATGTTTAGTCTGGTGCGAGATGTCTAGTGAAGTTGCAGCGGTGTGTAAAATAAAAATAATCTCTTTCGCAAGTTAATTCTTTAATAAAGTTGATTTGCCACCTTTCTTTTCACGTTGTCTTTTTTTAAAGCAACCTGTGAACTTATTTCCTCATAACGAGAGTCAACCATTAAAAAAATATTATTTTTCCTGTCAAATAAAGTTCACATTTTTCTGTTATATCCATTCGGACATTTTTTTTTTTGATGAATAAAAGTTTCATAAAATTAAAATCACCATTTCATCTATCAATACATTTCTGTAAAGAATAGATTCGTACGTATCTTAATTTTGAAAAGGGTCCCCATATAACTTCTGGCCTTATCAGGATAATGGATAGCGCTTTTTTGCGGACCAGACAGTTTCATCCGCATCCTTTACCAAAAGCGAATTCTCTTCATTTCATTCATCAATTTCATGCATCTGCTAAAAAAAAAAAAAAAAAAAAAAATGCTTTTTGTTGCCTTTATTATATTCTTTTTCTCTTTTACATTAAAATCAAGTTTGTGTTGTATCTATTTTCATGACTTCGCTTTCATTTAAAGAATGCGACTGATTTACTTTTTTAACCCTTAACTGGGGACGTGCGGTCTATGAGACCGCTATCGATGGATTTTCGGTCACCCCTATTCTATTTTTAGCTCAATTGAATGGATTGACCCTGTAGCTTCCTGTTTTGTGACCTTCTATATATGTGCACTTCTTCAACCGATTTCAGCTGATGCCTTTTAAAATAATTCAGTTATTTCTTTAAGCGCGGTCTTTAAGACCGCACCTCCCTGTTAGTGTCCCAGTGATAAACAAGGCTTGGCAGATGGCGCTAAAACTTGGATCCCGCAATATCATCTAATTTATTGATCCTATTTTGAAGCAGTGTTCCAGACACTTTTAAATGAAGCAGAAAGTGATTTTAGTGATAAGGATAATTGTACAGAAGAGTTTTTCGATGAAAGTTCGCATTCAACTGATTCTGATATGTATGTTCAAACATAATTAATTTTTCAAGTGATAATGTATTTTGATAAATTTATAATATATATTAATATACCAAGATATATAATATACAGAATTTATAGGTTGATTTTTTTATACTAGTTCTTAACCTGTATGTTTAAAATGCCCCAGAAAACCGTGCTATAAAAGTCACGCAAGCCGATAAAAAAAAAAAGGTCCAATTTTACCCATTGTCATTTTTTTCTAAATTTTTCATATAATTGTTGAATTTTACATTATTGTCTTTTATATACCTTCATATACTGTAAAAATAAATATGATTTAAAAGGTTAAAAGTTATGTTTTTTCAAGAATATTTTTTATTGCAACATGTAATTTGAAAAGAAAATATATATTACTAAATATATATATATTTACTTTTTTCAATGATAATATATTTTGAAAAATTTCTAAAACATATCTATATATCAAGAAAAATATCTGCAAAATATATTGGCAGTTTTTCATACTAATACATTCATTAGAAAATTTAATTTGAGTGTAAATGAAATGCGGTCTAGACTGCACCTCCCCAGTTAAGGGTTAACGCCATCCTAGCCTGTGATGCTTTGTGACATCGCCTGACTTTCCTGCTCATTTCTGCTTTTAATTTGCTTTTTAGAGTGTTTAATGTTTTGCTAGATGGCTTATATGGTCTGAATGAGTAATAACGAGTAGTTTTAAATAGTCTGAATGCAGTTAATTAATCAAGAATAAATTTTTTCCAGTTTAACTTAACTTTATTAACTACCAACTAAGCGTTGATTGTTGTAAATTTCTTTTAAATGATCAAGTTTAAGGTTATCTTAAAATAAAATTACAATCTAGTCCATTTGATAAAAAAAAAAAAATATATCAGTCGAAAATCATGTTAAGAATCAACCGGGAAGTTGATTAATTAAATGATTGAAAAGTTTTCTGTGGCAATTTAAAATAATTATATTAATTTTATTTAAGACATGCATAGTTTAATATGACAGAATATCTACTCTAATCAAGACCTAACAGCTAATTTCTATAACTTATTAATTGGCTTGTATATCTAATGAAAAAAAAAAAGGTCTAAATGAAATTTCATTTTATGTAAATAGTTCTAATCAATAAAAGTTCTGATGAATTACGAATTTTAAATTTTTATGCAGATTCTCATTTCTGTGAGTCATATTTCATAAAATCTTCTTGAGACACTAATATTTTAAATAAAAAAAAAATTCCACCCTTTTGCATTGAAAACTTATTCAATTATGAAAATTTGAATCTCTCTGTTTTATAGAAACGTGTGATTTTAGACTTCTCCATCGACGGTTTTGAAGAAAATACACCATTCATGGTTCGGATTTTTTCCCCAAGACTGATTGTCTAAATGAATAAAATTGCTATTTGTCCTGAAATAATGACATTCAAAGCTTTATAACTCAGTTAGGCTTGATCTCAGAGGACTGAAACGTTAGTTTGTCAAGATAATTTTACTGGATATGGTTTATAGGATCTAAGGACTTTATAAAATTTAGACTTCATGATTGTTTTCGGATGTACATTTATTATTTGAAATAATATATTATTTACCATCTTTAAATCTTTTTGAATCGTAAAACTGAATTTTATGATGAATCAGAGAAATTTTTATTGAATAATTTTTTAAAATATTGCATAAATTATTGAAAAAAAAAGAATATTTTGTTTTACACATAAGATTATAATGCTGAAGGATTCGATTTTCTGTAGTTATTTTTTAAAACATTTTTGGTTTCAGGAAAAAAGTTTTCATATTTATCGAAGTTTTATCTCTTTCATTTCAAATTCTAATCACGGCAGCTGACAGCAATAATAATGAGTTATGTGGCTATCGAAATTTGAAGCTTAAAAATATTTTCTGAAGAAGCTATTAAGAGAACAAGGTACATAATTATTTAACTGAAAATTTCAAATTGTCGCTGGCATACTGGGCCGCGAGCTTTATATTCTTGCTGTAACCTGTCCGCCCCCTGAAATCCTCTACTCTTTAACAGCTTATAAATCTCGATGAAAAAACTTTCTCAGATTATGAATAGTCAAGAGTTGTCTGATAATATCTGCATCTTTAGTATTTTTACTCTCACAAATACGCGTTGTAGAGAAAGTATTGAAATCATTAAAAGCTTCAAATTCGAGATATTGATGAATTTCCACATTTTAGCCCACTTTGACTAACCTTCTATTCGAAACATGAAGCTTCTGAAAATAGGCGAATCGCGACAGGATTGATTTGGAACAAGACGAAACCGTGGCCCGATATCAGACAACTATTTAAAATAAGTCATAAACCACCCCAGTCCACCAGACTAAACTTTCGATTGAGCGAATGAGAACAGGTGTTCTATGCAATTCACTCCAGGCAACCATCTTTCTATTCATTGGATTGCAATAATTTGAAAACACATTTCGAAACGTGGAGAAATGCGGAAATATTTTGATACTGAAACCGATACCAGCTGAATTTGCGGAGTTATTATAAATAGAGCAATTAGGTATAGCAAGCAATAACCATCGGATCATTTTCAAATTGAACGGTATTCTTGTAATTATAATCGAACTGTGTTTTTAAATGGAGATAGACTGATAACCTGCAGAAACAGAGAAAAACCAGTTGAGTGGTCTCCGCCAAATTTTCGCGCATACTTTCCAATAAAATTATCCCAGGGAACGCCTTGCATGGTATTAGCGTACAACAGTTACGACTTTTGGCGTGAATTTAGCATTTTCACATGAATCTATCATGTGATGTTTAATGAGTTTTTTAGCAATTAATCCAAATTTGACAAAGAACTACAATTTGGCTAAAATTTGACAAACTTCAATTGGAATTGCAAAATCATATACCGTATTCGATATATTTAAATCATTACGTTTTTGAATTACCCCTTATACTTGATTAAAAAAAGACAGACCGACAGAAGTTTAACCCTTTGTTGAATTTGGCTCAAAATATTTCCGCAAATTCCTCAAATTTGTTAATATACATCTTAAATATGTCTACCGATTTTGATGCTTTTAGTTCTTTGCGTTTTGCATTATTGCATTAACTTATATTCGAACCTCCGGATAAACATACTTCCTTTGAATATTTGACTTTATTTTTCTGAATGATGATGTCGTGTCCGCGTTACCACGGAAAGGGGGTGCAATAGCTTCTGAGGGGTAAGACCCCCGAGCACCCGAGGGCAGAAGTCTGACTTCTAGCTCATATGAAGATGAAACTCACACATTCGCTTGCACAATCCTTTTTTACAGGGGGGCACATTCACACACCTCCCAGATTGAACACAGATGAAGAACAACCATGCCCGAACCAGGATTTGAACCCGGGACGCCCAGATCACGGGGAAGATGCGCTACCCCTGTGCAAGGACGTCGGCATTTTTCTGAAAGCTTTCTTATTAAAAAAAGTATTTGTGTAGATCACACTAAGTTGTCAATAAAGCATCGATAAAAACTGGTTACTGGATTGTTTCACCATCTTTGCGTTTAGAATTTTTGATTCTCCAGATTTGTTCACCTGTTGGATTAGAAGAAATTGTCATTTCTCTGTTTTTTTTTAAGCAATCGCTCTTAAGAAGCATAAACATTCTTCTACTGGTCCTCACTTGATTTTTAAAATTATCTACGATATTAGATATATTAGATCGGCATTTTTAGGTGACTCACATGCATGGATAATTTGAATTATTGTGATCAAAAGAAACTCCAAACCGTAGAAAGATTAGCGGCTACACTTTTGCAATTTCGAAACGGGGAATGCATTAGGGGAGGAGAGTGGGTTTAGTGTTTTGAATGGGCTCGCGCAGACTGTGAAGTTGCGATAATTTTTACTTTGAAACGTTTTTGAGTTATTTAGTTCTGCGAAACAGGCCGTTAAATTATTTTGATAATTATTTAATTATCAATAGTTTTTGTTTTAAAAGGTAATTTACAACTAAGCAAAACTTTAACTATCCATTTTCATAATTGAGAAACATTTGCTCATCCCAATATTTTGGCTAATTCAAAAACGAACCTAAAATTCCAAAGTTACTGCTGTTGCTATATGTGTTTCTAATGAATTTCATTGTTAATCATTATTTAATTGTTGATGGTTCTGCTTTCCCACTTTGAGAATTTGTCCAAACTTATTGGATTTATTTAATGCATTAATTGTTAAGTGGCGGGCGATTAATTTAAAATGATTTCTGTCTAAATCGAACACATAGCATTCTTGGAACAAAACATGCCGTGATCACAAGTAGTGTATGTTTCAGGATGGCAAACAGACTGCGAAAACTGATAATTCTTTATTACCAGTTTTACGAGAAAGTCTGGAATACTCATTCTGTAGCTGGATTTGTTTTTTGTATGATTATCGGATTCGATAATTCGCTTTTTTTCCCCATCCCGAAAGACGAATAAAAACATCGTTGGAACCGTGAAAAATGAATCCTTTATTGACAATCGGAACCAGAGGTTTTTGCGCACGCACCAGGCGGCGAGATGTAACTTTATTGAGGAGTCAAAGGACCACGCTGACCTGGTGGTAAGGTCTCGGCTTCAGAACCGGAGGGTTTCAGGTTCCAGACTCGATTCCACCGAAGAACCGCCGTGTACGCGGGTCTGGTGCTTGCGAAATCCGTCGAAGCCAAACGTCCTCTCGCCGATGTGGTGTGGAAGTTTGGAGAGGGGCTGCCAGCTCAGGTGTCATCGTCCTTATATGACCGCGGTTCAAAATTACGTCTGTCCCAAAACAGCCCTAGTGTTGTTTTAAAACGGAACCTTAATTTGAAAATAAAGAATAAAATACTAAGAAATCAGTACTTCATTTATGTTAGACCATCAGCACTGTATAGAAGTTCCTTCAATTCTGAAGAACAGTTGTCACTCATACGATGAACTCAGCTTCCAATTGTTCTAGTAGTTTCTCCCAATTAACGGTTTTATCATTTGTCTTATTTTTATATATGTTTATCAATATGTTTTTCTAAAAAATTGCACCTTCACTGCGATTTCTTTTATAATTTTTTTGGTGTTAAATGATTATCTGATGGTATTGTAATTAAATCTACGTTTTTAGGTTGAATTGCGATTCAGGCCCCATTTCAGTATTTGTGCTCTCCGTAGTAAAAATTTATGAATAGTCAGCTTAATTATGTTAACATTCGGAACAGTAACGGTGAAGGATGATTAACCACCATATCTACATATAGACATTCACTGAAAATTTTCGTTTTGCTTTTTTTTTTTGCTTCTAGACTTCTATCTGCGTCTAAACTGGGGCCGCGGTGGCCTGGTGGTAAGGTCTCGGCTTCGGAACCGGAGGGTTTCAGGTTCGAGACCCGATTCCACCGAAGAACCGTCGTGTAAGGGGGTCTGTTGCACGTTAAATCCGTCATGACCAAACGTCCTCCCGCTGGTGTGGAGTGGTGTGGAGAGGGGGGTGCCAGCTCAGGTGTCGTCCTCGTCATCAGACCGCGGTTCAAAATGACGAGGTCCGTCCCGAAATAGCCCTAGTGTTGCTTTAAAACGGGACGTTAATATAACTAAACTAAACTAAACTAAACTAAACTAAACTGCGTTTAAACTGCGAAAATAGTTTTTTCCTGCAATCGGTGGAAAAGGCCAGTATAACCCCACCTTTATATTTCCGTTATGATTTTCAGGTTGAATCGTTCTCTCTCTTTTTCCCCCTTTAGAATAGAAAGGGGGGGAATAGTCCTGATCTATTTCCCCCTATCTATTTTTCTTCCCCCGAATGTCATGCGACGTGTTATGAAAGTATGAATCTTGTGTTATTAATATTCAGAGTTATCTTAAACTAGATGTAAAAAAAAAAAAAAAAAAAAAAACTGGCTTAGCATTATAATCCAGAAATAATACTGGAATGAATGTAAATAAAATATTAACCAGAATTCATTTTTTCACATCCCAGTGTTCTTTTTGTTGAATTATGAAGAATTCGACGTTGTTGCTTATACTTTCTTCGAACATTTTCTGTTTATTTTTTGTATGCCTATTATTATGTATACTTAAAAATCCCTCCAGTGTCAAACAAAATGCTTCAGAATTTGCTAAACGTGTTCAATTTTTTTTTTAATGCATTATAGTACATATTTCGACTGCAGTTTTCTAAAATAGAAAGAATTGTAGTTTTTATTATGTTTCGATGGGTATGGAACGGATTACCACCAAACTTGAGAAAAAAATTTATTCATTCTATCTTTAAATATATATTTCTAATTCCATTTTTTTTTATTTATAAAAGAAAAAAAAAATGGTAATGAGAACCATATTTCAACTTCTCACTCTATGCAAATGAGCTAAGCATTCTGCGAACGTGTCAATAATTTTTTATAATATTTAGCGAGTTGAGAGTTAATGTGGTTTTCCTGTCACTGAATAATTTCTTTTATTTTGATATAATTATTAATTTAAAAGTACATGGCGTTATGTTAATATTTTTTTTTTACATTTTGTGTTTATAATTTAATTTTTTTAATTATCTGAATGATCGTCCACTTTTTTTTTTATTTGAGTGTTGATCAACAATATACTGGAAAGTAAACGGAATGTTTCATTCTTAGGCACTTCATCATTTTTGTGAGCATTTACTGCGCATGATTTTGTACTACATTCTTTCGCAAATAAATTTATGACAAACAGTTCCGAAATATAATGGGTGGAATCGAAGCCTATCTAAGCAAGCATATAATATTTTAGTACCGTGTTTAACGATTAGTATGTTTGCAAAAAAAAAAAAAAAAAAAAAAAAATGTTGTGCTTAGCTTAAAACTAATAATTCTGGGGTATATTTCTGCTTTTTGTTTTTTAAAACATTTAAATAAAAAATTAAAATATATTTCAAACGTTAGTACTTTTGCTCGACTTGACTTCTTTTTGAAATAATTATTGAAGAATGTACTTTATATGTCAACTTAAAGTGTAAATACTTATGTTTCCGAAGACCCTGAGTAAATGCAAATACTTATGTTACCGAGTTCTTCCTTCATTTACCGATAAGGGAGATCTAGAGGGCTCTGATGACCAGCTGATTCACCCGTGATATTTTCTCTATTTAATTTCAATTAAATCATTAGATGATAACTTCAAGTTTGTGATTTCTTCAAATTATCTGATATTAACATTTTAATTACTTTCATATACTCTGTTCATTGTGTTCATGGAGCTCTCCGTTGGAGTCCAATCAGCTTGCAACTTTTGAAATAATAACAGCAAAAATTATTTTATAGGCTAGTTTAAATTGTAAATATTTAATTTTTTCAAAGACACTGGTTTAAATATTGGAGGCGATATCAATTAATTTTCATAAATTTAAAGATCCATATTAGTGTAAAATTATGTGACATTATTGAGTTCTTTTCCTGCCGATACAGGAGATAGAGATGCCTTTTGGTGATTATTTGGTTTGCCAGCAATTAGATATACTTTATAGATGCTAGGAATATTAAATATATTTTGTTTTGTTTAAATGTAAACTTCATGATTAAATGTAAACTTTGTTAATGTAAACTTCATGATTCTGGGAAATTATCAGACATCAAAATGTGTTATTTTATTTCTTACATTTGGTCCACACAATATGAATTTTTTAAATCAATTCTATTACATCATAGCATATTTAAAACGTAGATGGCCGACCATCTATTTTCTAAACTTCAAGGTATTGTATCTTCAATTTTTTCATATTTTTTTATTTTATCCGTTTCGTAAACTACACGGATATTAAACGAAATCCTTCTTGAACTTCAGCAAAGGAAGAAAATGAGATAGTTAATGAAACGGTGAAAATGGTTTGAACTTCGGGATAACAATGGAATCAATCTGTTGTTGGAAATTAGGCAGAAATATTTTTTTTGAAAAAAAATTGGGAAAATCAGAAAAATTCGCACGGTTATTGAATTGATGTCATTAAAGGTACATTTTTAAAATGTTTGAAATGTTGTAAAATTTATTTTTGTCCTATAAGATTTTTGGAAGACATAAATTCTTCTTGATTTTTAATTGGAATTGTAATAAAAACTCAAAAAGAAATCGCACCGAGATGTATATTCCCACCCTCCAAAGTTTGAGTATTTAATCTTTCTATTTTTAAAACATAAATACACTTTTTGGTAATATTCATTTTTGTGTTATTTTTCATTCCGTTGCTGAATATGAATCGATTGAATTTCTAAATGTTACTTTTAGACACTTCTGTCTCTGCCCAAATTACATTTTGGTAAATTCCAAAATGCCAAGTCTTTCAAATTATGATTCCGTAAATTCTTTGGCGACTGACTCATTCGTTTATCGAACGACGAGTCATTAATGGTATACGAATATACGAAAACCTTGCGTAATCTGTGCCTAATAGAACTTCAGGTAGCTTCCAACGGCAAACATCTTCAAGTTTTCGTCTTACATAAGAAACCTTCGGAAGTAAGCATAGGCCCGGAAAGTTCATAGAATCACAACAACAAGAATTCTCATTGATTATCACCGCTGAATTACCGAGTATGAAAATAAACCTGCCTAATTAGTATTAACATGAGAAAACAATTAGCGTCCTGCATCTCAGGCTAAAGGAATATTGTAGCCGTATTACCTTTCCTCCATGTATTCAATTGATTAGTTTTCATTCATATCATACTTGACTTTATTTCTCCCAACATTTCATTCGGCTGTTTACATTAATTTATTCTTTGAAAAGAGAAAATTTATATGGTGAGTCGGTTACCGTTAGAAAAAGGCTGTGATATTAGAAATTTACCGCTGTTTTAGTGCATCGAATAGGTTTTGAGTCGCTCGAGGGTCTGTTGTTGCTAATCTCCATGGCCTGACTTAATCAAGCTAAATCCAGAAATCCGGTGACAAGAAGAAAATCAGAAACGAGGAAGGGAGAAGAATAAATTTCTCCCCAAAGAAGTCCTAAACAGTCTAGAATATCTTCAGCAGAGGCCTGGTGTTGGCAACATTTCGGGCAAAGAGGGTAAGATTTTTCACCCTGAGAAAAGGTGGCCACTGACAAGGCGTGACAGGCAAGGTCTTCAGGCACGAGACCATGCCTATCGCGCCTTACCAGTGGCCAAATAGAAATCAAATCTTTTTTTATAATAGAACACGAGATCGGCAATCTAAAAGGAATTGTTTACAGTTGTCACAGCAATTAATAAGACAATGTGCATCCCGTTGTCAGTGGAATACAAGTGCTTGAGTAACGTCGTCAAGATGCGTAATCAGCAGCAGACTTGCATCTTGCTTCAAGTGAAGATTTGCCGTCTGACGCGATGCACGTTTTTAGTCCTTCGGTTGTATTTGCATTTTATTAAATCGACATTATATGCTTTAGTATGCAGTGCGTGCTTAATTTATCGACTAAGAGACCTATGTAGCAATCCTTTTTTTTTTTTCGTAATAAAAATTATTTGTTTCTATATGCCTCATCTACACTAATAGTTTGTATAATTGCTTTAGAATCATTCTTTATATGTACTTGTCACTTACCTTTTCGTAAATAACCACCTTTAACATCATTGTTTCTTGGTCTCAAAATTCACATTGAGAAAGTGTAAGTGAATGTTCCTACAGTTGCTTCACTGGCAGATTAGATAGATTTCTGTAGAATTGCCTTAATTAAAAGAAATCAGAAGCTTAGACTTTAAGTCAAAAGAAACGTATCCCATTGCATGAACGCGCGTATCATAATATTCTTGAAGCTTTTTTTTTTTTTTTTTTTTTTTTTTTTTAAGTTCACATTGAAGAGAAGGCGCCTCTGACGCTTCATATCATTCGAAAACATCCGGGGAGTTTTGATGACCTCGAGTCAAGAGAGCGAGCTAGAGATTCTCATTTTAATATGTTCTGTGGTCAAGGTTGTGCCTAAAAAATAAGTAATAGCATCAACTCAAGGACCCGTTCTGTCGCCAGATTTTGCGTCGAATTCTTTAAAGCAGCCAGTTTGGAAATTCAGGAAAATATGTATAGAATTACTTCATCAGACTTAAAAGGAACATAAAATTTGTTTCCTCTTGTGCTGTTGCTCGTTACATCACTTACCGTTTAATCTTTGGTTTCGAGTTCGATAGACTTAATTTGGTGTCCTTTCCGCTTTGCATGGTATTCTAGCGATGTCCAGAATATCTTGTATAAACTTCACGTAATTCTCATTAATTTTTTTTTAAATCTGGAACTGCTGTTTGTTTATTTGAGGGCACCAAATGCAAATTGTAATACTCATTATTTTCTTAACATGTTAAAATGCAAGTTTCGGAAGATTTCTCCACACCAGCCAACCTTCTGCAGCTCTGAAAATGAGATTTAAAAGTATTCATTGATTTATTTAATCTTGCTTTATTAACCTTTTCTATGTCAATGGGATTCAACCTCGCCCCCAATGTTCTTTTCTTTTTTTTTTTTATCCTTTTACAATATAAGGCATTTTATCTCTATTGATAATTTTTAGTTTTTGAAATTATTCATTTCTTTCAATGGCTTTGTTTCTTTAAGGATTTATTGAATTGAAAACATACAGTCTGACGTAGATGATTCTATAACTAAATTCTGGAACTAAGTTTGATAGCATGAAGGATTCTTTTCTATTTTTTTAAATCTTATATCGTTTGATTAGAAGCAAGTGAGATATCTTAGGAAAAAGTAGAAAGGGGAACAAATTACTTAAATGCAACAAACCGATTTTTCAGTTTTGCGTCCCCTGGTGGAGTAGTACTAGGGTTACACGTCCTGATTGTTCCAATCTAGTTAGTTAATGCCATTGGACATACCGTGAGAAATCAGAGCAAGAAATAAAATTTTAAAGAGGTTTTTAAAGGGTAATTGTCAATTTTAGCATGAAAAACCATCAATCACTCATATCAGAACAAGAGATATGCATTCTCTTTAGTCCATTTAGATGCCCGCCAAGGTTTCCCGTCGAAGGTGTTTCAGCTCCTGTAGATCTAAGCTGTGAACGCGTTTGTCATAAAACCCAATTTTATACGGAAGAGGAGGCTGGTATCTTTAATTAGAAAGTATGCGAAAGAGCTCTGGGAAGCCCTCCGGCTTTTACTTCAAGAATGCTAATTGCTATCCAAATTGCTAATGTTATGAAAGTCTGGCTTATATTTTATTATTATTTTCGCTCATTGGCGATTTTCTTGATATAAATTTCAGTAGGCGAAAAGATTTTTACTAAAAAAGGGGGGGGGACAATCTTTATAAAACGATGTCAAGCCTTATATTGGTGGAGTTATTTTCGATCGTCTAATATTACTTCCCACATTCCAGTAGTCAGCTGGAAACCTACTTCTCACGTTAGAACAATGTAATTACATTTTTGAAAAAGGTTTTAATGAATTTCAGTTCATTAATTTTAAGGAATTCCGTTTTTTCAAATTGATCTTTTTTGAATAGTCATAAAAAATAACATCATTGGTGAAAAAATGGTCTTTTAAAAAGGTTTTTTCCAAATCTTCCGCATAGTGAAGTTCAGTATCGGCTTCAAATTTAAGCCTGACATGAGCCTCAATTTTCTTTATAAGATCCTCGTTTGTTATTTTAAAATCACATTTTCGAAATCCGATGTTCAGTCGTGAAGAGGGGGGGGGGGAGAGGGAGGCACCCAGCTTTATTCCTGCATCATTCATCGTGCAGTCATAAAAAATGGTAGCATTTGATAGGGCTGAACGTACTCTTCAAGAATTTCGAATTTAAAATTTCATAAAGGGCCGTCTATATAGTGAAGTAAGAGTAAACTTTAAAATTTCTAATGGCAACACCATTTTTTCTCGTTAAATTTTAAAACTAGATCGAAATTTATTCCCGGAAACAAGTTGCATCGGTTTAGATCAATTCACTTCGTAATGATAAACCAACAAAATTTTGACTTTTTAAACGAAATTTAATTTTGAGATGAAAAAATTGATTTAATGAAATTTAATTTTGTAATAAATATTTTATAGGATTTAATAATTTTAATAATAATTTAATAATAATAATGTAATATAATTTAGTAATAATAATTTTAATAATAAAAGTAATAATTTTTTTTTTCATTGCAACTTTGACTTTATTCTGTTTAATAGGGTTCTAGTATAATTTTTTGATTATTAAGCTGGTTACTTCTCGAAGACAAAAAGAATAACTATTTCTATAATTATTCTTATTGATTGATACATATAATTATTCTTATAATTATATGTATCAATCAATATTACATTAGAAGCTGCTAGACATGTGATGATTTATAACTTAAAAAAGTGCGATACTTTTTTACATTTAACAATGAATGAAATGCATTACTTTTTTGTATGCTCGTAAAATAAATTGACGGTCACTTCATATCTATTTATGAGTATATATATACTGATGAAGAAATGTCGAAATGAAGTGTAAGAATAAAAACCTGTTGATTTTTTTTCTCTCTCTTAATGGGTGAAATATTACTTTTAACACTAAAGTTGACATTTCTTTTAAATAATTATAATAAAAAAAACATATATTTAATTTAATATATTCTTTCTTTATGCAACAAAAATTTCCATTTTAATGCTTTTAGCGTTATAGAGAATCGGATTCAGGTGCAATTTAAATAAAACTTTCAATGGTTTTGAATATTTCTTTACGGAAAATAATCATAATTCTATCAAAACTTTTCACTCTGAATATTTTGCAATTTTTCTCTTTTAGCCCATTAATAAGAGCGTATTTTTATTAAGATTCTTTTTTTTTTAACGCTGTGAGAAAAAAAAACATTAAATCAGAGTAACAGACAAAGGTTCTCACGAAAATTGAAAGAATTTACATTTTTATGTCTTGTTTTATTACATTCACCTTGTTATAATTTTTAAAAGTATTTGTTGATATAATTTTCTTTGAGCAGAATGGTTGTGGCGGGTACTCACTACTATTTTTTGTTCCACAGGGCACCCAGGAATGCGCATGGTGCAGAACAATAGCCCGGGACCAGTGCCTGTGCAGCTACAGGTGCCATCCGGCCACTTAGTGCAACAAGTAGTGGACGAAAATGGAACCGTTCGCCACTTCCTTTTCTCGCCACCCATGCCGATGCCTGTCGGACCACACTATGTAAGTACTCCTGGTTTCAGAAACGAGAAATATTTAAATTAGCCACCTTAGTCAGCCAAGATATCTGGGTTAAAATTACCTAAAGCAATGTTGTACTCCATACAATTCCATGTCATTAATTGTGTACTACTAATTATGTTAAGTGTTGCGACGTAGAAATGGAATTCACCCCCACCCCCGTCTTCCTTTCATTATACTAAGCATATGATCCTTTACTGCTTTGTACGGATTTTTACAGCAGACCCACGCGGGCTGCTTTTTAGTATATTGCCTGAATTAATAACTACCAAAAACATCAGATAACTGGCCAGATCTCCGTATATCCAGAGTTATAGATCAAAAACAGAGTCCTCTTTCCCTTCTCCAGGCTGTTTTAAATTAATGAAATGCTTAAATTCGTGAAGATGCAGCTTAAAAAATAAAATCCCACTACAGTCTATATAATTTCAAATCTAAACCCCAAACCATTGAATTGTTACTCATAAGTGTACTGGAAGCACACGACGCAGCGTTGTTTATTTTTAAAATGGAATTTTATTAGATGATTTTGTGTTAACAAAAAGACTGGATGAACCGAAGCCTTGATTCAATAGCAGCTCCAATGATATTCTTGCCTTGCTGAACCAGAAGAGAGTATGCATTTGAACATCTGATTATCATCTTTGTCTTCGCTGGCGCTTCAGTAGTGCAACTTTGCTTGGTTTTTCATCCTCTCTCGGAGAAGAAATATTTGCTCTGGCCTCTGCTATCCCATTCCTTTTTGGTCGATGACACACTTGTCGCGGGAGAAGGATGTATAGGTACTCCCACTCAAATTAAACAGTGTCTGGTGGGCCTTGTGTTTTCGCTGACACCCACTTATCTTGCCACTGCCTGCTTTATGTCGCCCTTTCTGCCCTACCTCCACCCATCCAAACTTTTTTGGGGGTTCAGCGCACTTTGTCAACAACACGTGTTTTTTTTTTTTAATGAATTTATTTTTGGCGCTTTGAGTTTAAGGAAGTACCGACCCTTAGGTAA
Source organism: Argiope aurantia (assembly GCA_026543865.1). Classification (NCBI taxonomy): domain Eukaryota; kingdom Metazoa; phylum Arthropoda; class Arachnida; order Araneae; family Araneidae; genus Argiope; species Argiope aurantia. Next base: position 73,223 of record JAPMOR010024579.1, on the reverse strand, counting down.
TTAAGTTGTTGGGTTCCCTTTCTAAGTGAAGCTACTATCAAAATTTGTTATTTTTAAATCGATTTTATTATTTGTATAAATTACTGTTCAGTAACTAACAAGGTGACAAAATGTGGGGAGAGATTTGATTTTAATCTCGCTTATCGGAGGGGGGGGGGTAAACTGTCTTTATCGGGTGGCTATTATCTTAAACGAACGGATGGACAGAATAGAATGTCGTACGCAATGTTCTCAAAATTCAACTTGTTTTAGCTATTCCCCCACCCCCTGCTGTAAAGTTAACATATTGCTTACGAGGCATGAGATTTTTCGTTTTTAGCTGGCCGGACGTTGTGACCGGGTCACGGGATATCTCGTTTTCGTGTTTTTCGTCAAAATAGATGCATAATCTGCCAAAGGCAATAGCCCTGTTAGAAAATAAAGGAGAAAAAAGATTTATAGTACAAAAAGTCGGACGCATTCTGTTTTTGATATATTGTTAGCGTCAGTTTGCATCTGGACACTACTCATTAATCTGAAATTAAATATCTCAGTAAAACTGTTGATGTCTGTTTCTGTTCAAATAGGTTTTGTATAAGCACATGAAACATTTTTTTCATCTAAGAGTTCGTTTTTAGATTTACACACTCAAATTTTTTCTGTAACCGACTTCGAAAATGTGTCCAAATTCTTCAGTTTTAAAATGGCTCGAATGTATAATGTTCTGTAATTTTGAGTTAACGGTTCATGAACTGTAAGAAAATCAAATTTTCAGTTCCTACTGTTCCAAATTTTATTCTTTTTCTTTCATATATTTTTTGAGGTATGTAGGCAAGGTAATCAAAAATTGTCAGAACAGCTTAATGTGACCTTTCTTTTAGGGTCATTTGATCCTTACAAAATGTTTCTCTTGCAAGAGGTAAAAACTTTAAAATAGAACAAGAAACAAAGCATGTCTTCTAAACATTGTTTTAGATTAAGATTGTTTTCCTATTCTTTTTTAAACAAGTACGAGAATGAGAGGAGACAATAGATGCATGTTACGAATCCTACTCGGCTTACATTTCAACGAAAAGGTTTTGTTTAGGACAAATGAAAGCCGATTACAGTTGAAAACATGATTTATAAGATCTTTAATTAATGAAAAGAAGAAGAAAAAAGCACGGGAAAAAGATTATGTACAAATTACGAATTTATATAAAGTTAAATGCAGAAATCAATTTGTGGCGGAATGAAGATCATTATGATCCGTGCAGTGGAAGCAAGAGGACCCATATTTTAGGGAACATTTCTTTAATGATCACACAAAATTCCACACAAAACACTAAGAAAAGACATTAGCGCACGCACACCTTAACAGAACAGCATCACATCCCATTAAAATACCAATCGCAATGCACTATGGGATGCGTCCCTAATCAGGCGTCGATATCTATTATCCAAAAGAGAAGATAGTGTTGTAACTGCTGCAAATTGAATGAAATACGAAAGCAACTCCTTGTGAATGAATAAGGCTGTTTGTTAAAAAAAAAATGAACAAAAACTTCAATTCATTCGGGACGGATTGCATACCGTCTTTGAAAGTTTTGAAGTTCAACAAAGAAAAACGATTCAAATTAAAAATGCAGCGCTAGGTCGCATCCAAATCCAACATACTATAACGTATCATTTTATTGGAACTATAAGTTCAGAAGTTTAAGTGGGAATAATTTTTGAATCATTGTGTCGCAATACGAGAAGACTAGTTATTGTTTACTATTTCTACATCGGTTACGCAGCACTGATTGAAAGGTTGACCTTTGTGAACGAAGCAAACTTCTTTTGTCGAGGCGTCGGGAAAACCCACCGCACAAAAGCAGATAAATGAATCGCTGTTATCAACATTCCTGTGACGTTAAAAGTAAGCTTCGCAGAACAACCTAATTGTGACGTGCACTCAGTTACTGTGGGGAGGGAGGAGAATCAAGAAAGCGAATCGAGGTAAAGGAACGACGTGGCCTTGCGAAGAAATATCCTCCCCCCTCCCTCCTGTCATTCTAACCTTCACTATTTTATCCGAGTCCTGGTGTTGTTGACCGAGAAACTGTCGCCGGACCTAGACGGCTCCCTCTTATTGCCCGCCATTCCAAAAGGAGGATCGAGAAAGGGCTGTTTTCATGACCAATCATGTTGTGGATTGTTGGATCTGGATGTGATCGCACATAACATTGGATCTCCACAGATGTGTGGGGTGGGGCTTCGTCACCGTCTCCCGTTATGAAAGACCGAGCCATCTTTATTATTTGCTTCCAAAGGAAGGAGCATTTTATGTTATCTTCAGTCTAATATGTGCGTAAATTTAGGGCGGATTTAATGGATTAATTTATTTATTATTACACACTTTGGGTAGCTTTTAATCTTCCGCTGACTATTATTTTTTATGCATTTTTTTCAAGATTCTCTTATAATAATGTTGACTCTGTGAAAACTGAAAAGTTTAACAATTGCCTGAGTGGAATCGGTTCATTTGCAGCAGTTATGCAATATAACTTGCAATCGATGCATATTTTGCTTTCGATACGTGTGAAGTTACTAAAGAAACAATTAAAAATTTATCTTTAAAGTCTCGTATACGAAATATTGATAATGTGAACGTCAAAAAATTCGAAGTCGAGATTTTGAATTCCCACGTTTTAGATGTCATTAAGTTCGAAAAATACATTTTATAAAATATCTGTCCGTCCGTCCGTCTGTCTATGACATAGATAACTCAAATACGTGTGAGCCAACTACATTTTGCCAAATTTTGAGCGAAATTTATTCAGAGGAAGTCTATTTTGTCCTGCTGTTCGAATATAAGTGAAACAGTAATTGCAAAACGAAGAGAGTTGGACGAATGAAATTTGATACACTGATTTAATATCTATATCGTAAACACCCATCAAATTTTGAGTCAAATCCAACGAGCGGCTGTCCGTCTGTCAGTCTATACCTTCAGAAACATGTAAATCCGATAATTGAAAAACAGTGTTTTTCAAAACACAGTAAAATGCATTTTAAATTATAGTGAAACTTGGAAGTAGCTAATAGAAAACAAAAGAACCGGGGAGAAATTTGAATTGGCGACGAATTGAATCAAAAGCGTTCGATATTAACCAAATTTGAAAGTGTTTTATGTTAGTTATTATTTCCTCCATGCGCATTGCGATAAATACTTCAAGATATGTCAATATTAGAATCAATTTATAAATCCGGCTTTTTTAGTTGTCATAATTCGGACCGACTTCGTCATGATTTGTGGTGTTGACTTGGCAGCTCTAAGTCTGCGATTCGCAAAGATAACGCTTCTTTGTTCTTGCTGAGGTACTTTAGGAATATTGTGAAAGTGGTTGAAAATAATTTCCTTTCTAAATTGGGAAAGATAACTTTCATATACAACGGTATTTGCTGCATGTATCTTTAAAGTGCTCGAATGCAAACAAAGCTATCATTAAATGCGTGTGTCTCTGATAAGGCTCAGAAAAGCACTCGTAGAACCGCGGGATTTCGCTTTTCGATGCATTGGAATGCATTGAAAGGCTTCTGTTTTCAAAGGGAATTTCCTTTTCGCAGTGACTTTATTTCGTGAGGAGGAGGAAGAGGGTGGATGGAAAAATAAATATGAGAATTATTTATTCCTCAATTCTATGTTACATCGCAGTGGCACCTTAGGTGTTGTTATGGGTGTGGATCGCGCATTTACGTTTTTCGGCGTTATTTAAAAGGAGTGTGGGTGCCAGCTCAGATATTGTCCTCGTCATTTGACCGCGGTTCAAAGTTACGAGTTGCCATTCAAATACAGCCCTAGTGTTACCTTAAAACGGGGCTTGAATATAACTGAATTAAACTAAGCTCCATTCGATTCTCTAATTAATTTTGAATAATTTAATTATTAGGCTAGAAAAATAATTACTTTTAACTTGATGCGGATGAAGTTAACTAATAATACGCAGCCAAGCAGTTATCAAATTTTTATTCATTTTAATTAAAAGATAATCTTTAACGTTTCTAAAGTTTTATCTCTTTCTTTACTATTGTTTATGAAGATTTACTAATTGAAGCTGCTCGGTGATAAAAGAGTCGTCAAAATATAAGATTGGAATAAATATTCATTTATAAATGTTAGTTTCCTATTTATTTCAGGGGAAAAAATTGATTGTATAATATAATATGAATTTTATGTCGCATTATTTTCATGGAAAAAAAATAGGAAATTTATAGCCATTTTCAGGCTCGCAAAACATATTCAGCACCAGAATAACATTTAAAACTCTGCTTCTGACAACTTTGGGAGGAGAAAAAGTGCTGCAGTTTAATAGCTCCTTCTGCTCTTTATATCAAAGCATTGAATGCGAAGCGAAACTAACCGCTTAGTTGCTGGCCGTGCGCAGCAGTGGAATGGAGATTCGTAGTCTTCTTTATTTCTCTCTCTCTACGAAGATAATTGCCGTTTTTACATTGCGTTTCCCTTTGAATATTTCAACATTCGAAAAGGGAGTCGTGGAAGATTGTTGATGAGACTAGATATATGCAAAATTAAATGAATGATTATGCGTAGAAAAAACGGGGAGGGGGGGGGGGTCAGCATTTCCGCAAAAATTACTGTGAACTGATACCATTTATTTGCTGAATTATGTTTTTAGTTGCGATTCCTTCCTTTTTTTTTTCTTTGCAAAATTGAACCAGCCAGCAGCCTCTCGTCTCGGTGATCTGATCTGACTTGACTTGCATATAGCTTCATCATTTTGTTAAAAAAAAACTAACTGATGATTTTTTTTTAAAAAAAACCTCTTTCCATTGATTAATTGGGTCTGAAATTTGATACAGATGTCAAAAGCAGATTTCAATCCAAGCTTTCTTCCATTTCGAAATTAGAACATTCAGGAATAGCAGACTGGCAGAAGATGAATCAGTTGACGTATTTGGTCTGAAATATATGGAAAATAGCAATTGTGAAAATGTATTCGTATGTTAAATTTCATCTATCTAGCTCGCTGCGCATTTATGTCTCACGGTTACACGCTTCCTACTAACGGATTTCCTAAAATGTGATCGAAATAAATAAAAAATATGGTGTATTTGATTATTTATTGACTAAAAGATGTGCAAGTCGAAGCGAATTTTTTTAATCCCGGATATGATTATTACAGATTAACTAACGAAAGCTATGGTAGAAAAAAATCTCATGGTCATAGACAGTACTTAAGAAATAATATATTATTTGTAGTACACTCTTGATATAAATTATAATAACATCAGAAGCTTCATTTCCTTGCAATGAGATCTTCATTCATAATGTTTGCGAACACTCAAATAAAAAATAAGCCAAGGTGATTTTTTAAAATACCTGGTATTGGTGGAGAAAAATCAAGAATTCAAACAACAGAAATGAGGACCACTCTAATGAAGAGTTTGTTTCGCAATGATGTAATCCACAATGACCTCAAAATTGAATCAATTGAAAACTACGTCACCAAACTTTCCAGGAGCTTCTTCCAAAGTATTAAAGATCATCCCAATCCCATCATTGCCCAACAAACAGTTTTCACCCAATGCAACAGCAAGTATAACTACCCATATGCCACCACCAAATGGTCTCTTCCGCTCAAACCTCCGTAATTCATTTGTCTCTCTCCTTCATGCTGCATGCAAGCCCTCACTCTTTTAGTACCGACCCCAAGTTCTCACCTTCGCATCTCCCATATGTCATCCGGTCTCATGACCACACCTAATACGCTTTCTCGCAAAAATTTCTCAGGGTTCCCCATCAGGTTCCACAGTCACAATCATACTGAGTAGAAGTGTTTTCACTGGCATTCAACAAAGCATCTAATGTCAGTCAGTCAGTCAGTCAGAAGAGTTTGTAAATAAAACCGTTGCAATCAAATTGAACATTAGAAATGAACTTATTGAAATGTTAGGGAAGAGGCTTAAAATAATATATTTCAGTTAAAAGGGCAGAAATGTGTTAATTTCTGCCCTGCTTTGCCCACAGTAGACTTGACAAATAATTAATAGTTTTATGACGGAACGTGTCCTGTAGAAGAGTGCCGTAAATCCTAACTTCCGTATATCCCGAAGACCTTGGAAAAATACTTTTTCCAACCTCTTGCCCTACCCTTTCAATTAACATGTTTGGTTCATTTAATGGAAGGGATGTTAAGAATTTACAAATCATCAGTTTTGAGTGTTCTTAAAAAAACTTAGACAAACATCTGTTGAATATCATCATCAGTCTCTTGTCTTCTTTTTTTTTTTCTTCTTCTGTTTACTTTCTTGAACTTTTGCTCTCTGATATCGCTAATAAGGGAGATGTTCGAGATTTATGGGAAATAGCCGCAGCGTACAGTCTGTTCTGCGGTTGTAAAAACTTTTCTTTCTGGCTGCCACATTGTAAAGATGTATCACAAGAATGTGCTTGCGATATGTTTAATGTATGGGATATTCAAAGAAATTTATGTGCACGCTGAAAATTTTAATGCGAGCGATGAACATGCATAAAGTGCCAAGTCTCGGGGATGACTGAAAGAAAGTAACATTTGTTTTGCCATTTCTGTACTTGTTTCTCTATATACTTCTCAGTTTATTTCGTTTGACTTTTATTATTCATATGCTTCGAAAATAATAAAGTTATATATAATATAAATGTTTGGATATATTTAAATGACTGTTGACGTACGATCACCTACACTAAAGTTTCCTTTTTGAATTTTTTGATATTTTCTGCTAATTATTGACTGACGGCTGATACACACTCGGAAAGTTTCCATGTCCGAATACAGACTGTTCTATTTCTGAACCATCACCAGAACCACTGTATTAAATATGTGTGGTACTCTCAGAACAATATTTGTTGGAGATAATTTTGCCTACAAAGTATTGATAAACTGACTGTTTTTGGCGCCGTGATTATAACCCTTTGCATTACGTTTTAAATCTCCTGTGCCCAATTTGATGGATTGAACAAAATATATGTAAGCAACCAATTGGAGCCGACATTTTAGGTGTGTTATATATTAACCCTTTGTATTCGAGAGGTGACTCATTGTCACCATTCAAGATGGTTCATCATTTTGACGTTTTATTTGCTGATTTATTTCCCAATTTTGGTGACTAAAAACACTTACAGAACGATAAAAAGATGTATTTAAGAATACTGGATCAATAAGATATACTGAAGAATATACTTATGCTTATATACTTAAGAATATAATATACTGAAAGAAATACTTTTTAATGAAATTCAACTTGAAACAATTTATATATTTATTTATCGGAACAATAAACAAGCCCTTGTATTAGATAAATAATTTTGCATCGAATTACTTTTCCGAGCGCAGAGGGTTAATAATGTCATATCTGTTTTGTTTATTGTGTACGCGGATTGTCTTTATGGGAACAATTTGCATATTTTTGTGTGTGTAGGTTTCGCTTTCTCGTTTCTCATGCTACTTGAGCATATTATTGGCAGACTCTTTTTTCCGATAGTGGATCAAAACAGTTTAAACTTTTATTTGATGTTTTCTTATTAAATAGTACATAAAAATAATAAACACATAAAAATCACATTTATGTACTCATCTTATATTTTAATTGACATATTTTAAGTAAATTTCAACAAAAAGGTTTTAAGTAAATTTTGACAAAAAGGTTAACCCTCTACACAAAATTCTAAATAATTTTCTTTACGTGCTAGGTACAGTCAGCAAAATAAATAAAAGGAAAACAATTCTGTAACTTTGTTATTTATAATCGCTCCACAAAATTGTTGCCGCTGGAAATGGTTCAAAAGGACAGTTTTGTTGAGATATACAAACGGATTAAAAAAGTTAACTAAAATAGTTAATTAACTATTATCTTCTGTCATTAAAATGCTGAAATGTGCAAATACTGGTATATAGCGTTTCGGTTGTCTCCAAGGCATCGCATGCCAAAGATACTCGGCCCACCATCAGCCTGGATCGTAATTTGATTTTTATGAAGTTATGGGGAGTGCTGTTATGTTTCCACTCCTTGGCTTTGAGAAATGACAAAACTAACATTTTATCTTCTCAACCTCCCCAATTTGGAAGCTTATACTTCCCAAGTTGGGGGAGGAAGAGGGCTCCGCTCCTTCCCGTCGTCAGAATTTCAGAAGTTTTCAAAATTTCTCGAATGTTAAAACAGATATCTCATTTCCATTCTTCTCGAGTGACTTTTCACCTAGGCAGAGGAGTTAGCACGTGTTTAGGGTACGAACGCACCAACGGCATTTCTTTGGCGACCTCAGGAAGAGAGGCAGTCCGTCCTTCATGCTTCCTGCAACCTTGAGGACTCTCGCCTTTGTTTCGAACTCTCCTTTTTGTATGCATTTGTGGAATCTCTCGCACCAAGGGACCATTGCACATTGTAATTATTTCTTAGTCGGTATTATGTTGCTTGCGCACAATGAAACGGATAGGAAGCGTTGTGTGGTTTATGTTTCTCTCTTCCCAAGGTAACGAGCAATTGGCATCTGAATCTGCATTGTTGTTGGGTGAATCCTCCTGGTTTTTGAAAATTAAAATCGCACCAAAATGGGTTGTTGAAACCCTGATTATCTGGACGTTAAATCAAGCCTACACTTATAACGCGGATCAATATTATTCAAAGAAATTATTTTGTAGGAATTTCATTTTGTGCTTTGCTTATTCTATATTAAAAATTTCTATGAAGATTTTTCAAAAATAACGTTAAAAATTATTTGTCACCGTCACCTATTTGATGACAAATTTATTATGGGTCACCTTTTCTTTAAATTCTGTAATCTAGGAATTATTCATTCGCGAATCGTATTAAATATTTCCAAAAGCAAGTAGTACTTTTAATATCAAGAGCAGTTCAATTTTTTTTATTAATCTTCATGTATAATAATTATATGTGCACAATAATTCATCTTATTAGAAGGCTGTCGGTCATTGGAAGTTCGTTTTTAAAATAATCGGTAATGAGGGTATCTCCTACTAAGAATTGTGGACCTTAAGTAAGGCAGAGAACGCCGCACATGGCATTGGCGTATAGCGATTACTAAATATTTATCTTTGGCTTGAATCTATAGGTTTTACTGAATCTTCGTTATTCTTGGCGAGGTTTCTGGCGATTAATTATTGCCATGCGATTAAAAATATCCAAAAATCAAATTTGATCTTTTAGATGCGTTTTTCCCAACCGATTGAAACCAATATTTGATACTGAATTGCAATTGCAGTCACAACATTGCATACCAAATATGACAAGTTTCAGTCATTGCATTTTTAAGTTATCGCATTAACATGCTTTTGAAAGGACACACTGACAGACGATCGACTCCTCGTTAGATTTTGTTCAAAATTTCAACAGGCGTCTATACTATGGATATTAAATCCGAATACCGAATTTTACCCATCTGGCTCCCTTTCTTTTTGTAGTTATTTTGCTAACCTATTTTCGAACAGCCGGGCAGCAGACTTCCTCTGAATGGATTTTGCTCAGAATGATAGAAATCTTCAAATTTAGTTTAAAAACCATATACGAAGTTTCATCCGTCCAGCTCAAACCGGTTTTTGTTATCTTTGTAACAGACAGAGAGACAGACATAATGCCGAAACATGCAGATTAGTCCAAATCTGGAATTGACGATTGCTATACTTTATATTCGATAAAGTAAAAAAGAAGCTTCTTCTTTATTTCACCCCATGGTCAACGTGCGGTGGCATGCATGTTTTTCACATTCCCTTCATGGCTTTATGAAAATGCCTTCTTGCTTAAAGGTTCGATTTTGTGAATTGCAGAATTATATAGAAACTTCATAGTATATTTACTTTCTCGAAACGTGTGCATGCACAGACACAAAATCACAGAGAAATATCCGTTTTTTCATCTCCTGTCCTCCCTTAAATGACGAATTCTTCTAATAGTAACTTTTGAAAAACTTAAATCTGATTTTTAATAGCCTTAATCTTTCCCGAACACAGTTCTCACAGAAAAAATAATTATGACGATCAAAACAGTGTTGCCTGAAGTTTTGACGAATCTCGGTATTTGTTATCCTGAAGAATCGTTTTTGTAATCGTCTTTTGATTTGTAAGCATGTATGAACACTTTAGCTCAAAACACAAGTTACATGGATGGAATTTGCCATAAGATTTTTGTCATCAAAATCGTGAGTGCGTATCAAATTTACGCAGGGTTCACACGAGGCCAATTGTTGTGCGCAATAGAATGTTGCACCTACTTAAAGATCATGTGACCGCAATGGGACAATGGCAAATAGTTGTCCCGATGAGATAACCATTTGCCGTTGTCCCGTTGGGGTCATGTAATGCTCCAGAGGTAGGCGTGGCCTTCCATTGCGTGCAATAGTTGCCCTCGTGTAGTTGACCATGTGTCTTTTACGTATTCGTGTGCACGAAAATGTGATAACGGGGGGTGGGAAACGCTGCGACTTACATAAGTAAATATATTACTTAACCTAAAGTTGAAATATGTTTACTTTTCTGGACCCAGTTGATCAAACGGAAGATGTCTCGAATGCGTACTGTCTTTTCTTCCTTGAAACTTCCAAGTACAGAAGTTTTTGTTGTGGGAAAGAAATATGGTGATCACTCGGCCTAACCCAGTTTTAACTGCAGTCACTAAGGTTTTTTGTCTGTGTCTGCTTTATCGTTCACTAGTTGCTCTATGCGATACTACTACAATTTTTTAATATTATGGACGGGCAGAGTTTTAATATTTTTCTGAGATTAATTAGCGCTATCAAATAATTACATTAAGTTTTCGATCAAAATAAAAATAAAAAAGATATTCTTTTTATTGTACTTTTAATTGTGTGTGTGTTTTTTTTAAAACTTTTATCAAAATTGTTCTTCATTCAAGGTGATGAAATATTCTTATCCATACTTATCGTGGTTCACCCATGACTATTCATGATAAAATCGTGTAGAAAAATAATGAAAAACAAACTCACGTCACTGCCTTATCTGCTGTGTGCTTTAGCACCCTATTACTACTTCTCACTTTATTGCCGTGTTTTGGCGTCCTCGTTTTTGATTTATCTCCCAAATAGGACTGTTGAATGAATTTTCTTCCTGCTTGTGTTTTTCAACGGAACAGCTCTTTCCCGCGCTTTTCGTGCCCGCAAATGAGCAGTTGCTCGTCAGCCACTTTAAAAATGATTAGTTGCTATTTTTTTTTCTTTCTTTAATCTGATTGACGACGTGTTTATAATTCTTAAAATGACATTCGAATACCGTATTTTAATGAAGTCGTCAATTGTTTATGAAACTGATAACTTAGTATTTTATTCAAAACCTTGTGCGTTCCTGAAATCGTGCATAAAAATTCAAATTTGAATAATTATTTTATTACAACACTAAATTCCTCGGTAATCCCACTACTTATAGACAAACACTTCGGAGAAGATAAATTTTTAAAGTATAATCAAAAATTTTTTTTTTATCATTTCAAAATAAAATATAAACGATTTAAATTAATCAATTATTTCAGAATGAAAATATCAAAGCGCAGTTTGTTACATGCATTCGTGCGTATAATCAAAAATTTTTTTTTCATCATTTCAAAATAAAATATAAATGATTTAAATTAATCAATTATTTCAGAATGAAAATATCAAAGCGCAGATTGTTACATGCATTCGTACATAGCAAATAATGGGATATATAAGAGATGAGCTAACATTATTTCATTATTATTTTTTTTTCATTCACAAGCTTTTGGCAAAGATTTTTTGGAGGGATACCTTCTACCTTCTTGGAACAACGGATGTAGTCTTCCCAAATCTTTCTCGCATATTCCATACTAAAGGTGTTATCCCAGAGAATGCTTTGCATGGTATTGGCGTATAATAATTGCATATCAACTTTTGACTTGAATTTAGCATTTCTACTGATTTAATCGTGTGATCCTTGGTGGGGTTTTTGGCAATGGTATTCGGTTCAGCGAGTGGGTAACGATGAAACAAGTCATTGGTTTCCGAAATTTATGAACTGTGGGGGAATCTTGAACAACCGACTGCTTTTCATATTTCGGATTATATTTTGTAATAGTTAATTAAATAGTGTAGCAGTTGCATTGCACTTATCTTCTCTTTTGGATACTAGATGGCGATACCTGATTAAGCCATTCCATATGTAATCCCATAATGCATTGCGATTGTAATTAGAAGGAGATGGGATGCTGAACTGTGAAGCGGGCGCGCGAATGTCTTGTCTTTGTGTTTGTTTTAAGTGTGTGAATGTGATTATTAAAGAAATGTTCCCAACAACATTCGCCTGTTGCTTTCTGCACAGATCATAATAATCTACATACCACCACAATAGTAATAATTCATGTAGGAACGTGGTTTTTGAAGTTGGTTGTAGTAAAAAATAGTTTAATGCGTTTAGTTTTCCACCATTTTGGAAAACACGTAGCTTAGCCATTTCAGTCATTTATAAACTGTCATTCCGTGCATATCAATTTTGTGAGATGGATGTCGATAAGCAACATTTATGCGGTTACATTCTATTCTGTTTTCAAATAGAAAGATAGAGAAAAAAAATGCTGTTTAAGCTATGAAATCGATTAATTCGATATTGAGTGAACAATCTACGAGTCATTCAGTAGTAAAAAAAGTGTGTGCGCGCGCATGCGCAAGATTGCATGGTTGAAATTTTTGTCGAGGGCGATCCAAATCCAGTTGCAGTAATATAGTAATAATAAGAAATTGATGAAGAAGAACTTCTAAGTTTTTGTGGCTGAAATTCCATGTTGAACTCAAAAAGAGTTTGCAAAACAGTGATAGAAATTACTCATTAAGCAATATCATTTCGAGCTACAGAAGTAAGGAGAATGGGTTTTCCATAAACTGATGGAAGAAAAGTAAAAACCGAAAAGTTGACACTTGCATGAATTTGCCTTCTCGGTACAAAAGAATATTTTTCGAACAAAATCATTATGAGTTGTAGATAGCAGATTTTATACGACAATCCTAAACGTAAAAAAAGCTTGGGTTGAGCAAGGACGACCATCAATATCGGTTGCTAAAATGAATAGCTATTACAAGAAACTGTTACTGTGTGGTTGAAAGGATCGGAAAGAGTCCTTTTCCAGAGCTTCTGGAATCTGGTCAGAATGTTCAAACTGAACGCTACCAGGCCCAGTTAATGAAATTAAGTGATGTTCTGGTGGAAAAAACAGCCGTTTACAGGCCAAGAGAGACGAAAAGTGATATTGCGGCCTGACAGTGCTTGCTTACAACAAAATGATTACAGGAACTCATCTTCTTAGGCTGGGAAGTTGCCTAGCATGCGTTTTGAGTATATGATCTGGTATTAAGTTTGCGAAATAGTTGATTACAAATTACTATAATACTTATAATACGAATTATAAATTGAAAACAATTAAAAAAAACTTGTTTTTTAAATATTTATAAAATTGTCTTTCAAAGTTGATACTGATAAATCTACATATATAGAAGGAACTGACAATTACTGAGCAAAGTAGACAATTTTTTACTGTTTTAAATGAAATTTGCGTGTTTAAATTTACAATATTGATTAATTTTTCTTAAAAATTTCGAAATTGATTTTAAAGGAAATATCGTTAAAAAAAAAAATAAGGTTGCGAAACTTGTTAATTGACAGTCTTCTGCCCCTCTCTCCTTGTCCTGCTTTATATATCAGCCATTGCATCGTTTGATTATTTATATTTTAATTCTGTTGAGCTACTTTTTTTTTGGTTGTTTGTCTGAACACTAGGAAGTAGAATATGGCTTCTTTCTTCTGCTGGCCGGGCGTTCGAAGACCTTGCCAGCCAACTCTTTTCTGGGTTTCTCCCTCGTTTCTGACGCCCTGATATCAGATCCTTGGAATGAGCGCTGCCGCCCACTGCAACCGCTGGCTCAGTTATCACTCGGGAGAGGAAATGGAGAACTCTGGGAACACATTTTCCGTAGCGGCAGGAAGAAAAAAAAAAAATGATATAGTTGCTTTCGCTGTTGCCATTTTAATTGTTGGGTGTCGAATTTTCTTTACTAATTTTTTTAAAAAATTCTCTGTAAATAATGATATTTTAATGTTGCGTAATCTCCTTTCAAATGTCCTTCGTCTGTCATCATTATGCAGGATTTTATCCAAACACAAAACTGAGCCACAAACGACAGTTGTAAAATAAATGAAAAATTTTTAGCAAGTAATGTTTTTAAAAAAGTAACCGACTAGGTTATAAAGATGCTTTTTCCAGAAAAAGTTTGATTTTTTTTTTTAATGATTTGAAAATAAAGTCCAAACTTTGTAGATTCTAAAACAGACTGTTTTTAATATATGTAAAATAGAACTATAGACACAGTAGCTTCAGTAACACACAACAAATAAAAACGAAATCGGAAACAGTGGTATTTTTAATCAGAAATAAGCGATTTATTTTATTTTTATCTTAAAAGTCTCCTAAATAATATTTGATGTGCTTATATTAACCATAGAGCTGAGATATTAACTCTCTATCTACTGCTTACTTCTGGCATTTCTGTTTAAAAAAAAGTGTGGAAACTTCATTTGTTTCTAGCGCATTTGGATCAACTAAATTACAAGTACAATATCTAAACGCATTTTCTGAAGAATGAATATTTCACTGTGGTTCACGGAAAACACGATATCTCAAAGTCAATTCAATAAAATTTCATGAAATTTGGTATGCATGTATCCAGTACCTTTAAAGGTGTAATAGATCACGGACTTTAAGGTAGCTGTATTTATACATGCTGATACTTTCAGTTCAAAACATTGACAAATTTGGAGAAAAAAATCCTTAACGACAAATTCAAATGCTCATAAAATTTTTATTTATTAAAATAATTTTTATCTTAGGACCTGTTACATTTTATATAGTTTGAGCTCTATGTAGGTGAAATGAAAATTAAATATTTCCATTATTTTTTAACTTATCGTGTTTTTACTAGCATTGAAAAATTTTCTAAATTTTCATTTAATAAGCAGTTTTTTTTTTCAAAAACTAAAAGCAACGAGTATATTCCCCCCCCCCCCTCTAATAGTGATCTTTCAAGTCTGTTTTAGTTATTTGAAACTATATAAAAATGTTTATGTACAGTTTTTAAAAAAATTTGTCTCCGAACCTATTCTTTCCTTAACTACTTTTTTAGAAGACAGATCAATTACAAATTGAAAATTATTAAATTTATAAAAAAAAGCATTAAAAGATTAACACTTAGCTGATCAAATGGTAATGAGAAATTATACCTGTAAGATGCGGGCGTTTGTGAAAAAAAGGATTTTTCTTTTCTTTGGCACGTTTCAACTTTGATATATTTGGTGTAAAAAGTTGTTTTTATCTATGTTTTGAATCGATTTTAAAGTGGCTCCTTTTATTATAGTTGAGAATATTAGTTATCAGTGTACTGTTGCTTTTTACTTTCTCGTATATGAAGATTAGAAAAAATATAGTAATAGTTAGAAAAAAGGGTGGGAAAAAAAAAACCCCGAACTCAAAATTTTAACGAATCTCCACTCGAGTTCTGAATTGGCATGTCTATTCGTTCGTCCGTGACAAAGATAACTTCAAAACGCTTTGTACGCGATGGATGAAACGGCAATTATGATCATTTGGCAGACAACAAAATACGAAATTGCAAACTTTAACTAAAAGCAAATGCCTTGAAAGAAAAAAGCTATTTAGTTGAATATTAGGTAGCAACGAGAACTCAAAAAGAGTACATAAGTCAACCAACCGCCCGAAGGCACACGGATTTAAACCATAAAAGTGAATGACCGGACCGCCGTAACAGCAATTGGCGGGAACTGTGGTTGAGTCCTAAGGGCCATCTCCGACCACGGTACAACCCTTCCCGAAGGAAGTACGTCCCGTCATCGATGGGAGGAGTTAGATCTCCCACCTATTAGTGTTCCCTCCAGGGTGGCGAGATCCAACCACCATGACGGAAGCATCTCATCCTCATTTCGAGGTGCCCCCCGGGGGGTTAAAAAGAGTGCATAACGCAGAAAAAAAGTTAATTAGTGAAATTTGAATAAAAATTTCAACTAAGGATTTGATTTAAACAAAAATAGTATGAGTAATGAAAGCAAAATTAAACACACATCCTCAGCTATTTAAATTTGAGATTGACTGCACTCATAAATCTACAAAATATTTGAATTTCTGATTTAAAATTTGAATACAAACTTTCTAACCGTATCAGCCTTCAAAAAAATGGAAGGGAAAAATTCATATTTCTGTCACTTTTAGAGTACTTGCTTCAGATTGGTTAATTATTTTCTCACAAATCCTTTTCTGACATTTTGGTAATAGGATTTTTCTGTAGATTGTTTGCTTGTCTTGCGACGTAATCAAATATAATCGATTTGATATAATCAAACACTCTTGTTGCACATTTCGGTTGCAAATAAATGGATCTAAAAAAAAAAAAAAAAAAAAAAAAAAGGAAATTTTTATGCTTGAAGTGGCGATTTTTTCTTTTATCTTCTACTTCTATAATGAACGATGTCTAGTACCTTTATACAGATATGAGTGTAGTTAGTTGCATTCTTTTATTAATGCTACAGAGAAAACAAATGAATTTTTATAACTGTGATATTTATGGAAGAGGATGTCATACACAGAAATTGTTTGATTCTTCATGTGAGGAAACTAGGCAGGGAGAGAATTGCGTAATAATTTAAGTTTCAAGTGACATCCATAATAAACGATGTAATTGTATATATTCATATGATTGCAAACGTTATGTTGCATTTACAAGAATAAGGCTATTCCATTTATGGAACTTCAGACAAAAATGTGTTTAATTGTCCTCATAACTCGAAAATAAATATCAGGATTACCATGAGACTATGTATGTATGAGCAACAATGTATTGATATGCACCACCCAGCCCCACATTATGCATTTTCCTAATAATCCTCCCTTATCATGGCAGAAAAGCTTTTTGTCAAATCCCAGTGATTTTACCCCTTCATATACTCAGTGGGGTTTGTCAGATAGATACAAGCACTAAGATTCAATTTTTTTGGGGACAGCTAATTTTCAAACACGATGATTAATGGGGCTTCATTTGCAGAATAGAACAAATATTTATTTCACATCAGCCTCCATTTTGGTTTCTAAGGATAACCATGATATAACTACTGATTAGCCATTACAATTTCAGTTGTAAAGTTAAAAGATATTAATTGTATGTTTATTGAGGGAAAAGGCCTTTTAATTCATTTTAAAACAAGTTTTTCATTCTTTTTTTTTTCCATATGTATCTTTTAAAAATCATGTTACTTGAGGAGGGGGAGTTTTTTTATTCTTATTTTTGAGCCTGTTCAATTGAATGTATTGCCATTATCATTATTGCAACATTTTAATCAGACTATTTGGAATGCTGATAAGTGACACATTTTAAAGTTTAAATCTATGAATGGCATTTATGTTACATAGCATAGTCTATGTGTGATACTTACGCCCTCACAAACCATTACTTATATATTATTTTGTCATTTGGATAGTAATTTTATTAATCACAATGTAAGGAAATTAAAGATGAGTTCAAAATGAAAATTTATTTTGAAATATCTATTACAGAGTCCAAGTCATGCATCTTCTGCACCTATAGCGCAGTATTATCCATATCCCACACCTGCCTATGGGCCTCCACATTTTCAACCACAGCCGCCTAGTCATATGCAACCTGCTCTCAGTCCTCCTACTATTCCAGGTATTCTTCCTCATCCTGGATCACAGTGTAATGGTGAATCTCCACAAGGTTTGTAGAATTCTTTTAAATATTCCTTTTTTAGTTAATGAATATAACTGAAGCATCTTGCACATCCTTATTGAGCTGCGAATGATTTGAAACTGTCAAAATTATATTTTATTCTTGATTAACTGTAAACATTTGTATTCTCTGACCCAGAAATCTTGCATAAAAGAATCTCAAATAAAATGGACCGTATCTGCTCATCAGGGGGAGGGGAAAGAAAAGTCATTTTCTTTGACTTTGTTTGAATAACATGCACAGTAGCTGCAGATATCCCACTAATGCTTTCTAAATTACTAACTACAAAATGCACTTTTTCCAAAATAGACCTTTTTTTAAATATTCTGCTTTTACTTTTTTCACAAAGCCATTCGCTTGACATTGGTTTAATTTTATTTTCAAACATACATATATAAAGTGTTGCATCTTTTTTTTTTTTTTTTTTTTTAAATAAGCTGCAGCACAAATAGCATAAAATGCTATGCAAATATTCAACTATAGCATGATAAATAGATTAGTTAGCTGATTAGCTATTTTACTGTTCTAATAAATATAGGCTGCATTCTTTTTTGTTAATTATTTCAAGTAATATATCAGATTATATAAAAAAATTACATAGTTAGGTTATTACAAGTCACATTTCAAAATAAAATGTGTCTACGATTATTCTTTTTTATTTCCCTACAATTTTATAATCATTTTTTGCCATAACACTTTTTTTAAGGACACAATATATATTCTTAACCATATCTTTTATATTCTAATCTCTTTATCTCCTCCAAATAAATACATGGCTGAGATAACACACTAATTAATGTTTATGGTTCCTAATTAAATGATTTCTTTGTTTCCTAATGATTTAAACTTACTTCAAAATTAAAATTGACATTTGTTAAAAATACTTGTTAAGTTTCCTATTCCATGACTTTGAACTTACCAAGGGAGAGACCATGTCTTTCAAATTTTGCCATCATTAGTAGTAACATTGTGAAATTCAAAGACATGAAATGAAACAATCTGTGTGCATATTCTGCACATCTCTGTAGCTTTTTAACTGTAATAGGTTGACAGAGTTTTTATACCTGAAGATGTTTGTTCACTAAAAATACTGTATTCATGAGTATGGATTTTCTTATGCAGGTGTTCTGTAATTAAACAAATTTTCTTATGTTTGTATTTGAAATGCCAACTAAAATCTAACATAGCTTGTGTAGACTTTAAAAAAAATCTTTCTTATTCTTTTAAATTGCCAATTTAGATTTGGATGCATCGCCTCCACCCAGTCAAATATATCTGACACAAAAAGATGAAAGCTATCAGCGCTCCACTTATAAATTTCGTAGAAAATTGGATAGTCGGAGTAGAGACAAGTTAACAATGTTGCCAAACCAATCTAATTCCTTTATTTGTAGAAAAGGTAATTTTTTAAAGATGTTTCCATTCCATTATGTCTTTTTTATTATTTGCCAAAATATATTTTCAATATATTTCTTACTAATTACAAATGCTTTTCATTGCAGTTTTTTGTATTAATAAGTAAATTGATTCTTTCAATTATAGTTGTGTAAGCAAAATTTCTATCTAATTCTTTTTCAGTCTTCAAGAGGGAAGAAAATTCGTTTAGATCTAGAGATATATTAAGTTCCCATTATTTTTAAAAGATATTATCAAAAGTAATTTTATAATATTATAGCCTCACTTGATTTTAATATGAAATCACCTTTAAAAAATCATTTATCACTTGTCATTTAAATTTAAATTAAAAAAATAAAAATTCCCTAAAAAAATTTGTTTTTTAAAATACCTTATTGCATTTTTAACTATTCATATTTTTACATCGAATAGTATTTGTGGATTCATAAAAATATATATGAAACAAAATTAAACATGATTTTAAAGATTAATTAATATAAGATTTTTACATTAAGTATAATGAGTAATATGAAAACTTTGTGTTATCTCATTTTATATCTTGTATATTTTTAAAAAGATAATATTCTGAACCATTGTATATGTGTTGTATGCAAAATTTCATAATAATAATGATAATCAAGTATAAGTAAATGAATTTTTTTTAATAGAGAGGGGTAAAAAAATGGTAGAGGTTCTTTAAAATTCATTTGTGTATTATTTTATTTATTATTTATTGCAAATGAAATAACTTCTGAAATGTTGAGAAAATTTAGCTGAATGACTTGAAGAGCAATGAAATATGCTAATAAATTGAAAATCAATATTTTGACTAATTTTTGGGTAATGTTTCCTTGAGAATACATGCTCTTGACTTTAGGTTCTTTCTTTTTTCAGTTAATTTTTGAGTTTTAATTTTATTAAATCTAATTCCAAATAATGTGAAATAATCCTTAAAATAGTTTAAGTTTGTTTTTAGTAACTTGTTTAAATCAAACCAAAAGTTACTTACTAGAATAAATTTTTATTAACTAAATGTTTTTGATGCATATTAAACATTAATTTATAAATATTAATTATTAATTTAATCCAATTAAGTTTTAATATTCAAGTTATATTTTATGCATGTTTATAGAGAAAAAGATTTATGGGTATGACGATCCCTACCGTATTAGTGGTAGCTCTGCATCTGGCAGCAATGCATCTGAAGGTATTTTTTTTAAAAATTATTTTAGCTTAATTGAAGTAAATTTTTTAAATATTGAATTCTACTTTTATATTCTAATATTGACATTTTTTTTTTTTTTTTTACTTCAGATGAAGAGGTGACATGGATGTTGTCAGAGTACCTTTCAAATCTTAGGCCTCCTATGGTAAGGATGTAAAAACTTATATTTTGATCTCTTATGTTTTTAAAAATTGCTTTGTTTTTCTTACAAATTATAAGGCAGGTCAAGTATTGGTTAAATTTTTAAATGATATATTGAAATGATTTGATATAATTTTTTAAATTTTTGTATTTTGTCATTAAGAATCAGTTAGACTATGAAGGGCTTGTATTATTCATTTAGTACTAGATTGTATGCTATAAAATGAAATTTTCATTTCCACATGCTCAGGTGGAAAACTTGAAATCATCTATAACTTTGGGACATAATGTTAATTTCAATTTCATTATTAACTGCTTCAAGAAACCACCAGGAAAGTTTTGTAATGCAGACAACATCCTGTTTTATAACTCAGAGTAGAACCTAAACAGACAAGTTTTAATTGTGTCTCGTATAGTGCTCCAACCCCTGTGTTTTTTGATTATCTCTTTCATATAAAAGATATATAAAATTTTGTCTTTTCAATTGATGTTAGAAAAAAATGTATTCTATGAATGCTTTATTGAAATTTGAAGGACAAAAATACAATTTTTATTTGCAGCACTGCTGAAATAATCTCTATATTTTTCAGGTTACGGAATTATCACCATACAGCGTAATGGTGAGTTGGAAACCTCCAGATGTCCCTGTTTCTGATTTAGACCCTATTACATGTGCAACTCTTCAACAAAGCGAAATAATGTATGAAGTAATGTTGTGTGAGAAAGGTAAAGAAGGCCGCTTCAAATCTGTTTATAGGTAAGATTTGATCAATCTTTTTTGGAAAAAGTATTTAAAACATTACAATATTTTTTCAATAAATTCCTTAAATGTCTTTAAGCCACTGCTTCATGTTTTTTCTCATATGATAGTGATGTTATTTTGAGAGAAATACCAGCATATTCACAATTAAAATATCTTTTACAATTGTAATGAGAAACGCACACACTAAACAGAAATTTAACATGCTAAATATAATAAAAATTTTCTATAATAGTTATTTGTTATGTGGTAGATTTTAAAATATTGAATACATGAATCAATATTATAACTTTCAAAAAAAAAAAACCCCAAATAATAATGAATTTGAAAGTGTTTCTTATACAATGCAGTAATAAAAATAAATGAATAATTATAATAATAATAAAAAAAATATAGTGGAGGAGGGTCAAGCAAACATGTTCCAACTCTAGATTTTTTAATACCACCTTTATGACAGCAATTCTCTTCTACATTCTAAAACATGGCATAGATGTAATAAATTGTTGTCCAGTATCGAAGTATTATTGTATTTCAATCGAAGCAGTGCATTGCTGGCAATAACTAATGGAGGAATTCAATTTTATGAAATATGCTGGGCCAGATAAGGGGTTAAAAATATCTCATATTGATAGAAATTTCAGCAAACCTCACTGTTTTGAGTAATTTTATATATATTTATTACTTACATAATTTAATAGAATTATATTCTTATTATAGTGGTATGGATCACCATTGTAACATAACATCGCTGAAGCCCTCTACAGAGTATTATGTATGGTATGAATATTTTTTTCAGCAATTGATTTTTTATAAATTATTAAATTTTCTACTATACTATCAATAAGTATCAGCAATTGAAGTATTTTAATCAAAGACTTTTTTAAAGGTTTAAAGAGTGCCATATATTTATATGTCTAATTTTTACGTATGTTATATAAAAAAATAGCTGATTAATTAAGTCTGCTCTGTTTAATCCTTCTTCAGCTTTGGTAGCAGTTATCTTATTTCCTTTAATATTTTTTTTGTATTCATCAAATTTTTTCTTTCAATTTGTATTATTTCTTACAAGTATTTTGCATTTTTTTAAAAAAAAATTCAAATTGATGCAAGTACATATTTATATTTTGTCCTCTTATTGCTCTTCTGTTATTTTTTAGTGTTCAAGCTTCAGTAGATGATATTCGTGGAAGCAGTGCAAAAGGTGATTTTTTTCTCTTTCTGTTTGAATATGTAGAAACTGACTTTGAATCAGCTGAAACTTTGGATGCTGTTCAAAATTAAAATAGTACTGCATTTATTATATTTTCTGCTTTGTAATGAAAAACCCTTAAAAAAAAAGAGCATAAAATAAGTTTTAGTTGTTAGTATATGCAATACAGATGTTTTTCCTATGTAATATTATTATATGTGATTATGAAAATTTTAGTTCCATATGGTTTTGGTTTAGCAATTTTTGAATGTAGTCTTGAAATCTACTTCTTCAGTAAGTTTTTAAATTTTAATTGTTCATGAATTTTGAATATAATTTTAAGTTTTACAAAATATTATATGAAACTGAATGAACTAAAAAAACAACACATCATTTCTTAATTTAAGATTTCCAGGAAATGTTCTTAAATTTTCAAGTATATGCAAAAAATTTTTGAAATTATACAAGCTTGCAAATATTCATTATTATATAAAAAATATGATGCTCAGCATTTGCAAAAATTTATTTCGCAGTGAAATATTCAGCATTTGCAAATATTTGAATTATTTTAAATTTGTAACCAATAATATTTAAAATAAGAGAAAAGTTTGATTTTTATTATTTTTCATTATTTAACTAGAAATATTTTTGCTCAGTTTCATTGAATCAAACATTTATGTATAATATAATGTAACTTTTATTTAAAGGTTTGACTTTTAAAACACAATCTGTTGAACCCGAAGCTCCTCAACCTCCTAGGCTTTGTGCCAGAACCAAAAACAGTCTGACTTTAAAATGGGGTGTAAGTATTTTTAATTTTGCAGAATTGTTAAATGATAAAATTCAGTAGTTTTAAAATATTTCACTATCTTTTTGTGCAATTTATTCTATAGTTTTGCAATTGAAATTTCATTATTTTTGGTGATATATAATAGTAGAATTTGTTATATTACTGCTCTTCATTAATTTAATGAATTAATCTTTTATTATTTGAAATAGTAAATTGTTAAAAAATGCAGAAGTTAGGTGAACATAAAGCACTTAAAAAAATCATCAGGGTTAAATATGGTTTTCTTTTCTGTGTTCTTATTTAATCAAGATATTTCATTTTGAAATATTTCTGATTTTTGTGGCCAAACTGACTGACAATGAATAGAATTTTTAAAAATTATTCATATATTATTTATGAAATAATCATGTACAAAATAATCATGTTTATGTGACTTGAAAGTTTGCTTTGAATAATTGAATTAAATTGCTGTGATTACAAGAACGAATTGAATTATATCGAAAATTGGGCATTATTTATAAATATTGCTATTTTTTAAAAAATTATTTGACTTTCCATGTACTTTAATTATTAATAACTTAGTATAAAATAAGAGTTCCTTTTTTTATTTTTTTTAATTCTTCCTGTGTAGTATCTAAAAATAACAGTAAATGCTTAAAAAAGATTAACATGATATTCAGCTAATTTACTTTATAATTTCTTAACTATGTAAATAGGAACTAAATGATGTCTATAATTCATTTTTGAATTAACAATTTACAGTGAAAGTGTTTAGAGGCTTAAAATGACACAGTATTGCAGTGATCTTTTCTATACAAAATTCATTTTAAGGCATTTTCTGTATAAGAGAAGAATGTAGAAGTGTCTTTGTTGCTGATTAATTCTCCTCTCAATCTCTTTACAGACAAGTTGCGAATCTCCAAGTTCCAAAATAACGTACATTTTAGAATATGATGAGGTGAGCCAGCAGGTACCATTCCATAATTCTTTTTTTTTTCACCTTTCATTTGCTTGTTATTTGATTTTTAATCTTATGCTTCATTATTAAGAAAGATGGGAAATAATGAAAGAATTTATTTCAGGGTTATAGTAGAAATAGTTTTGTTCCTGTATACACTGGGCCTCTAAAGCAGTATAAAATTGCCAAACTCTCTCCTGCTACTGGGTACAGGTTTCGTTTAGCAGCAATGAATGAAAAAGGAAAAAGGTAATTTTACTCTCTCAAATTTTTGCCAGTATATTTTTCTTATTTGAAGACTAAATGAATTCGATGTAATTTGGGGTGCCCCTGTGTGGGCCTTCTTAGTTCCTTTTTTAAAAAAATTTTAAATGGGTACTTCAGTAGATTTTAAGAAAAATTTAGAAGATAGCTTTATCAAAGATTTCTGTAGATATTCATGTTGTTTATTTCTAGATGACTGGGATAGCTAGCAAAAGATACTAATCAAATTAGTAAAATTGATGAGTGAATAATGTGAGAAGTTCAAGGACGGACCTTTAGGCTGGTGTAGTTAAAAGGAAAAACCACAGATTTGTTTTTATCTGAACCATCCAACCATGTAAAAAAAATCTTCAATGATTACTATAGATGTAATATGAGAGAACACTTTAATTGCAAATATTTACATAAAGTTTTTTTTAAGTGTATTTACATTGACAGAAACAAATCTGAATTGAATTATTCCATGTGGAGGTGAGTTGTAATTGGTATGGCACATACACAACTTGAAAAGGATAAAAAATAAATTAAAAATATTTTTTTAAAAAATGGAAATAATTATATATATTTTAGTTGGAAAATGCAAGTTAGATAAGTTTTTTAATTTTCAAAATATTCTTTTGCACTATTCCAAACAATTTTTTTAAAATTCTAAAATGCAGTGATGAACTTGAATATATTTGGGGAAAAAAATCAATGAGATTCAATAAGGTGAATTAATAATTGTAAATAAACTAAAGAAATTTTATAAAATTGACATCCATAGAAATTTCATTTTGTTACTATATGATTTTGCATATGTATTAGTAATTAGTAGCAGAAGGCAAATAATATCTGCCTTCTGGTGTTCTGGAAGTTTTTTTCTAATGTTTTTGTTGAAATTTGCTCTTTAAGTTTCTAAATTCTTCCTATTTGCAGCGAAATAGCCATGATATATGCAGTTGCTTTAAGTTTTATACATTCAGCTGTAATTAATAGTTATAATCTCATAATAAATGACAGGAAATTGTTGTAGGAAATTTGGAATGTAGGCTTGTTGTAGGAATAATTATTGTAGGAAATTTTAAAAAAATGTTTTCTTCCCTTTTTTCTGGCAGGTGGGGTGGGGGATAAGAATCCGATCATTTTGTCATCATAACAGACTCTGTGCACATCCCTTTTTATTAAATTCTTGATTTTTCAAAAATAGCAATTCAAGTGAACACTGAAATAATTATTTGAAAATTCAAATAATTTATAGAATTTTACTAGAAGGACTAACAAATACTGAAAGAGGGGGGGGGGCTCCTATATGTGAATATTTTCCAATTACTGGATGGGGGAAAATATTAATCTTCTCTATAAAATTTTCTTTTAATTTTTTTTCTAATGCATAATTTCTATGAAATTTATTATTTCAGTGCCTATAGTGAGACTTGTTGCTACTTCACCAGTGGCAATGTTCCTAGTCAACCTTCTCCTCCTGTTCTGAAACAAGCTTACATCAATCGTCTTCACTTGGAATGGGAGAAGAGAACATTTGATGATGATTTTAATTTGCAAATTGAAGATGAAACTATGGTATGTATGGTTACAGAATAAAACAATGATTAAACAATGAAATTGATATTTATTAAATCTAATTCATAAAGGATTTCTTCTTAATTTCTTAATAGTAATGAAATTGCAGTTTTTTTAAAGATAAACAGTAAACTAAACTTTTCTCCTTATTTGTTTCCTATTCGACTGTAAATTTTTGCCTAATAATTAAATCAGATTGTTGTAAAATCTACATAAAAGAATTGCATACACTGTTGAAATTCTGCTTTTTAAAGTGATAAAATGTGAGTGAATTTAGATAGAATTCTATTTTTAAACTTTGTTCATTTATATGTGTGAAATGATTTCAAACCAATGTGAAATATCAAGTATAAAGTGGAAGGAATATGTTTTGGGATGAAAAAATATATCATACTTAATATTTTTTTATGTGCTTAACATAAGTATCGGGAATCTGATTATCTGATTATTTTATTGATCTGTGGTTGTACACTTTTTGGGGGGAGTATTTCATCTTTTTGTGATTTTTAAGGAGTCTACAGTTCAATTGTAAGAAAAAGACTGTCTTAAACATAAAATGAACAGAAATCTGTAAAATATAAATTTTGCAGAGAGAGTATATTCCAAAATATTTATGCTTGTGAAGTGCGAGAATGTTTATAATGAATAAAGAGAGAAACTATACTTGTGTCCAAAACTTAAGCAACAGGTGCCCCCCCCCCCCCATAACTCCATGAGAAATCATCTGAGATACATGGAATTCAGAAATGAGAGATAGCATTTTGTACTTAAACGATGATGAAGGTATAGTTGCACAAAAATGATTACAATGCATATAGTAAGGAATCGAACAAAAAATGGCTTTATTGTCTGGCCAAGAGGAAGAATAACAAGCAGATATTCCTTCGTATAGGATATGCTTTCCCCTTACTGCAATGGTTGCTTTGCACCATCTCTCCATACTCAGCTCCCGATTGTCCAACAGTTCTTGAAGTAAGAGGGAGAATTCCTCAATCGGCGCCTGTTTCAGTTGTTGGGTGTTTCTCAGAGGATGTAACGTTCCCCAAAGCATCCCACGTATATTCTATGGGATTTAAATCAGGGGAGAATGCTGTCCAATCCATTCGAGTAATAGCTTCCTTTTCCAGTAGCTGTTGAACATCTGAAGTCCTTTGTGGCTTTGCATTGCCATCCATAAAAACAAAGTCTGATTCAATAGCACCTCAGAACAGACACACATGGGGAAGGATTACCTCCTTATAATAGCGATCTCCAGTTACAGAACCTTTGGCGAAAACATGGAGCTCAGTCCGCTCGTTCAGCATAAGGCCTCCCCAGATGACAACTCCAGAACCAACGTAACGGTCTCTTTCCATGGAGTGTGTCCCGACCTCTTTCCAAATCAACTGGTGTTGAGAATTGCTTGTGGCATTGAAACAATTCTCACCCATAAAGAGGATATGACTCCATTGGTGAGATGTCCAGTTTTTGTGCTCCTTACACATCTCTGAATGATGCCGCCGATGGCCAAATTTTAAAGGAATGCAGCATTCAGGACGGTGGACGAATAGGCCACCTTTGTGAAGGCGTCTGACCACAGTAAATCACCACACTTGTCGCAATGTTACTATACACAGTTGCTGAACAATGGCGCTTGTTGACTGATATCGGGCGTTTTTTCGCCTGCAGAACGACATATCGGTCATCCAATGCAGTTATTTTCCTAGGGCGACCACTACCAACCTTTCTACAGCTGTACCTATGGTTTGAAAGTCTTTCCACGCAAAACGGCACATTTGTTGATTCCGAAATCTTCAGCTATACTGTTCAAACTACGTCCCTCCTCCAGCTTTCCGATCATTCTTCCAGGTCGCCCAGGTGATTTCTTCTAGCTATATTTCACGAAAGATCTCACTTGCACTTGCAGTGAATGTCTTTAAATGCACCCTCTTTCTTCTACTCATTGTAGTCTTGAGCTGCGCAGCGCCAACCGCACACGTTTTGAATACTCTCGTGCCACCTATGACATTTTGTTCCTGATATTTGCATATGCATCACCTTTCTACTTAATTGTATGTTCATTGTATTGATTGCAATAACTCTTTTTCTGCAATTTCGTGGCTATCTGCTTGAAATTTACATTGTTGCTTAAATTTTACTTGCCATTATATATATGCTAAAATATGCTTGTGAAGTGCGAGGGGTTTTACAATAAAGTGTTATAATAAATGAGGGGGGATTTATTATAAAGTATGTTTATTATAAATACCCTCTCGTATTTTAATTTCTCCTAAACAATATACTTAAAAGTATCTTTGGGAAAATTATATACTATTGATTTCTGATTTTTATAAATATTCTGAAATAAAAAAAGTCAGTAGGGTATAGTTTGAATAATTTTTTCTTTACATTGATTATTTAATTCATACTTTTTGCAAATTTTTTCTTTGCATGTTATTTCGTGGCACTTTTTGATTTCCTCTTTTTTGCCACTTGACCAATCACATCCCTGAAATATATTTGAAGTGAAAATACAATTTCTGTAATAGTGAGTCGATTCATTTTTAATATTTTATTAATGAAGCCGTTTCTCCTATTACTTCCAAAACCTCTTAATAGTAGTTGAAAAATAAACAATTCCACCCTTTTAATTCCTGTTTTAAAAGAAAAAGAGAGTCATTGCGATTTGGAGATATTCCACATTTTATTTTTTCAAATTCTGCATTTTGTTTTTAATTCCACAATTTTTACTTTCTCAATTAGAATTTCTGGACTTGTGAATTGCAATTGTCATTCTAATTCATTAAATTCCTGCTCAGATTATCAAATATTATTATTATTTTTTTTTCATTTTTAAAAAATCTGCAAAGTTGTTTTGATCAGAAAATTTCTTTTACTGAAAAGATAAGTAACTTTATCGAAATTTCTTTCAATCATTTCATTATTTTAAAAAGCTTAATTGATCTTTGTTTATAAATTTTTTTAAAATGTCTGTGCCTATATTTATTTATATACATAATTATTTGAAAGGGTCACAGTTTTCCTTGTTTTGGAATGAAATTAAATCTTTAATATATATCTCATCATTTTTGATTAAAAAAAATCTTTGGTCTTCTCTGCTGACATTGATATATTGAAAATGTTTTAAATGCCATAAATAAATTTATTTGAAACAACTTCTACAAGAAAAAAAAAAAAGCATTCAATAAAGAAAAGAGTTTGGAATATTGAAATATATATGGAAAGGAGGGAGAGTAGGAAGTGTATCTCAAAATGCAGAAATGTTTGCATTCATATGGTTTTTGAGTATTTTGAGGGAAAATATTGACAATGGGTGGAATTTATAATAGGAAAATATTGTAAGTTATTCAAATAATTGTATGCCTGATTTCATACTTTGAGTAAATGTGTATCTAATAATGTCTCTTAATTTGACTAATGAGTGAAATTTATTATAAAACATTTTGTTTTAACATTTGCTTATTTTAAAATAATAGTAACCATTTTTAGTGATCAGTTGTTCGCACATAATCTTTATATATTTAAAATATTTGACAAAACCAAACAACCATTCCCCCAGGTACAAAATTAAATCAATTTCACTGATTTTTATCTCATATGAAATTGATGTTATCAATAGTTCTGGGAAAGTCATATAAATTTACGTATCCAATCAATTGTTCCCTTCTTTCCATCGTGCATTTTCAATAAAAATTTCAAAAGGATTTTTTCACTCTACATTCCTTGTAGTCGAAAAAACTGACAAAATTTGCCAATCACAACCACCAAATAAAATATCAAATATGCTGCTTTTGCAAATTTTTATTTCATATGAAAGCATATAACCCATCGATACATCATTAAGCGTAGTCTCTCCTGCTTCCAATTCAATTTCAGTGGATTTGGCTAACAAAAACTGTCTTAAGATTAACCTATAGAGAATAAATTATGAAGCTGTGTTTTTTCGATTTCTTTCAAAAACAGAGGGTGAAGGATTGCAGACAATTCTTGAAGATCCATCTAAAGGTCACGAGCTTTCATTTTAATTTAAATACTAGCAAAATTGGACCAGTTGTGGGTTCTGGATGACTGATTCATTGGTTTTATTTATAGTTTTAACCATATAGATTAAGATGCTACATATATCTAAGGTTTAGTTTGCTGTATCTAGATTCTGTAGAGCATTGTCCACTTTTTAACATGTTTAAATCTTTGTAGCTAGGGGTGTATTATCTAATATTTTATCAAATGTGGATAGTGTGAAGAATTTTCATATATGATCTTTATCTGCCTTGAAAATAAGCAATCTCTTCTAATAGAAAAATACAATGGTTCATTTCTTGATTTATCACTTTGCATATGGTATCTGAACTCTTTAACTGCCCTTAAGATACATACATTCATAACATGCATACATAACATACATGCATAACATGCATACATAACATACATGCATACAAGCATAACATACATACATGCATAACATGCATACATAACATACATGCATACAAGCATAACATACATACATGCATAACATGCATACATACATAACATATATGCATACAAGCATAACATACATACATGCATAACATGCATACATACATAACATACATGCATACAAGCATAACATACATACATGCATAACATACATGCATACAAGCATAACATACATACATGCATAACATACATACATGCATAACATACATAACATACATAACATACATACATACATACATAACATACATACATACATACATACATACATACATACATACATAACATGCATACATACATAACATGCATACATACATAACATACATACATGCATACATACATAACATA
>JAPMOR010024579.1:0-42331 GCA_026543865.1 Argiope aurantia | reverse complement strand
AACATACATACATGCATACATACATAACATACATACATGCATACATAACATACATACATGCATACATAACATACATACATGCATGCATGCATAACATACATACATACATGCATGCATAACATACATGCACGCATAACATACATGCACACACGCCTGCATAACATACATGCACACACGCATGCATAACATACATGCACGCACGCATGCATAACATAACATAGATATAAATATATAATACACACACATGCCTTCACAAAACATTTTTCTTGTACAATTGCAATTCTAGTTGTGCTCATGACTTCTGAAATGCAATAAAGTGAGCCTGAACAGGAATATGTCTGCGACATGC
The DNA here is from genome assembly GCA_026543865.1 of Argiope aurantia. Taxonomy (NCBI): domain Eukaryota; kingdom Metazoa; phylum Arthropoda; class Arachnida; order Araneae; family Araneidae; genus Argiope; species Argiope aurantia. The sequence goes on along the minus strand of JAPMOR010024579.1, from coordinate 41,982 downwards.
TCATATCTTCGAAGAGAGATATTATTAAGGAATTTTGTAAGATATGATATTCATAAAATTTGAGAGCTGTGGGAAGCAAGCTTTATATTGCCAGTTAATTGGTTTAAAGGGAATTTGAGTAATAGTTCCCATTCCAGTGACAGGATGTAAAACTATTCAAATTTTAGACTGATATGAGGTGCATTATAATAGATTGATAAAAACCATAAAATAGATTTATAATCTTTCAATTTATATTGACTTACTATTCAGATAAGTATGAGAAGCCTTGACAGTTGGTGAATCGCATTTATTTTTATTAGCTTGAATCTTTAAAATCTGCTCTGAATTTGACAACAGCATCATGATTTCTGATCAAATTTTATCTTTTTACAGAGGCATGGTTTCTTAACAGCATATAGTGGCAGAGATAATCACTTCATATGTTCTGGTTTAAGGGGAAACACAGAATACAAATTTAGGGTTAGTATAATGCAGCTTATTGTTTCAGCATTTACGTAGCTTTTATGAATTAACTGCATTTTTTTTTTATTAACAAGTTTGTGATATGAAGAATTCTACCATTGTATTTCTTCAGGACATGTAGACCTATCACTGGGTTGTAAACATGTTAAATGTGATTTATTCAACTTACACATGGACATGTTATTAGAAAAATGGCATTATAGTTCACTTTACTTGCTCTTTGATTGTTTTATATGGGAAAGTAATAATTTATTCTTTCTAGAATTGGTAAGTAAACTGTAAATGCTGTTAAAAAATTTGCCTGGCTTTTCAATTAAATAATTATAGTAAAACAATATAAAGTTTTTATATAGAATATAGTAGAGGAAAAACATTATTGTATGAGATTTAAAGAATGGATTTAATTGTATGTTAAGAATAAAACAAACTTTCATTAAGTTCATTGTTACTCTGCTTATTTTTCGAAAGATTTCCATCAAGAAATAAACTGAATAATTAAGCATATTTGCTTCTGAAATGCTGGTGCAGATCATGTGTATAATAGGTTTCTTATCAATTACATAAATGGCATTCTTTTCCTATTTGTTTTTGTTGATTTATGGCTTTTCTTAATGCTTCACTTTTAAGCTAATTATCACTGGTTTTCTGTTTGTAGTTAATGGCCAGTAACGAGGAAGGTTCCAGCCCTTGGAGCAAAACTGTTACATATTGTACTCTGCCAGATAAACTTAGCTGTCCTGGTAAACCTATTCCTAAAGGTCGCATCCATGCTTCCTGCTTCAGAGTTACTTGGGGTGAGATTTTTGTTTTTATTTTACAAAGTATGCAAGCATTTCATTTCATTTCATTTTTTCTCAAAAAAAGTAATAGTTAAAATGTGCTTTCAATAGAATAGTGCTGGAGTTTTATTTATTATAATCATTTGTTAATCAGAAATGTTACATTCAAAATATTTTCTCCAAAGTTATGTAATGCTGCTTGTACTTGAAAAACAGTTGTAATGGTATTTCTATGAATAATTAGACTTCAACTTGAATGTAGAAGTAAAATTGCAGTGTTCGATGTTACAATCATTCATTTTGAAATATGTAAGTAATATTTATAATATCATTATTATTTCTTGCATGATGCTATATATTTTGACATTCCAACATGCATATAAATATCTGTTTATTGTTTTAAAATTTAAAGGATTTATATTTTGGGATATGTTCTTTTATTTTCAGAACCTCCTAAAGATAGTAAGCATTCTAGCATAACAAAATATATCCTGGAAGTAGATAGAGGTTTTGGTGAGTACTCTAATTTAATTTTTATTTGCTATGTTGATAGAATTTTTGTCGAATCTCTATTTTACATTGATTTTTGAACTTTAATCTACTTATAAAATTCTAGGATTTGAGGGTGTATATACTGGTCCTGACACTGAATTTTTTTTGGAAAATTTACTTCCTGGCACTACCTATAAATTGCGTGTAGCCTGTATTACTGCTGCTGGACATAGTCCAGTAAGTATTTGAGTAATCTTATCTCATCTTTGTTCTTCTACTAATACAGCTTTCTGAATTATCTTTCTCTTTAAAACAGTATTCTGACATTAAAACACTTTTCTGAATAAGCTTTCTCTTTAAAACAGTATTCTGATGTAAACAGTATTACTACAGCTGCTGTGAGTCCTGGCAAATGTGCACTGCCAAAGCTTCAGAGCAAGCCTGAAGCATCCTTCGTATGTCTTGACTGGGGTAAGTATTGTACTATCTTTTCATTTATTCTGCAATAAAAATTCGTAAAATATCAAATTATCTTTACTCTATATTTGTTGATGTGTTGAAATATTATACTTTTAATAAATAAACACTTTAAAAATAGATTATTATCAAGGCATCGCTAAAAATCATTAACTACTAATAATTTTTATGTTCCTTATATGAGGGCTCTTAAAAGTGCTTATTCTTTTTCTGAAGGGGGGGATAATTTCACCTCATTATAGAACTACATTAGATCTGCCCTATTATATGACTGTGTTTTATCTGCTATGTCTCATCTTTCAGTGGGTATCGACGAATCTAAAAATCTGTGGAAAAAGGTTTTATCTCGGTTTAGGGAAATGATAATATGGGGAAGATTTTCTTTTATCTGACTCCTCCTTTTACTTGTTTAGATAAGGGGGAAAGTCCTTTTTTCAAAGAATATTATTTATGAAAACCACATATGTTAGTTCATTACTTCGGCACTGTTTTTGTAGAGAACTTGTTATACTCTCATATCACTTAAAAAAATTTCTATTATTACCAAAATACTAAATTACTATTGGTGATTTACTAATATTCCTAATATTACTAATATTGATTTACTAATATTACTAATATTCCTAACAATATATAGCTAGCTATATTGTTAATTATTTGGAATAAATTTAGTTTCTTGCTATTTTAATACATGTATAATTTTGCTATTTTCAGCCCACCCGGAGCATGATGGCGGATCAGCGGTAGCTGAATATGAAGTTGACATGACAAGTCCTGATAATGTTACACTTCAGGTCTACAAAGGCCCGGAGACCTCTTGCATTGTCAATGATCTCCTTCCTGGAAGACCTTACCTTTTTCAAGTTCGAGCTTATAATAGAGTAGGGGTATGTGTCTTTTCTCTCAAAACTATTTCTTAAAATGAAGACAAATAGCACAGGTCTGCAAAATATGAGCCATGAAAAATATTTGCAATGTAATGATATTGCAAACATTTCTATATTGATTGATGCACTGATTTCAAATATGGTTCCCATTTTTATTAGTCGCATATGGATTTTTTGCAAAATGAGATTGAATCTATAGGGAAAAGTTTATTTTTCATATTGTGGTAAAAACTGATTATTATCAAGATATTTTATAAATACTATTTCAAGTTTATTATTTAATAATCTATTGGAGATGATTAACTAAATTATATTAATAAGAATGGTACATCTCTGATATTCATAGGTCCTTATGCTATCTTTTTTGTTCTTTATAGACAATATAACAATCTTCTCTGTCTAATGTTTCTATTGTCTGCCATTCTATGCACTTCTTGATATTTTGTTGAAGTCTTTCTTCCTGTTCATCATTAACAACACTGAGGTTTTCTAGAAAATAGTTTAAATGGGAATTTAAGAAATTAATTAAAAATTAATTGCACAACCTAAGTCTCTGACTTTTATTTCCATGCTATGTTTAAAGTTAGGGCCCTCAAGTACATTTGTATTTAGAACATTAGAAGGTGGAAATAGAACCTTTGTATTTCATACATATTAATACAATATATTACATATTATAAGAAAATTGTTGCATACAATTATGTCCTGACGATTTCAATTTTAGCAAACTATTTTTTTTGTATTTATAATACATTATTATTTATTAATCTGTTTGAAAAATTTGTCTTTTTTAAAACTTGTAAGTTTACATTAGGTATTTGCTCTTTTGGAAGCTAAGTATTGAGATCTCAGTTTCTACAGTACACATTAGTTCATACATCTAAGTATATCAATTATCAGCTCTTTATTATATGAATCCAGATACTTATTGATATTGATGTTATCAACTTATAAATTCAGTTCAGTAAGGACCTTCTATTACCTGAGTGATGGCTGCATGTTGCTTTTGTTTTGAAAATAACTTTTATTTCAAGATGTGCTTGCATTTCTAAATTTTATGTTTATGTCATGCTCTATAATGAAAAACATTAAAAGTGAAAGGGTGGAAATTTAGATCTGCGAAATGCCATAAATTAAGATATTACATTATATATAATCAGTTGTGGTTGATGCTGTGGAAGAAAAGTTCAATTTGTTTGGTTAGAAATTTTGAAAGATCAACTATTTCTTCTGTAGGCTGGCCCTTTTTCTGATCCTTTAGAAGTTGTTAGTGGAGCAGGACCTCCAGATGCTCCACGGAACATTTCTGCAACCTGTGATTCCCCATTCAGCTGCAGTTTGTCTTGGGAGGAGCCAATGAACAATGGAGCAGCTATTACAAATTATCAGCTTCAGTGGAGTACAGAAGATGATGATGAAAGTTTTTGTGAGGTGCGAATGGTTCTTATATTTTTTAACTCTAAATTGTATATAGTTATTTTATCTGATATATAGAAAATATTTCTTACCTAATGCTCATTTTTAATCATGAAACAATTGACACAAAAATTGTTATAGTGATATAAAAAAAACAAAAACTCTGTTTTACTTCATACAGTTTCCTATATTTTTTCTTTTTCGGAACAATGACTAAAGTAGTAAAATAGTCTTCATTGTATTTTGGTATCATGCTTTGATTTTTAAAACTTTAAAACTTGAACTTTGAATCAATAATATCTGAAGTAATAACTTTTTATGTAAAATATAAACCTAAAATAAATTAGAAGCTGCTTATCATAAGTTAATGAATGTATCCATTTTGCAAAAATAAGATTTCTGGGGAAAAAAAATCTTCGGAATATTTGATTCGGCATGCATGCGACAAAAGATCATATGTGTTGTGTCTGTGGTGGACACATTTGTACATCGAATGAAGTATTAGCAGATCATTTTGATAATGGGATTCTCATTTGATTAAGAGTTTTGTCTGGAATTTAAATGCACAAATTACCACTTTGTTGTAGATTTCTGCTGTGAAATCCATTTTCATACTTGAATTTTCTTTGCATATTCTACAGAAAATACCATTAGTCATTTATTTATATTTCTCCCATAACTTTGTAGGAAATGAAGGCAAGACGGTGGTCAGTGATTGCAAAGAATGTATGAATTTGATTTGGATGTGATGTGTTGCACATATTAATGCATGCATCCCAATGTCAATAGTTTTCCATTAAATTTAGACTCGTACATGCACTGTGGAAGCAGGCGTTGTAATGACATTGATTATCAAAGAAAGATGCTGGATTGGGCACATTTATTTACAGCTTGTGAAAAAAGCATTCATTTTGATTTTAATGCCTGGTGTGCAGTCTAACTATCCTAGTTGCTGTGAATATGCTAGATTTTTTGCTGACTCACTTTTCTTGTTTATCTCATAATAAACAAAATATGGAATAATTCACCAATTATCTATTTCATACAACTGTTTTGTATTTCTATGGTTGCTAATTTACCGCCAAAGGTATCCATGGTTTCCTGGATATCCATGGAAACTTATGCTTGAGACATGCATAGAGCATTTTTCATCTATCATACGTGTTGAAATTGGATTCAGTGTACTGCAAGGTACATGTATCATACTTTTCAACTTTATGCAAAACTTTATTGATGGCAACAATGGGTATTTCATCGCATATTATCTCATTGATTTTGTTACTAATTCAGATTTGTCATTCTTTTGAGTGAATAAAATAAACATTTTGATAAAATACATACCTCACTTCCAATGAAAGCCACGCAAAATAATTAAATAAAAAGAAAATAAATCAAAATTTGGGAAAATTCAATTTAACAATGCAAGCAGAATTACTGAAATGGAATTGTAAAATAATTAGTATGGCATGTTTTGCTTGTATCTCCAATAGATGGCACTGTTTTAGGTGGTGCCATTCTGTTGAATTCCATCAGTAAAAAATAAAAACATATTTCTACCTGTTACGTATGTGACATCTATGTAATAAATATATAAAAACTCACCTATATTCAAATGAAATGCTGTGTTAAAATTTTAAAGCAATCAGTGAAAATTTTTTGGAGATTACCGATTTTGAAAAATGGACATTTACATCTTTATTCATACAGATAAAATGTATGATATGGTGAATATGATAAATTTATTAATTGCATTGATCATAATATATGTTAGCTATATAAAGTGTACTTATAAAAGTTCAATCATAATGAATAAATGCTAGAATCAGTTAATATTAGATTTTTCAAAAGCGTGAAGAATCTATGAAAATTTATAGCTGCATTAATGATAGATTGCACTAGTCTTTAGAAATACACCTTTTAAATATTTTTGATGCTTGAAAGTTATTGAAATAAAGCTTTTCTTCCATAGCTTTATGAAGGCCTTGTTTCTAAATATAAAGCACAAGGACTGATGCCTGCAACTTCATATTATTTTAGAGTTCGAGTGAGTATTTATTGCGGTCTTTTCTCATTCCGAGTTTCTTTGCCCTGTGAATTGTAGATATAGGTGGATTTTGAATGTTTTGTACATTTTTAAGATTTTTTTTCGCTAGTCCTTTGAATTTTTCTTTAAATGTAATAGTAAATCACTATTTATAATTTGAATTCAATTTAACTAATTCATAATTAATTTAAAATAAAAAAAAAGAAACATTTTTATTTTGTGACTGTATATTTAATCAAATTAACAATAAAAAGAAATTTTAATTTAAAAAAATTAGTGTGCATGCTAAATTTCATTATATATATTTTTTATTTTGAAGTTTTATTTTATAGTTGTAACTATGCAAAGTATGTACTACTTAGTTATTTCTAAATTAATGTGAACTTGATTTTAAAAAAATAAATATTGGCAGTTATTTCATTCTTTGTAATTATTTATTACAGCTTTTTTATGTATTATTTATTAAAGGTGTAAAATATTAAAAATGAATGTGTACTAAAATTTTAGCTTAAAAATTACTTTCTATTACTGTGTAATTCTAGGCTCAGTTTATTATTATTTATATTTTTGAATTGGATTGGATTTTTTTATTTTGGTAAATTAGATTTTTTATTTTCTCAACAACTCTGAAGTAATCAAGTTCTCTGTACATATTAGCTATATTATTTATAAATTAAAAATATTTATCTATATAATTTATATTAAAATAATCACATAATAGTGTCTTTTTTGGGTTTTTTTTTATGTTTGTAATCTCCTCTTCCTTCTCTTTCTCTCTACTAATAGGCAAGTAATGAAGCTGGACATGGACCATATAGTAATACTGTGTCGTCTAAAACTCCTGCTTCTGTTCCTGGCGTGATATCTGGCTTGAATGCACAGGCTTTATCAAATGCGATTTGCTTGTCATGGACGGAGCCTCCTTCAAATGGCTCGGACATATTGAGTTATAATGTAGAATTAGACGATATTTTGTATAATACTGAAGAGAATATTCCAGAAATAAGCATTGAAGATTTGAATCCTGAAACTTTGTACAGGTAAAAAAATTACAAACTTAAGTTGTTTGAAAATCTTATACATATAGATGTATATCTGTGACAATGATTTCTCAATTATAGGAGAAAGAATCTGGAACTTTAAATTGTTTTGATTTTATCGCCTTTACCTAATATCTTGAATCAAGAATTTTTATTAAATTATGATTTGTTTCTTTCAAGATCTGCCTAGGGCTATTATAAAACAGTCTTTTATGTAGTTTTTAATCCAACACATACTACAAGAATAATACATACAAATAAAGCATAACTATTTACAGATTAACAGTATTTTTAAAATTCAAAAGCATCAGAAAACTGTGATTTGAAATAACATTCATAATATAAATATCATTTTAAAGAACTAAAATAAACTGGTAACCAGTTTCATAATCCATTAATATTAATTACCGGACTAGATTATAATAGCAGTTGGAAGTGGTAATAGTTATTGTAAGATACATCTGCTTTGCTATGAAGATCATATTAGGTGGATGTCTTGGATAATTAAAAAAGAAAAAGAAAAAACAGATATATTAACCCTTTCGGGACAGGATGCCTCTCTCCTAAATGCATGCACGGGGCACATCGTATGTGAAAGGAATCGTCCCACAGGAGGGGGTTTTGCATCTCTAAATCTAACTTTGAAAGAAAATCACAAGAAATAAAACTAAACTCATAACATCGTCATTTTTGCTACTTTTTTAGATTATTTGTTCACTCGTAATATGAGCACATTCTTCTTCTCACAAATTGCATTTTCTTGCCATAACAAACCGAAACCAAGGCTTTCTATTATAAAAAGAGAAGCGCATGAAATATATCCTAAAGCTACAAAAAATTCAACAGAACTGAAATGTAAATCCTGAAGACTACAGTTACACATTAATATCAAAAAATGAAGAAATGCGAATGATTCTATCAAGTGGAAAGTTACACAACCCAGCTCTGTTTATTTATATTACTCTTAACTTGCAACAGCTGATGAGTAAAATATCAAAGTCAAGTTTAATATGAGCAAACTGAAGGTCAAGATACTAAAACTATATTTATTTCAAAAGTAATGGACACAGGGAACCATCTAGTGGCGATTTAAAAATTATTCAAGTTTAAAATGCAGATATGCATCACCTTCCCATGAGTTCGATTTCCAGAAATGCATGGGTGGTATGACCGGTTGCGAGAGATGTTCGCAAGTGATGCATATGACACGTCTGTTGCAAAATTGTTAAACACTAAATAACTTGGTGGTGGACTATTTTAATTGCCTTATTATGTATGGACTGAGTGTATTTTATTGCCTTTTTCCCCCTATATCCTGAATTTATGCAAAACAGAAAGTATGACTGAGGAAGGAGATGCATAGTATTCATTGGTGGAATACTTCTCAAATTTTAATAAATTTATGCTCAAGTATAAAATGTATAATATATATATTCATTTGATTTTAAACTATATTATATTCCATGTCTTTCCTTACATTGTTTGGCTGATTTGTATGCATCTTTTTCGAAAAAATAAAGTAGATATAAAAATTTTATGGTAATTGACCAATGTTTCATCTATTGGGGGTAGAGGTTAAAGCTCTTCTATCGTTGCTATAATTTTAATTGAATAATTAGAATTGTGCTTACTACAGATCTCATCAAAATTACTCCAATCATTGTGAGAAAACATCCCTTAAGGGTAATTATCATCTTAATTCAACCCATCTTTTCTGTTGAAGGATAGAAAGATGAGGAAATTTCGCATCAGTCAAACCATTTATCGTATTTATTACATTTGGAAACGATTCCAGCTGGTTGGATTTTGTTTAGATTTCAATGTGTTGAAGGTAGCAAGAAAGACAAAATTTTGAAACTCTTTAAACCTTGATCTGATAATTTATTTTAAAAAAATCCTATTTATTGTAACAAGACACATTTCACTTCAATTAATGGGAGATATTAGAAGAATCAATAACTAAATTGGAATGGTTTCATTCCGATTCTAATTCTAAATAAAAATAAGAGTCCAATTTCTATTATTGAAAATCTATAATTTATGTTTCTAATGGTAAATGGGATTTTTTATGCTGAGAAAAAAGATCAGAATATCAATTTGATGATATCAGAAATACAGATGTTAATATTGAATTAGTTAAAAAAATATATGTCATAATTTCCAAGTTTGTGCAATATCTATAACAATATATTGACATATATAATTTTTTTTTCATAAAGGCTTGATTTCTCTATATAACATACAATGGTTTAGGATTTGTATCGATTTAATATGCTGTATTGTCGTTTCTAGGGTCCGAGTGCAAGCAATCAATGAAATCGGTGAAGGTCCATTCAGTGAGACTGTTGAGGTTGAGACAATGAAATCTCCACCTCCTCCACCTGAGCTTGAATGTATAGCAACTGGTCACAACTTCTTAAGGCTTAAGTGGAACGGAGCAAAAAGAGATTGTTTGTTTTATACTGTGGAAATGTCCAATAAATCCAAGAGGTGAGAATTTTTTTTTTTTCTGTTTTATAGTTAAAATACATTGATTTATACATATTGAAACTGATCAGTCTGAAGTAACTAACTTGGTTTATTTGCTAAAAATTTCCTTTTTTTACTACCAAACACTATATGTATATTTTGGAAATGTTAAATTTAAATACAGAAGGCCCTCTCAAAAATATTTACACATTTTATATGAATTCTAGATGAGCAATAAATGACATGCATTTAAGTTTCAGTTTATTCATTAAATTAAAGCAAGATCAATATTTATTCAACTTTTTATAATTCAAATTTAATGATTAAATTAATCATAATTATTGTTATTAGACAATTTTTAATTTTCTAGAGTGGTTTATTTATTTGAATTAGTTGAACGTTTTTCAGTAAACTGAAGAGAAAAATGTGTTATTGCATAAATTTCAGAGATATTTAAGGAGGAAGAATGGCAATCATGAAAGAAATGGAGTTGGAAAAGAAACTTAAATTAGCTAATATTTTATATGACAGTTAATCTAGGCAAAATATCCATTAAAGAAAAAATGTTTATGAATATGTATTTTAATTTTTCTTTAACATTGTGTAAAATTTAAAGAAATGAAAAAATTGTGTGAAAATTTAAATAGTGCATAAAATTGCATTTAAGAAATAGTGGTATTTTTTTAAACATTGTGTTTTTATTTTTTTGCAAAATTCAGTATTTCAAATTTTGTTTTTGTAGCTTTGTACCAGTTTACCATGGACCTGGATTAAGCTGTAAAATAAACAGACTCCAGGAAAATACCTCTTATAATTTTCGCATTTGTGCCTCCAATGTGTCTGGTCAAGGCTCGTATTCTACAGTTTATACTTTTCAAACAAGCCGAGCACCACCACCTTCACTTAAAGGTAAAGTTATGCAGCGCTCTCTTAGACTTATGATGTGTTGCTTTGCTTACCATTTTTTTTTTATATAAGTATGATGCTTAATTAAAAAGAATCGTCAATTTTTTTCTCTTTCATTCAGCTCCTAGTATTTTTCCTGCTATTAACTTTATATGATTTTAATGCACTTTATCAATATTAATGCTAGTCAAGCGAAATGAGACTTGAAATTTTGAGTGGTTTTTCGTTAATTTCCTGATGTTCTAGTGTTTTGGAATTTTGCATGCTTGGTCTTTCATAAAATACAATATTTTAATATTTCCAGATTTAGCAATTAGTCTATTATTTTTAATTCCTAAAAAGCTGCAAAATTGTCTATTTTTAAAAATAAAACTTTTTGCATTATAATATCTTAAATAGCTCAGTATTGAAATTCAAGTTTCACATACTTTTAAAGTTCACTGGTTGAATATTGTTCCAGTTTTTGTGAAGGAAAAGAAATCAGCAAATTAAAATAATAAAATTTATCTTTTTCTTTCTTTCTCCTAGCTCCTAAAGTTCTTAACGTAACAGATAGTAGTTGTCAGGTAGAATGGACTGGTGCCAAACAACTTCCTGGAAACTTTTGTACATACCAGCTACATATGACTGCAAATTCTACAGACAGCTTAATTGTGAGTACTGATTCTTTAGATGTGATGTTAAATTTTTTATCAATGTTTTTGTAGTCAAAAACAATTTTAAAATGTTTATATAATAACATTATAAATTTAAAACATTACATTATTCCAAAAGGATCATCTAAAAAAAAAAAGAGTAACATTATAAGAAAAATAAATCATAAACGGTAGACCATTAAAATAATTATATTAATGCAAATTTTGAGATTTTCCATGATTTAAGGTTAGAGGATGGCAAAAGTTCTTGCAAGATTTTCTGATCTTTATGAACTCTGTCTTTTGGGCTAATGTTGAACGGAAATTGGAAATCTTTTCATTTTAAACACATTAGGGTCAGCGTGTACATTTTTCTTGATGCTGAGTGGTAATGAATAATCCATAAGAAGGGAAGGGATGAATTGAAACTGGGTTAAGCTGTTTCTAAATTATTGCTCAAAATTTTGAGTTTAAAAAAATTGTAATTGTTTGATTAAGGAAAAAAAAAATAGTTCTGAACATTGTAGCCCTTGAACGTTATAGCACTCTCCGAATTTGTTTAAAAAGTATATCCGTTTTTTATTCAATTTCTTTATATATCGGATGATCTTTGCTTTAACTTTTTCACTTTGAGTTCAATAATTCTCAAAAATGAAGATAAGAAATATAAAGGCAGAGAATGAATCAATAAACAAGAACTCCAATTGCAGCTCTTTCTGTTGCAGCAAACGAAAGCCCACTGCATACATAATCTATTGGCTGATTTGAAGATTAATAAAATCTTCTCTCTTTTTGCATTTAAAGAGACAAGATTGCAGAAAAGAACAAACTAGGTTGATTTTTTTTTTCACTCCCTAAGTCCTTTATACCTTTTGTCTTTATTTATGAGTTCGAACTTCAATTATTACTGTGTTAAGAGAAACACATATAGTATATTGAATATTCATTTTTCTTTTGTTTGAGGTTTTTCTTACCGAAAAAAAAATACGCATATTTAAAATTTTATTCAGGCGAAAATTTTACGAGAGATAATTTATTATTAACTATTAAATGTAAAAATGATGAACATTAAAGATCAATTATTGCACCTTATTTGATATTCATTTTTTGAATGAGCATTGCCAATTGATTGTTGACAGTTGTTAAATTGATTAAATGAGAATGAGAAGTATGTAAGGGAGGTAGATTGTAATAATTTTATTTGCTGAATTATCACTTCATTATCTGCATAATTTTCTATTCTAAAACTACAAGAAATTTATCATTATATTTAAAATACAACAAATTCTATAGGACTTTAAAATAGAAATTTGTGATAATTATGGGTAGAGTAGCCTTCTTAAAAAAAAAAAAAAAAATGCAATAAATGGTTTTTGCAGCATTGATAATTTCTGAACAAATGAGCCACTATTACATATGATAGAAAGATATCTAGTGGAGCATAGAATTTCTTTTTATATAATGTATGTTATTTATTTAAAGATTCAATAGCAAGAAGGGTTAAAGAATTAGAAATTTTCCAATTTTCTGTTAAGTATAGTTGTTGCTGAATAATTTTTTAAATGTTACAAATGTTCCCTACAGCAAAATTTTAATCATATAAATTTGTTGCAAAATGTAGCAAAGATCCTTACTTATTATTGGAAGTTTTTTTCAATAATTTCCTATTCACTGATTAAAATTATCTAAACTTTTTTCTTTGTGTGTGTATGTGTGTTCTATAGGTTATTTTTAAAAGAATATGAAAAAGAATCACTAAATTTTTAAAAACTTTCAGTATCATGAAATATGTTCATTAAGGTCTGATGAACTCTAAATAGCATTTCTAAGTTTGATTTTTCTAACCATAGAGCTGATATATAAATGGAGGAAGCTTGTCGCTTGTTTCTAGTCTAAACAAGTGTACGCAACATGAGCCATGTGACTTGTGAGAAATCTGGCCTTTTTTGGCACCATATCGCAAATTTTGGCATACTCAAAAACTGCCGTGCAACATTTTGCTTCCCGGCATTGGGTCCGGTCGATTTTCATTTCCGGTTAACATTTCCTAAATAATATATATATTTATTCTTTAAAAACTAAGCAAACTGGTTTCGAAAATGTTTTCTTTTTTACATCAGTAGCCGAGTTTGTTGTTTTAAATTATGTTTACGTTTTTACTTCGTTTTTGTGCATTAATTAAAAGTAAGTATTTTTCTTCTTTAAGTAAACATTTTATTTCTTTTCTTTACCTAAAAACATCTTTTAATTTTACATTACATGTTTTATCATTCTTATACAGATAAAAAAAATAATTTCTTATAATAAAAGCAGATTATAAAAGTAACCCACGTCTTTTTCTCTTCTTGAATATTCTAAATAACATTTATTTTTGCATAAAAAATGAAAAAGATATTAATTAAAACTGTTAAATTATTTTGAAATAGTTTAGAAAGGAAAAAAAACAACAACAACACTAGCTCAGAATCGAACCCATGTAACCTTAATGCTATGCCGGTGCCTTAACCACTACACTACTTGAGCACTCCTTCGGGTAACACATTATTAGTATATAAGCTAATTTGAAAGTTTTAAGGTTGACTATTGAGTCCTAATATTTTCATTAATAAACATTCTAAATGCATACTGTCATTATAGAAAATATCATTCCGAACTCAGTTTTAAACCTCGTGCCTTCTCCTTGTTAATATCAGTTTTAAATATTTCGCTTCTGGTTTATAGTGTTGGAAGTAACTTTGCTTCTAACTACCTCAGAAACAAAATTGAATCATTTTTGGAATCTTAAATGTGTTGATTTAATACAAAATAATAAGGAAATTCAAAATTTTTATGAAAATGGTGATTTTAGAGCATGTGCATATCAAGTTATTAATAAATGTTAACATTCAGACAAAATTTTTATCTGTAAAGATAGCATTTCTTTCTTTAATAGTTTATCTTTAGAATATCCACTAGTTTCTTTTTAGATCTTAATTAAAATTTATAAAAACATGCAATTACTGCTAGCACTTTATGAAATTTTACTATATAACACTTTCAATAAAACATACGTTTTAGTTTCACTATTTCATTCACAATGATTTAATATCTTTAACGGTATAATATGATTCGTATATTCATGGTAAAAAAGAAACAACATATTGGAAATAATAAGGAACTTTATTTGCACTAAAATAAATACACAATTATTAATAGGTCAGTTATGTAAACACTTGTATTGGTGAGAAAAAATCATGCCAAGCTTGCTGTCAAGCACTTGCAACGCATTTGAGATTAAAATAAAGCAAGTAACAAAATATAATGCAGTTACATCAGTTTAAATGAAGCTTAATAACAAATTAAATAAATTTAATGCAATAACTAAACCAATGAAATATTATTCAGTTTTAACACCAAAATCACTGAGCAATGGAGGTTACGAAATTTTAAATTGACTTAAAATGGATATAAACAGAATATGTTTATTGTACATACCTGTGAAATGATACAGGACTATCCTTAGAAGCTTTTTCTTTGCATCCAATTGCACAGCAATAGTTAACCATGGCTTAAATAAGTTTTAAAAGCGAGAAAAAATCTGCCATTGAAATATAATGGGGGAACGGAGAATGCGGCTACAGTGAACACGAATTCTGTCCACAAGTCACGTGATTTTATCTTGTCCTACACCAAAGTAGGGTTGCACTCCCTCTATCAGTATCTCAGCTCTATGTTTCTAACAAATATTTGTGTATTGATATTAGTAAAATTGTTATGGAATTCTTTCATTGAAGAATTTTATAAAAGCTTGCAAATGAGAAAAATATTTGAAAAAAAAAAGCACCCTAATAGGGTGCTTTTATAAATGTCAGGATTTTGTATATACCTTCATTTGTTAAGTTTGATGCAAGTCATTTCTCAACTAGATACTGTTGAGTATGAATTTTTTAGGTCTGAAGTAAATGGCCAAAACCAAGTCAATTTTTTTTATATAATAAGATGAAAGCATTTTCTATTCTTATGAATTGCAAGCAACTACAAGAAAGAGAATGCGATTTAATGAAATGTAACAAATTTTTTGATGTGATTTTCAATTCGGTAGAATTTGAGGAGATATGAAGTGTCTTATCTATTTGTTTAGCATTATCAAGATATTTAAAAGTCTAAAATAATGTCAGAAATCTTGGGATGTTATTTTCTAATGTATTTCTAATCTTATTGACGGATCATAATTATAACGAATTTTTCTTAAATTGAAATTGAAAAATTTTGAAAATGAAAAATATTACAAAACATTTAATTTTGAATAAACATTTAATTTAAAAAAAGAGTTGAATAGAAAATTTTGAAATTTTAAAAAAGAACTTTAATTAACATAATGTTCATTCTAAATATGTCAAACATGGATGAGAAATTCTAAAATGATGGAGAGAATGGAAAAAGGAAATGCATTGTTGATGAACAAAATAATTTAAAATCAAATCAAGTGAAAATTGAAGTGGTTCTTACTACATTGCAAAAATTTACAAATTAATTTGTTGATACGGCAGGGAAGAATAGATTTTTAATGTGTACCAGAATTGAGATTTTATCCATCAACACATGTACAAGATCATTTTGACTCTTTTTCTTTTGTTAAGAAATTATAGAAGTGTACAGGAATTTGCACCTATTATCTTCTGTACCTTCATGAGGAGGCTAGAAGAAAATAAGGAGAAGCAAAAACCAGAGGAATAGTTTATTAACTGGTGCTTTGGGTCAAATTGGCTCGTTGAGTGTGTTAATATTTCGGATTCTTTTAATGTTATATTGTACAGTATGCAAACACAAGCAGAAGCGAATTAGAAATCCTCTTGCAAGTGTTTTTACTGCAAGTGAAAATGATAGTTCAGATTTATTTTATATTGTTGAAACTTTGGAAAGTGAACATTATACAAATTCTAAAGAATATTATGTTTGCCTTAAAAATTGTATCTAAAATCATACTTATCTTGAATGCAGGTACAAAAAATTTTGATGGCACACTGTTTTTAGTGCATTGTTTAATTGCAAATAAAGGTTTGATTATTTGCATAGTCTCTTGCAATTTTTTCACTAGCACTGATCAAAAGTAAGGTTTGAGATTTATGTAATCAATCTTTATTAGTATTTTTTCAGTTTATTTATGAATGTTGAGTAAAAAACATAAGTAAAAAAAAATAAAATGAACGTTGAGTAAAATTACCGTCTAATAGTAATTGTGTGGTGGTGAAAGGGAAAAGGTCTTGCATTGTGGTATTAGAAATCACTTAAAACTCCAACTTTGGGCTTAATAACTTTATGAATAAGTTGTAAGTAAAATAGTAATAATAATAATAATGCATATGAAAGTTAATAATAAGTAATTTAAAGTTTTCTTTTGTACTTTTATGTAAAATAAGATTTTATATAAAGAAATTTAGTTTTATAGTTGCTTTAAAAATTTTAATTATTTTCTTGAATGAAAGAAAATATTCTGTAAAAATATATTTTTAAAATGAATGTTGCCTGATATCATAAACTTCCCTCTTTCTGTGCCTGTGATTGCAAGCATTAATTTTCACATTATGCTCTCTGTGAATATTCTATATGAAAAACTTAAAATTTGGGAATTTTAATCAATTTATTAAGGTAATGTGGTTAGATTTTTCATTTTATATGTGTAAAAGCATTTCTATAGGAAAGTGAATATATTAATTAATAATTTAATTTTAGGTGTATGAAGGAGCTGATACCAAGTGTACAATAGGTAATCTTGAACCCAGCACACATTATGTGTTACGAATTGCGGCTGTACGACACTGTGATGAAGGAGACTTGATAGGCAATTTTAGTCCATCAACTGCTTTCACTACACGACAAGCAGAAGTCACCCCACCCACACAGGTGGTCACTCCACAAACCGTCTCGCATGTTGACAGAAGGACGATGAATGATAGGCACTTTGCGGCTCTATTGGTCTTTATTTTCCAAGTTATTTCCTTTTTATTTGCCATGTTTTTGGAACACATTCTCAGCTTGAGTGAGACAACATAAACAAGCATTCTTGCTACTTTTTTAAAAATTTCTTTTTTGTTGAAAATGGTGTCATACATTTCCTGAAAATGGCACGACACATTTGCTCATTCCTGGTGCTTGGAACCTCATGATGTGGCAATAGATTCCGATTAAAAAAAAATCAAATGTTGCTAGATAACCTCCATCTGTAAAGCATGTACATTTATTCCTTTGTATAGCAGTATATTAAAAAAAGAATTTTTTTAAGAAAATGAATTTTAAAAATTTTCTACTGATTTTTAATTTTGAATGGTATTTGAATTGTGTAATTAAATGCTTGAATTAGATTTTATAATCCTGAAAGTTGTTTCTTTTAAATCACGAATATTATTATTTCGCTAATTGTATACGTGGAAAATTTATTCAATCCTAATTTTTTTTGATAATATCAAGTAGATATGTTATTAAGGATAATCATTCACATATGTCTTTAGATATAAAATATATTTATTTCTATGTAAATTTTTAAAAATTGATTTTAATTGGGAATTAATAATGAGGAGAATGTTTTTGAGATCTTTGTGTATTTGGTGTATAATAACAATTTTTCATAAATTTCTCACAAAAAAATACTTTTAAAATTATTTCCCTGAATGTAAATTGAAATTTAATTCTTTGAAATTTTTTTTAGCCTTTGACTTTTTTATATTAAATTTTAATTCACCTACATTTATATTTTAGTAAACTTAATTCTATTTTAAGACTTCTCTGGTACAGTTAATGTACTCACTAAGAGTCACAAATTTTCCTGAAGTGAAAGATAAATCAGTGCCCATGGCATGTTCACGAGCTTAGGAGATTTCATACTTCAAAGTCTTTTTATGAGGAGGAAAATTATTATAGAGAGATAAATGTGCTTTACTAGCTTATTGTCTGAATAGTAAGCTATGTAGTTATGGTTATTTTGTATTTAGTTATTTTATATTATATCTAAGTCTGTTATTTATGCTACATATATTTCTACTGCTGATGGCAATTAATACAATCTTATGACTGTTTCATGTGGTATGGCTGTGTTTATAGGCAAGTATTCTAGCCTTCATGTTGAATATTCCACTAGCTCAGTGGATGAATGTGTAATCTATGTGTATAAAATTTGTAATCATTCTCTGGTTTGGAGGTTTATCATCAATGAAATAAATAAATGTTGTTATATAAAAGTTATTTTTTTGTTGATATTTATGATTGCAGTCTTTGACAATTGATGAAACCCATGTTTGTAAAAAAGGTGAAAATTTTATAGAATTAAGTAATGTAATATATGAATTTTTATTTATTGTATGCAAAATTACATCAAGTTGAAATTTTTATTTTCAATTTCTTATAGGTTAAGTTTTTAATATAAATAATTATCATGAGAAGTTATTTTTAAACCAATATTTTAATCCTGCGGTATGCAGTTTTTTTTTCTAAGCCACAGTTATGGGAATTTGTATTAATAAATAAAAGAAATAGGTGGGGAACTTTATAACTAAATCTTAATGTTGAACTTTAATCCTTACTGAATTGTAAAACATGTAATTGGTTGATCAAATTAGGCATTAAAAAATGTGGCAAATTGCTCAGTCCATGGTTAATCAAGTGACAATATACTAAATAAGTTTTGAATAATCACAATAATTCAAGCATTCTGTATTTCATAATTTTTCA
The DNA here is from genome assembly GCA_026543865.1 of Argiope aurantia. NCBI lineage: Eukaryota > Metazoa > Arthropoda > Arachnida > Araneae > Araneidae > Argiope > Argiope aurantia. The sequence continues at coordinate 22,668 of JAPMOR010024579.1, read as the reverse complement.
GGGTTTTTGTGCTTGTCTTTTTTCATGTCGGAAGCATTTTGATATAATTCCAGTGCATTTTGTATTTTTATATGAAATCTTTATGTGAAAAAGTTAGTAAAATACTACACATTCCGCTTTTTATGTTTAATTTCATACACAATAATGAATTTATATATGAAAATGGTTTTCCATAATATGACTTAAGAAGACCTATTGTGGTACTTGTTTTTAAAGCAATCCATTATTGATGTAATTAATTAATATTAGTTTAGACATATATGCATTCAATATTTTAACAGAAAAAATATTAGCTGTGCCTTTTTTGGCTTTAACTTGGCAAATTTTGAATTAATATAGTATTACCATCTTAAATGTAATATTATAGTTAATCAAGAAACCATTTTCCGTCCAATATTGAAAGTAAATCTACTCCCATATATATTTTAATGTAACAGTTTAAATTTTAATTTAATGAAATTACCAGTTTTCTTTTATTTGGACAGTTGATGTTATTCCTTCAGAAAATCGGAGGGAGGGAAAAAGATTTATATAATTTTGAGTTTTTCATTAAAAAAAAAAAATGCTTACACTGGAATTTTTGAACTTAAAATTTGCGGGATGTGTTAAATGAATTACCTTCGTGATTATGATTTCTTGTTTGTAAGAATTAAAATTGATTAAGTTTGAAGTGGTATTAAACTCCATCATTTAAATAGTGCTTATAAATTCTGTATCTGTATTTTTGTTACTGACTTATAACTGCTTTAATAAAGGATATAAAAAATCATAATAGTTATTTTAGCCTACTTCTATACGATTCAAGCGAAAATAAATTAAAATTTTTCTAAATATTTACTTTTTTTGGCATTTTTATAACTTTTCTTATTTCGTTTTTGATTTATTATGGATGGTTATTCGATTTTTCAAGAATTAATAAGGCACAATATTTTATTTTTTGATTATATATAGATACAGTTGTTGAGCATTTCAATGTTTATGGTGCTACCTGATTATTTCTGAATATAATCAATACCATCTGATATTTTTCTGTTTTATCCCTCTGTTTTCTTGAGCTTGCAACTGCAGAACTATATTTTAAATGTATAATAGATTAGTTTAAGTAATAATAACTATTGTAAGAATTTGCTTTTGCTGTAAGGAATGATACATATCAAATGTATTGTCACTTGCAACTGACACCAAGTAACATTTTTTTTAAATGATTATTAATGAAATTAAAAATATTTTGGGAGTAAACAGTTTAGGTAATGAAAGAACAAAATATTTTTTATTTGTCTAAGTATTTTTCTTTGTAATGGCAGAAGAAATGATACAAAAATAAATAATCTGTCAACTAGTAAGAAAATAAATTATATACACTTGTTTTCAATTGATATTTTATTATTGTTCTTATAATATTCTTGTAAAAATATATAATTTTATTTTAAAATTTTCTGTATATTAGAATTATTTATTTTATAAAAGAGTTATATGCTGTATTTTATACATTTATCTAATCACTTGTGTTTTGAAATATAGATTTGTCTATACCTCAAATCTTATAACATCAAAATTTCTTCATATTTTTATTTATGCAAATATTTTTTTATTTGCTATACATAATTAGTGTGTAATCATTTGATTTGTCTGTGGCAAAAATAGCATGGTGCTGTATTTTGTATGAATTATTGTTAACAGTGCATATGCACTTTTTTCCTTCAGCATATTTTATGCATGCTTTTTTTCCCTTTCAAACTTACAGAAACATGTCTACATTTATTATATAGAAATATTTTACTGTATGTGTATTAAATATTTAAATCAAAACTTGTTAATGGATGGCTATGAAATTTTTACTTATTTCTGTTATATTATTTAGTTTGAAAGTGTTTCAGTGCTGAGATGAATTTTCTTGGGTGTCTTACCACTCACTGCCTGGTTGCAGTTATGGTGATCAAAGAATCCTTTTGTATCATACAAATCCTATTGCATTTGTTATACAGCACAGATAAATTATTGGGCATTGTTAAAGTGTGACTGCTTCAATATGCAGAATGAGTCATTATACTCGTTTATCAAGGGAAATTGTAGAAAATCTATTTGAAAGTTTGAATACTGAGAAGTTTAATATATATATATATATGTATGATGTATGTATGTGCATGTATTGCCGCTCTTAAAAATTTATTTTGCAATATGTCCCCTACTGTTATTAATTACACTCATTTACTTGCTGATGTGTGCAGTTATCAGAAGTTATATATTTCAATGGTAAGGATAATGCATTACATTTACTTGCTGCTTTATGAACATTGTTGTTTAACATGCATATTAAAAAATGTCAAAGTTGAAGGTTTAAAAATCTCAGCATTTCAAAATAATTTAAATCGTGCTTTGATTTGCTTGTAATTTTCTTTGATTTATAATTTTAAAAATTAAACTACCGATCAAATTGTCAATTATTGTGAAATAAAAGCTTTTTAAATCACAAGTTTTGTTCATTCAATGTAAAAACACAAAATATTACATTTGAAAGAGAAGCTCTAATTTTTCCTTCTTCCTCTTTCAACACAAGCACCCATTTTTGGAACATGAACATGTACATGGAATCGTTACGGTTAGTTTTTTTAAAACTACTATTTTATTGGTGCTTGAAAAAACAGATAAAAGATGATTTTGTCATTTCTTTTTAATCATAGATTCACCACTCAGGGAACATTTAAATAAATGTTTTCGAAACCTCTACAGCTAAACTTTTGTACTCATAATTCATTTTCATTCTCGCACAATTCTACCGTATTGCCTCACCTCATAATGCAAAATAAACTAGGAACACTAGAAAAAAAAAAGTCATTGAAGGGAAGGTTTAAGGTTGGGTATGTGTGCTATACTTATATCCCTTTCTGCCTTCTGAACCATCCATTAAGGTATAGGAAAGGTCAGCAGATTTACAGAAATTCCTAAAAAAATTTTAACAAAAAAGAAACGATAGTCAAGAGATCATGTTTTGCATGTACACATTTGCTTGAAACTGAAGGGGGGGGGGAGAGTTCAATCCATTCTAAAACTGTCTCAACACAATGAGCCCATATACCCCATGCATTTATTAAATGATGGGAGAATGAAATACAAGTTTAAAAAATTAATAAAAACAATTTTATCTTTGAATTGTTTATTTCTTAAAATTTGGATTCATATGAGCTACAAGTCACACAAGAAAAATCTTGAAAATATTTTTAAATTACTAAAATTATGCATGTAAATAATATTTAATATCAAATTTCATTACAAAATAATAAAGCCATCCTAAGTTAAAATTATTTTTGTTGAAAGAAATGCTACTTAAATCCTCTAAAATTTTTTTTGGTAAAACTTAATCTCTGGAAATTATACAAATAGTTTAAGGTAAAGGAACCATCATTCATTCTCTCTTGTGGTTCCAAGCCTAGAAAGCTGACGCTTAAAAATTCTACATAGAAAATAGAAATAATTCCCGAAAGAGTTGAAATAATGATTGGTTGTAGTAATTTGCAAGCAAATATATCATATTTGCTTAAATACTCATAGAAAAAAATGGATAATTAATCTTTCCAAGAACCATATTTAAATACAATCACCTTGGCAAAGACATTGAAGTAATTGTTTAATGATCATATAATTTTTAATACACAAAAAGTGTTTTTAAATAAACATTTCTCTAAATAGTAATTATGACTTTCATTCTCAAAGACAATTTTAAAGTTTCAAACCTTTAAAATAGCACAATTTGATAATCTTTTTATATTAGAGGGCTATAACTATCCCAAGACACTTCTATATTCAATAGTTGAAATATTCATGAAAAACATTTAAAGGATCAAGGAAAAAACAAATTGATATTTCTGTAGTTTCGATGAAGAAACTAACTGGAATATGCAGTATAAGTCCCACTTTTAAGTCCTTTGTAGAAATTAAAGGGATGAATATTGGAGATTTTCATAAAAAATCTTAAAGTAACCATTTTCAATGAAAGTGATAAATATATTTTAATACTATTTTGAAGAATAAGGGAGAAAAATTTCTGAAAATTTAATTCATTATAATCCTATTTAAACCTGCCATTTTTATTAAGGAATCGTATAAAAACATTTACTCTATAATATAGTAAATTTAAATAATTAATGTATTCAGATGTATAATGGGCTACAGCTCTTTTAAAACCGGAAATGATTTTTAAGTGCAGGGCTAAAAATATGTTGATAAAGTTTTGCCTGAAAATATAATTTCTTTCTTTTTTAGAAACTGCTAAATTAATCAAGATAACATCAATACAAACCAAAAATGTAGAGGGAGGGGGGGGGGGCATTTTATTTTTCTATCTAATATAGCCCTCAATAAAAAACTCTAATATTGGGAAAAGAATCACTTAAGATTTTTACAAAATGCTTATTGTTATAGAAAAATTATGAAATAAATAGATACAGTTGAATAATAACTACCTGTTGAATGTTATATCCTGAACAATGATAGAAAACATATAACACAATAAAATTCATTCAAAACTAACCTAAAAGTAGTACACCATGCAATTATAAAAATAATGAACAAAGGAAGAAAAATGATCTATTCAAATATTCTCTCAGTATGGATCACAGATATTTAATGCATTCTTACAGTGACAATCCTCTCTGACACGCTAAGATGTTGATGTTCCAGGCAAATTCTTGTTCAGGTTTAGTTTATTAAATCATAAACAGAGGAATGCATTTTGTAAAGAGTATAAATACCCAAAATAATTAAGGGATTAAAGTTTTAGTGTGCATATAAAGAAACACATTACAACTTGAATAAATTTTTTAATGAATGGTAGTATTTACAAATTAGATGAGAGATTTGAAAATGACCCACATTCATTGACTGTCACTAGAGGAGCTACTAGAAGAATCTGTAGACATCACCTCAACATCTTCATTTTCCTTATTATGAGATTTAGTGTCCATACCAACACCATGGTTACTGGTAGAACTTATACTGTTCTTTAAATCAGTGGATGCTGACCAGGTAAAGGTTCCAGCTTGTGAAGATGGGTTTTGTTCTAATATAAAATATGAATACATCAAAGTTGGCGGGAAAAGGAATAAATGAGAGCCATTTCATAAAATATGCAGGCAGCAGTTCATTATTTGACATTAGTTACTTTAATAATTCACTAATGAATAATTAATTCATCATACTTCTTTATATTTTTAAATATTTGATTAACTCATCCTGGAGATCAGAGAAAATAAAAGAAAATCATCTAATCTTTGATAAATTCATTTAAATAATACTATTTATAGCCTGATTTTAATAACAATCACAGCTCTGGATATTCCATTTTCTTTAGATTGAACAAACAGTCTTTTCCAGATAATTAAGTGTTAGAAAAAGCCAATAAAGATTTTTACAACAAATTCTGTTCTTAATTTTTCTTTTTAATTCTAAAATATGCTTGTATATATTTAAACATGTTCTACTTCTCATTAACGATTGTGCCAATTTCTATCAAATTTTACACTAATTTTAGGATGAGAAAGGATATGTCTTTTTAATGTGCAAAAATTAATCAAATATTCAATTCATTAAAAGTTAGTTAAAATTTTGATTTTTTTTCTAGATAATTTAGTAAAATAATTTGCTCCAGTCATAACATTCAGACCTAATTCATTCTAAAATTCAAAATGAAAACCAATAATATCAAATTCCTTGCTGTGCAATTTTTATAAATTTTATACCATTTGAAAATGTTTACAAGTAAGACTCTGGTTTACTATAGCATTATTTTTAGAAATTTTTGATTCATATCTAGGAATTTTTTAAAACTGATTGAAAGAATATATTTAATAGTGCCTAAAAAATTAAAGAAATAACTGAGATGTAGTTCATTTTCAAATGATAAGTAACAAAGGTCCAAGAGCAGTCAATAAAGTGGTGTAGTATTATAAGAGGATTGTGTATATTATAATAATTTATATAAAATTAAATTTATGCCTACATTTATATTTTTAATATTAAAGGTATAAATGAAAGGACTTAAATTCCAAGCAATACTGGGTGTTCCAACAAGTAATCTACAAACATAAGCTGCAAATCAAAAGTTCAATAAAATGATATTGAGAAGGATAAAAATACAACAATGTTTTGGAGTTCTACTAAACTAAAATTGACCATTTTCACTCAAGAATTTTAGAGCTATTCTGAATGTTTGCCATGTTAATTTGCATTGTTGAAACACTGAAAGGTAAAACAGTAAATGTCATGTCTATTGTTACAGAACAAATATAATGGCTTAAATGTTGAACAACATATGACGAAAACTAGAAAACAGTCTAGACATCCCTGGAACTATAAAGCAGATGCATATTGAAATTTGCTTATGTAATATGTTTTATTACAAATTTTCTTATGGAATTGTACAATTCAGAAAAATAAATATATTCAAATATCATAGTTTTTGGACTGTGAATTTTTAAAATTAGGGTAAGATTTAACTTATTTAATATATTAATACTTAAAATGTGCCCAATACTGAAAGCTGTTTGCTGAACCAACTGTATCAATGCATACCAGTTTTTCAAAATGCAAGATCACTCAGCAAGGAACCTTTTCGTTATACTTTCAGACAAAGTATCATATACTTTGTTGGATGATTTTCATATCTGGAAACCTAGTACCGGGAAGGACCACGGAAAATAAATTCTTTAACCGTCCTTTGTAAAGTAATGTAGGAAGAGAAGAAAAACATAGAGCAACAAATCTTTATACATATTTCAACAGCCATTTTGATGAGGCAGTTTTGCCAATTACTAAATTGCTTGAGAAAGAAAGCAAAACAATACAGGTTGTCTATATAGAAAAAAATAAATCTAATAAATCCTCCATTTATCCATTTTTTTTATATCAGTTGTTTCTGATACTTCACCAACTTGAATAGAAAAATCTCTAAAGGTTCCTATTTTTATCTTTCATTTTTGATTAGAGTAAGATAAATAATTTTTTTGGTAAATAAATATAGAAATTTTAAAACCTGAAAAGTTAGCACACCAATGGACTAATTATTTGTTTAAGAATGAATTTAATAGAATAAGTGAGTAGCTATTACACTGGCCCCCAAAAATTAAGTATAACATGTCTTTTGTGCCCAATTTGAGAATGAATAAAGAGCGAAAAAACATCAAATTTGGTAGAAATGTGCACCAAACAGTCCTTTAATGAATGCAATGTAGACATTTTCTTAAGTTCAACACAATATGATTTACAACAACAAAATGCATTCTTGGTAGAGAATTTTATTCTTGGAGAAAACAACACATCACAGTTTTATGTAGAAAAATGTTGTGGAAACATTACAAAAATGGGTTTTAATAAGGAATGTACCCATCTTTCGCTGCAATGCATTTTTAGCATTGAATTAAGTTGCTAGACACTAAAATGGGAAGCAAAGACCAGACACAGAGCAATCCTTGTTCTAACTGATCTAACAACCTTGGAGGAGGATTTTAAAAAAATAACATGCTTTTGAAGGTAGTCCCAAAGATGTTCTATCAGATTCAGGTCTGTGGATCGTGTTGACCATTCTATTTGCTCTCTATCATTAGCCTCAAGACAATCCTTAAGTCAAGCTCGGTACACACATTATCATCCATAAGAAGAAAATCTCTCTTTCAGTGTGACCATTGAGATAGATCCCTGCCCAAACCATTCTACCACCACCTCTGTAACTGTGGCTTTCAAAATTGTAGGATTTGTTCTATCTAGTGCTTTGTTCCTTCCTGATTACTTGATGATCTGAATCACTCTCCCATGCTAACCTGTATTTTTCTGTGAAGAGTACAGAAGCCTATTGCTGACTGGTCAAGGAAACATGTTCTCTTGCCCATTGTAAATGAGTAGCTCTGTGTTCTGGCTTCAAGGGGAAATACACAGATGGTCATTTTGTATTGTAAAGCCATCTCTTTTTACACTGTAATAGCAGATATTCTTGTCCCTGTGACCACAAAATGATCTGCTATGACTGAGGCACAGAAATGTTTCTTTTAAAGAGCTAAATAACAGTCTTCCACAGGTGTTTTAACTCATGGTCACCTGAAATATGTCTTCTAGGCAAAGAATCCACAGATTAAAACTGATCCCATAATCGGTTGACATACTATGTGACACATTGAGATGTCTAATAGCATCAACTTGTGACAACCCCATTTCTATCCATGAAAGTGATCAACCCCTTAAAGAATCAGGCAAATGATTTTGTTTAGACATTGCTATGCTGTTCTGAATATTGTCAATGAAATTTCCAATAACAACTGAAGATGAACAATTAATACACAAACTGAAGATCAATACTTATACACAAAACTGTGAAGGCTAGATTTTTTGCACAATTTTTCTTAAAAGTTCTTTACTATCTTACATACAAATTGCAAATTTTAATGTTATTGCCATTTTTTTATAAGTAAAATTTGAAAAACATGCTGTACCTTAACTTTTGGTGATCAGTGTATTTATCTTTTGGCTATATAAATACGATTGCACGAAATGAAAGATTTCGATTAAAAGGATTTATGGTTCTATTCTTCAAAGAGAAATATAAGGAATGCATAAGGAAAATCAAACCTCAAACCTAAAAAGCAATCTGTAACCGAGACTCTTAGATATAAATAGATTCTTACAATATAACAGAAAAATTTCTAGCATAACAGTACAGGAAGTAAAATATTCATACAATAAAAAAAAATACCTGCACTTCTATAAAAACAGAAGTATTAAATAAATGTGGTGCATACCTCCATGAGCTCCTCTAGTCACACCCATTTCCATGTTCCCTTGTTGTTGTTGAAGCATGTTTCCACTAATGGGCAAGTCACTGAGACGTCCCAGATATCCAAGACGCATTTCGATATCAGTCGGATATGGACGTCTAGGATCTCCTAAAATGCAAGGAGCATATATGAATATATTTATGACTCTCGAACAAAATAATAATCTGTAAATGCAACTGTATATAAAATTCTAACACATATATTTACATGTCACATGAACTTCTAAATAATGGTGAACAACAGACATCTGAATTTTGAACTTTTCATTTTGAGGACTATATCTAGGTCAACTTGGCCTGTGTATTAAATCGATTTTTTTCTTCTATTTTTTAGCTGTTTGTTTTATTAGTGCAATTAAGGTAATAAGTAAAATAATAGTATGTATGAAAGCAAAAATAAATAACACATTTTGAATTTTACATAAAATTCTTTCCTATATGAGTCTTCAAAAGAAAAAAAAAAATATGAATGGAACAATAATTACCAGGTTGCCAGTTATGAGGAGCTGCAACTGCATATGAACAACTAATTCTGTGAGCATACTTTATTAATTCATCAACAGAAACACTTCTCTCATTACTCTTAGCAATGCATTGCAATTTTTGTCGGGCTTGATACACAGCAGTAGCCTATATTGTAAAGGATAATCCATAGAAAATAATGAAACTTCACATAAAATAATATTCAAAATAATCATTAAAATAAAACTTTTCATGATTTAAAAGTAAAAGTAAATAAATAAACCATTTATTACAACTCACATGAGTCACTTTACTAGCATATAATAGTTTATTAAACAAGTTTATTCAATGCTATTAAATATTCTATATATTGCTCTAAGAGTAACATCTGTGTGTTCCCAATATTCAGAAAAACAAAGCACATACAAACAAAAACTGCTTAAAGAAAATATAAGCAATATGCCCAATAATGTCTAAATCAATAAAAAGTTCACAAAGAAACAGAAAAATAAATTAATTTTAGTACCTAACATATTTTTATACAATAAATTACTCCTAGATTATAATGCTGGGTAATATTTTTCATGCAGTTAAAATAACTTGGGATATAATAAGCAAGAAATTCTTACTTTTGCAACTGGTAATATGATCAACTGACATATGAGGAGGAAACTAATTGGATAGGTCTCCAAAAACTTACTCATATAGGCAAAAGAAATCTACAAATTTGGTGGAAAGATCACATGCAAATTTTCATCCATCCAGTTTAAAGCATGTTTGAGGTAACATTCACAGGCAGACTGATATAATTCCAAAAAATATGTTTCTTAAACTCAAGGAGGTCATGACAAAATTTTTCAAACTCAGGAATGATGATTCATCAAAATCTCGAAATAAAATTTTTGTCAGTTACAATATTTTGTTGTACAGAAAAAATTATTAAATATATATAAGACCATTAAAAGTGAAAATCATTGTGAGTTGGGCCTTAGTTGCACTGCATTTTTTATAGAACACACAATTAAATATGCCATTATTAATTGTTTCACAATTTGACATTCTGAAAAAAAAATCAAGGAAATTATTATCCAAGCAATAAATTAATTATGGTGATTAATTTTTTCCTTTCACCTCCACTGCAAACTTGAATGCTAATATAATCAACTTTATTGTTTATAAATTATTTTGTTTAAGAGCATGACTGTTAATCTGAGTCTCAATAATGATTCGATCTAAAAACAATGAAATTACAAATAATAGTATTATAAAATTATCATAGCTCTATAAATTATGTAAGAAATTGCAATAAAAGAATTCATTTTTTAAAATAAGATAAAAAGCACGAGATAGAATATCACAAGTATTGAACAAAGTGGTTTTGAAATCAGCCAGCAGGAGCAGAATCTATCATAAATCAAGTGAACTTCAGAATTGCAGGCACTTATGACTCAGACAATCCTACACAAAAAAAATTCCGGTCTTTGAAAATTTATTTGTACATATCCCTGCTGCCAAGCGTGTGTCCAGAAATTCCGATGACCTCTGTTTCTAATTTCAGTAAATGAATGATTGTCATTGGTTGTTAAAGATGTTCCATTCTTTTATGAACAAGTTATATATATATATATATATAAAATTAAGTCAATTCCTACTTTCGCAAGAATTCAGCTTGCATTCCTCCCCTTCACGTGACAAGTACTGAAATCCTTGCATTTTACCGATTGAGCTACTGCCTGTTGATTTTAATTTTCACTACAAACTGCTAAAACGCTATTTAAAGTATTAAAAATTAATGAATTAATATTTGAAAAATTATATTAACATCAAGTGTCATCCACTACAAGTTTAAAAAAATGTATTTGAACTTGTGTGGATGAATAAAAAGTATTTTATTAATGATTGAAAATTTGAACAAGATATATAAATATATATAGGGAGAGTGTGAACTAATAGTAGGAATTGAAACTAAAAATTGCAGACTAGAATAATAATTATCAAAATCTTTTCTAAAAAAATTTCCAGCTTTAGAATAAATTTCTTTGACTTTTACCAATCTCTCAGAATTCCCTGACCACTCCCAGTTTTCAATGTTTCGAGGTCAGTTGGCCATCCTGCATTATGAATGCTATCATATTTAAAATGTACCATTCTAAAGAAACAATAATTAAAACACTGAAAATGCATTTTCCTTTTTATTTATATTTATCTAACATAAGATCATTATTATTATTAAGACCTTTCTTAAGCCAGTTTAAACGAATGAAAATAATATGAGCATTTTAAAAAAATATTTTAATATCAATTTATATTTTTTAATGTCATAAAAATTTTCTAAAATATGCATTACTAAACTAACCAGTAAGTGTTCAGCTTCTTTTAGATACTTTTGAAGGTGATGAATATCATTGTCCACTTTCTCTACTTCTGCTTGAAGTGCATCAATTTTTTTCTGAATCTCAGCTTGTTCTGCAGCTTTAAAAAAAAAAAAAAAACCTTTAAAACCTTAACCATTACAAAAATTAAACTTGCTTTGTCAATGAACAGTATATTAAAATAATCGTTTCATCAATTTCAGTACAAATAATAAGAAACCAATTATTATTGTCTTTTATATATACTAACAAGTAAAAGTCTTCAGGCCGTATTCTTTTTTAATTTGGTTTATTTTATTTTCCTATTAACTTGTTTAGGATATACTCCTATACTTTTGTTTCAATTCATCTGTGTTTTAGAAGTAGCTGCATTTGCGCTCTCTAAATACTATGAAGTTTTTCCTGTTTCTTTTTTGGTTTTATTTTGAATTAAAAATAATTTTTAGTTGCGATTCGGAAACCATTTCGTTTCGTTTTCATTTTGGTTTCGTTTACAAAATATTTTTTACTTTAGATTGGTTACTAACAAGAACAATTATTTTTAGTTATTTGCAATATAATTATATAAGAACAATTGCAACTAATTATATAAAAACTTTACATTATCCATTATGATGCAAATAACATATTACTATGAAATGTAACAATAAGAATATATGTAACTATATACTGCAGATAAAAGTTTTAAAATATTCTAAATGCAAAAAAAAAAAAAAAATTCTTATGTCAAGCTAAAATATACACTTCATTGTGCTAAATATAAAAATATTTAACCCAATGAAAAAAAAATTGAAATTTTTCAACTAAAAAAACCTGCATAAACAATAAAAAATTAAAATCTGATTATATAAATTATTCACATCAATTGCATCATTATATTTAGTAGCAATTTTTAACGTACACTTCATGTATTGCATGAAGGTAATAAATACATTCTTTCAAGGCACAAATAATGTTTTTATTTCCATGAATGACAAAATTTGATATTAAAGGTAAAAGCGTTAATGACTTACCAATTAGCAAAGTTGATTTCAATTCTTGATCTTTCAAAACAAGAAGTTCTGCGAGCTGTGAGAGTTCACCAGAAGTGAGTTTCTGGCCTTTAGGAGCGATCAAACTTTCAAACAATTCCCTATATTTATTAAAGCAGATTTATGCAATTATACAATTTCTTTATCCAAAAACTCTTAAGGTATGTGCCTAACTTAGTCTTTGTTTTCTGAAAATTTTCAAAATTTATTTTATTTGTTCCCAATATAGACCACATAATAGGTATTCAAAAATGCTTTATTTTCGAGTTTATGTTTGAGTTTAAAATAGAGAAACCATACATAACTAAATAGCTGTGTCCCAATTAATGTCAATAATATTTTGAAAATTTTAGATTAAGATGCAATGTTGGAATACCATAAAATAAATGAAATGAATATTACAAGTAAACTTTGTCATCAAACTACAAAGAGCTATTAGAAAACATAGAAATTTTGGGCAGCATTTAGAATTTTGGGGGGATCAATGACAGAATGAAAATCACAATGAGAAATACATTATATAAATTATGATCCTAAAGCTCTTATGACAGTGAAAGATATTTCTAAAAAAACCAAAATCCTAAGAATCTTGAGAAAATATAAAAAGAAATGACTACACATATTTCTTACAAAATGAAATGAAAATAACTAAAAGAAAAGTTAAACCAGCAATAAACTTATAGACAAGAAATTATTATTCAATTTTTATCCATAAATTAAGCTGAAAGTCTAGAAAACATGCAATATACTGTAAATCTAGCTTTTTTCCTTTTTTTTTTTTCCCCTGTAGCATTTAAACTCTATACACTAGGATAAGAGATCTTGTGCATATAGTGGAACATAATAACAACATTTTTCAAAACAAATCAAAAGACTTTTCCGATTCCTCTAGAAAAACCAACTTTCTCACAATTTTGCAATATAAATTTGTTCATGAATGATCATATGGTTATACAGAACAATAATGAAAATTTTAACAATCTTTAATAGATCATTTTACTTAATGAAAATTTAGTTTAGCAGAAAAAAATTAAGGTGCATAAATTGAAGTGTTATTATTTAATTAATGATGCAAGAATGTGTAACCTATTCTCAAATACTTAGAAATACTGATTGATCCATTGATGTTTTAAAATTATATGAGAATTCTCAAAGAAAGGATTTAGATATAGAGGGATCAGTTATTGGCTAATAAAATAAAACATAAAAATAATGTATAAAATTAAAAGGCAATAAAATCAGTTAAAATATTTTAAAAGAAAATTTGACCTGCACATGTGGTGAGCTTTAACATTCTAAACAATATAATAATAACAATAATTTCTGTGTTATTTTAAAATCCTTAAATGCGTTTTCTAGAAAACTTCATTTTTTATTATTTTCATTTGGGGTAAACATCCTTTCGAAAATGTTTTTTAAATATCGTTGTTCTCTTGGTTCTAGCTATGCTATGAAAACTAGAATCTAACCTTTTGATTCATTAATTATTTTACCAGGTTTTTAGTAAAAAACGTTTTAATAAATATTTTGTGTTTTTTTACAAAATTGGATATATTTCTAAAACTTTTAGAATTACTGGAAATCTTTTAGCTCACAGCATAGCAAAATATATTAGTTATATATGGTGTAAATATAATTAAAATATACTCATTAGAATTTAATAGAGGATGTTTAGCATAACTGTAAATATTCATTAAAATGTAGTTAAAGACTGTTAATGATTTCGATGTAACAAATTGAGCATTGGTAAATGATTATTACATACTTGGATATTATTTCAATATCATCAATGATGCTCAATAAGAGGTCTCGTGTTCCAACATTTGACATAATGATAAAATTATTTATAGTCCAGTAATTATTATAGTTTATTTACTTAGCAAGGGCGGAATTAATACTACAGTATGCCATTTAAGTTAAAGCAATTAAAAAAAAGCTGCTATAAACAAGACATTTCCGATAACAAATCGGCGAGGCTTTAATTCAGAACGGAATTCAAAATCCGGATCTGGGGAGTGAACCGAAGGCTCAATAAGCGTTCACACGAAACTAATTATTATGCACAATAGAAACCATGCCTACCTCAAGAAAATCACGTGACCACAATAGACTAGTGCCACATAGTTGTCGTATCGGGGTAACTTGTATTAATGCAGGTCGTTCAGTCCATGCTCAGCTACTAAAATGATTCGTATTGAAAAGGGCCTGCCTATCGAAAGATTAGAGGTACACAAATTTCGCAATAAATTCAAAAAATTTTCACTATCTTTTAAACACTTTTCTGAAAAAGCAACTTTTTCTTCCTTTGTGCTCTTATTTTGTATCTAAAGGAATCTATAAAGTTTAGTATTTATGATTGCCATATTAAATATAGATATTAGCTTCTGAAAATCTATTTTTTAATGAGAAATAAACTTGTTTAAGAAAATTGCGTTTCTATTGCTTTACTTTAAAAAATATTTATCTTAATTTATTCCGAAAATACTGAGCGAATGAAAATGCCACAGAGAATATATACCACAGCGAATATATAATGTTTCCTTTCTCTATTAGCTCACAATTCCCACCAACATTGTTACGATATCTTCACGATATTGGCCGGTTTTTAGAATATCGAATAACATTGTGGTGATATCGTACAATATCTTGTGCTCATAGAGTACTTTTCTTTCGTGAAAAACTGATTTATTGAGATACAATTAAGATCCCAGGCTTCCAGGTATTGAATACATCTTAAATAAAAGTATCAAAACTCTTTCACGCATCGCATTATTTAAATTTTACCAAATTATCACCAGTATTTACAAAATTAAATAATTATCGACAGCAAAGAAAACTGCAGTTGTTGCTTCAGTTCTCAAAGTTAGTAACCCTTATTATGAATTCCAAACACAGACCAACCTCCTTCCTTCTAAATTTTAATAAAATTACTGAGAACTTCTTTTACAGTAATTAAATAAACATTTTTATCGTAATAATATAATTGTCCTCGTAAAATTTCGGTTCAAACTCCAGCTCTCAATCATTCACTCATTACTTAATCAGCAGTATTCATCTTCCCGAAATTTGAGAAAAGTGAACCCAAATAGCACTTTTTCTTGATATGCAGAAAGATTTTGGTAGAGTGAGTTTTCATATTTTTCCTTCAATGTTTGAAAGTATTTAAGATCTTTGCCTATTTTTTCAGGATGACACCTTCTTAGATGGTCTTCGAGCTTCGATGGTTTCATAGAGTCATTGCTCAGAACTTTGTTGCATAAAAGACACATGGGCAATCGTTTGTCTGCCGTTGATAGAAGAAAACCAAATTTCAAATAATCAACACTGTACTGCCGACATTTTTTCTTAGATTCAGCCATTTTCCGTATCATTTGTGACCTGTAAAAAAAAATGTTTGTTTTTGAGGCGATTTTACCAGAATATGGCTATTATAACAAAACAGAATAGAATTATAGCAATAAAAAATGCCCGCGGAAACATTGCTCTTTTAATTAATCGCCGTCGTCGCGTAAATAAATATTTTTAAACAAAAAAGTACCTAGGTTCCTAAAGTTTAATCTTCCCTGGATTTTTGTTCTTTTATAGAAGTTTTGCATAATCTCTAGCATTTAATTTTTACTACATAACTACCTACTACACTCAAATAGTAAAACAAATATAATATGATTGTTTAATTACAATATACAATAGAAATATGTATAACAAATAGGCAGATACTTACTTTTTCCGGCACTTCAAAAACTGACATCGATTCACTTACAGTCACACTTTTATGTTCAAAATCCTGGAAACAAATGAGTAACGTTTTGTTCTTGGCATTCGTATTTATACTAATGTAGATTTCAAGCACAGCGCAAGTCGCATTTCATCCGTTTGCAGGTCTAAACAAGCATCCCGGACGAGCGGGCGCTCGGGAGGCACTTTGCAAGTCTCGACATATGGTGTACACTTGTACTATTATCTATTGTTCTATTCAATTCTGTGTTTGAACTGAGTTTCGAATATTTTTGAGTGCCTACCTAGTGAATGATGCTACCTGCCTATCGCTGATAGGTGAATCCAAGCTAAAATTTTTGTTCTTTATTATGAAAACCAAAAAAATTTTCGTGGACCCCCACTTACAACTTGTGAACCCCTGTTTTCTTTTCACGTCTACGTGGACCCCCGTGTGGTCTCCTATGGATCCCTGGGGGTCCACCTGAACCACTTTGGGAACCTATGGACTAAATCATGTCACTGTTGCCAAGTCCTACTGTCAGATTACTATGAGAACTCTTGCCACCAAATGTCCAAATTCATGGCTGTCGCTATCAGAACAAGTATTTGCCGGCAAGTTTTACCCGAGATGGAAGAATCCGTCGGGAATCTGGTATTTATTTTCTTGACACCCATTTGAAACAGTAAAAAAACTGTTAATCATTCGCCTTCTAGCTGTTGTACATGTCTTTATATTCACTTAGCTTACTTCTTTTAAATTTTGCTAAACTTTCTTTCTAGTTAAAATAAATTGCATTTCATTATTTATTAATTTTGTTGTTACTTAAATTTTAGCGTTTTCTAAAGTATCCTTTCAATTTAAGAAAGGAGAGACTTTAAAATTCCAAGTATGTGAAATTATGCATAAAGTTGTACTAGTTTACTTTAAAGAGTGCTTCTTTACTTCTATACAACTAACTATTATTGGTATTTATTAACCCTTAACTGGGGCCGTGTGGTCTGTGAAACCGCTAGCAATGGATTTTCGGCACTCCTATTCTATGTTTAGCTCAATTGAATGGATTGACCATGTTGCTTCCTATTTTGTGACATTCAATACACGTGCACATTTTCAACCGATATCAGCGAATGCTTTTTAAAATAATTCGTTATTCCTTTGAGCGCAGCCTCTAAGATCGCACCTCCCTGTTAGTGTCCCAGTGATAAACAAGACTTAGTAGAAGGCGCTAAAACTTAGACCCCGCAATATCATCCACTTTATTGATCCTATTATGAAGCAGTGCTCCAGACACTTTTAAATTAAGCAGAAAGTATTTTAGTGATAAGGATTATTGTACAGAAAAGTTTTTCGATGAAAGTTCGCATTCAACTGATTCCAATATGTATGTTCAAACATAATTAATTTTTCAAGTGATAATGAATTTTGAAAAATTTATAAAATATATTAATATACCAAGATATATATATATATACAGAATTTATAGGTTGATTTTTATACTAGTTCTTAACCTGTATGTTTAAAATGCCTTAGAAAACCGTGCTATGAAAGTCACACAAGGCGATAGTAAAAGGTCTAATTTTACCCATTGTCATTTTTTTTTTTAGATTTTTCATATAATTGTTGAATTTTAACATTATATTGTTTTCTATATACCTTCATATACTGTAAAAATAAATATGATTTAAAAAGTAAAAAGTTATATGTTTTTTCAAGAATATTTTTTATTGCAACATGTAATTTGAGAAGAAAATATATATTCCAACGCATTTGCTTTTATCAATGATAATATATTTTGAAAAATTTCTAAAACATATTTATATATTGCCGCATTGAAGAAAGACTGTCGAATCTCCATGGCCGAATGGTCATGGCACTAGTCTTGTGATCAAGAGACCTGGGTTCGAATCCCGCTAGAGACACTGAGATTAATGGTATATGTAAATACTTAATTCCTTGATTTTATGTTTTCCTTTATTTCATGTTCCAGAAGATACTGGACATTTCTTTAGTTTACCAGACAAGTGTTCTGGACTTTTCTTACTGTCTCCAGAAGAGTATTCTAGAACTTTTTCTGCTTATATAAAAGCAGAAGATTTGTCAGTTACTGTATTCTTAGTTCTGAGTTCTGTTAATAAATTGGTTAGCTCTATCTCTTGTGTGCGTCATTGAGTCCAACACTAGAATATCTACGTGACAATATCAAAAAAAAAAAAAAAATCTGCAAAATATATTGGGAGTTTTTCATACTAATACATTCATTAGAAAATTTAATTTGAGTGTAAATGAAATGCGGTCTTGTAGACCGCACCTCCCCAGTTAATGGATAAAAAGAAAAGCTCTTTTCTTCACTCCACTATTTGGAATGAAAGGACTTGAGAAAAAGTTATCTTTATACTAATTGAATTTCTTTTTCAAGCCTTAGAAAATAATTATCTAGTCATATTAACTTGCATTTAACTAAACTTACCAAACTTGCATATTTTCTATAAGAAAAAATGCAAAGAGATATGTAAAATAAAATTTGGGAAAAGGGCAGTTTTATTTGGACCATTACGCCCATAAAAATTTTGTAACGTGACTATGATACTCATATCTCTCAAGTTTTTCTTGCACCATCCTATATTTGTGTGAATTTAAGCATTTTTAGATAATCCTCATTTGGATCTTAACCACGCAAGCTACAATTTTCTTTGCGTCTTATTGTCCGTTAGATTTCGAAGTTAATTTACTATTTTTTTTTAAAAAAATGCTTTATAATTCAGATGTGGTCAGGACTGTTATATAAAAATGGCACAAAACTTGATTCACGATTATATTATTTCCATAGACTGCACGAAATTTAAACAGCCTCATTTCATTTAACTCGTCCGTGATGTCATCAAAATTGCTATTTTCAATAATATTACAATAAAATAGAGAAAACGTTTAAAACGTTTGTAAGGATGAAATGGAAAAAATTTAGTTTAGTTTAGTTATATTAACGTCCCGTTCTAAAGCAACACTAGGGCTATTTTGGAACGGACCTCGTCATTTTGAACCGCGGTCAGATGACGAGGACGACACCTGATCTGGCACCCCCCTCTCCACACCACACCACACCACACCAGTGGGAGGACATTTGGTCATGACGGATTTAACGTGCAACAGACCCTCTTACACAACGGTTCTTCGGTGGAATCGGGTCTCGAACCTGAAACCCTCCGGTTCCGAAGCCGAGACCTTACTACCAGACCACCGCTGCCGAAATGGAAAAAGAAAAGTGCAAATTAATGTTTTAAACTTTGGGAGGGGACATTAATTGTAAGAACAGACGCCTACTTTTGGGTACATCTCACAGTGCACACCAAAAATGATTATTTCAGGATCAACATTTGTATTCGAAGAAAATATTGAAAAGATTTGTAAAGAAATAGGAATTAAATTAAATTAAATTCATTATTAGATCATTAAATTAAATTCAATGGGTCTAGATTTAGGGAAATTTCACTGTGACGTCACCGAAATTAATCTTTTCAAGAATGACTTTCCAATTTAAAGGAAAAGTTGGAAAACTTCTAAAGATGAAAAGAGAAAGTAATATATGCAAATTAAAAAATAGTTTGAGCCTGTTTGACTCCACCGATTGAAGGATAGAAAATCACCTATTTTTCTGCACACCTTTCCATGATGTTGAATTGAATCTTTTCATAAATACCAGCCAGATACTGAGAAAAATAGGAAGAAAAAAAATTGCCAGGTTGAAATGGGAGGTAAGCTAACACAAACCGATAACTTTAGGCAATTTAGATTGATTAATTGATTTGGATTGATTAAATGAAAACAAAACTCAATTGTTTCGTTACATTTCGCAGTGAAGTAATCGAATCTTCACATTTGAGATAATTATTTAAAATTCACCGATTATTAATTTTCGTCACGAGTTATTAATATTTATTATATTAATACTGCAAAATTTGCTTGCAAATGATGGAGCATAAGAAGAATTTATTAAATGAAAAGAAATTTTAATAAATAATGGCGGAGATGTTAAAAGTGTAAAAAAAAAAGAATTTTTTCGTTAATTAATCAAGTGAATTAATTAATTGATTAATGAATTAATTAATGATTAATGAATTAATGATTAATGAATTAATGATTAATGAATTAATGATTAATGAATTAATTAATGATTAATGAATTAATTAATGGATTAATTAATTGAATTCTTAATTTTTGTTCTTTGAAAAGCTAACATTATGCGTTCTCATGTTTTATTTAAAAAGTGAGAAAATTTAGTCGAATTCTGTTCTTTTGTTTAGAAGGAGATGTGGAACATATTTACATACATAACCACAATGTCAATTACTTTTTATAACCACAATGTCAAAGATAATAAGTAACCTTACTATGTATCAAAGTGTTCTATCTAGTTAAAATGATTAATTCCTACTCCTAAATTAAACGCTTCACCGGGCATTTCCAATGTATGAATTTTAATTAGCAGTTATAAGAAGCTAGAGGCATAATTTCATTATAAAGAAAGTTAAAATTTTCCATGCACGATTATGTTTTCTACATTTTGTTTAGTAAAAATTATATACATTGGAAATTTTTCACGTTTTAATATATTGGCATAATCAAGCACAGGCTTGAAGTAAACGAGCTTTAATGTTTCTTCTTTTTTTTTTAAATTTCATATTCTTTTGATAAATAATATAAGATATTGAAAAAAATATGCAAATGATTTTATTTCAAGCGTCAAATGTTGCTAAAGAATAAATTAGTGTGGAACTTAACTTGAACTATAGAGCTATAATAAAAATTCAAATTAAATAAAATTAGGTCTAAAAGTTAATAAGTTAATTTTTAAATTGAAAATGTCAGTAAGACTTTTTTTTTAACATGCGGAACATTTAATAAATAATGATTAGTTAATAAATTAACAAAAAGTGATTTTAATAAATAACAAAATTATAATTATTATTGGAAATATAATTAAAAATTGACAAAAAGTTAAATTAAAAATGACTTTTAAAAATTCTAATCACGAATAAGTGAGTCGATATAATGAATAATGAACATATGTGTTTTGAGTACAACAATAACAAAAAAAAGTGGTGCAATTGACAGATGAAAATTAATAAATTTTTTAATCCGATGTAAGATGGAAAATTCCCAGCAATCACGAAATACATGAACTCGTTTCTTCTCTTAATCAGAGTCACAATCGTACTTTTATGGGTCAAGAAACTCGGACATTCGCGAAACGAGTTCATGAGATGCTGAAGTTCATGGCAAAGTCTTTGTTGTTTATACTGAGGAGAAGTTGTAAGCAAAATGCTAGAAATGGTTCGAAAACATTATTTTGATATTTTTTGATGAACATCTCAGGTAAGTGTTATCTTTGTTTTATTACACACTTTTAAATTGATTTGTTTTGTGAAGATGGAATTTTGAAATCGATTTTTTTTTTTTGCTCACTTTTTGATGTACTAGACTTTTTAAATTCTGCTTATCTGTATGTTCTCGATGGCAATGCATTTTTTTTAATTTCCAGAATTTAATTAGCAGTTAATTGTTCAATTTAATTAAACTTTAATTTCTTTGTGTGACTTAATTTGGCAATGAATGTGAGAAAAAAGAAAGCAGCCGATTTTTAGATTATATAATGCTTGTAATAATAAGCAGTTGATTGCAAGAAATAATGAAAGATTAAAAAGTAGAATATTAGAATTTTTTATTTTAGAATCTTATAAAAGTGTGTTTTAGACAACCGTTTTTATTAAGTTTATTTTATTTCTACTACTGTAGATATTCCCATATGTTGTTGACTATTTTATTGTCCATATGTTCTGTAATCAAATTTCATCGAAAAAAGTAGATAATTACTTTTAATTGCATAGGCAGTTCATAGAATTCTTTTAACGCAAATGGTATTTCCTAGGAGTTATGTATTATCTAAGATTCTTCGATTAAACTTTAGTTGTTTCATTCACGCATATATTTTAAAAATAGTTAAAATAAAATTCCACTAGAATATTAATAAAAATGTCTTTATAAAAACAATTTTGATTAAATTTGATGGAACTTGACGTTTGCTTTAAAAGAAGTGCATTTCTGTCTTCACTGGTTAAGGTCCGACTTCTCTTATCGTTTCGTATTATAAAAAAATGAGTATTCTGGTTATTTTTTATTATTAATATTTAATAAGATCAGTAAAGTTAGATAATATAAGTGCAGTTAATAAGATTCATGCAGTTTCTTTTTTAATAATTATATATATATATA
>JAPMOR010024578.1:10677-45020 GCA_026543865.1 Argiope aurantia | reverse complement strand
TTTAGAAGCCTTAAAGTATTCCATTCATTGTGTTATGCATTTTCCTAATTATTTGATTCATCTTTATACATGTAATTATATTGCAAGAAAGATTTTTTTTACCACTGCTTTGATACTTAGAATATATTTTTGTAGTGAAATCTCAGTTCCAAGTACAATTACAATTTTTAAAATGTCATTAAAAGTGTGTCTTTTACTGAAACCTACACAACATAGAAAAATAAAGTGAATTTTCATATCTTGGTTATCGATATTGAGGGAAAAAACTCCAAGATGAAATAAGGATAAGTAATAATAACAAAAGCAGTTTGACATTTGCTGCAATAATAAAATATGTTTTTGTCAAATATGCTTAAAGTATTTTTTAAAAAAATTGATTGAAATATAAAAGAAAAGTATGGCTAAGAAATATCCTAAAAAAGGTAATTTTTTAAATTTTAGATGTTGTTTTATTCTTGGAAATTGTTGCTGAAAACTGTCTAAATTTCTTAATATTTAATTAATTAAATTCTTTAAAATGTTCTGAGGAGCATATTCCTACTTTCCAGAGGGTATACAGGCCAAATTTTAGTTTAAGTTAAATAATTTAGTCCATGTAGCACCAACATTCACACCCAGACATATAGACATGATGATTTTTATTATTAGTTGAGATTAAACTCTACTTCTATTAAATGTTTTCCTTTTCTCTTCCTACAGTTACCCGAGCTGACATCTCCTTCGGTCAACCCTGGAACAGCTTCCATGACTACTCTACTAGTTCAAGTTATAGGTATCTGTATTGGAATTTCCATTATGCTACTTATTGCACTCTACGAACATGAACTCCACTCCATCGTCAGCTGATAGTAAAAAGCCAATGAAACAGCTTTTGTTTGGGCTTCTTTAGTCAGAGACTTCCTGCAAACATGTTCTTAACGAATTTCTCTCTTATGTCTTTTGTGAATGAATTGAGAGAACAACGATGCTTAACTATTACTAATAATTTGTTTTGCTTAACAAATCTCACAATCCCCTGAAATGCAAAACACTTACTGCCTTTATGTCAAGCAGGATTCAGTGAAACTTAACCGTGATAATTTTTTTGTGTCTGTTTTTTTTTTGGGGTCTTAAGGTATTTATCTCTTTGCAGTATTAAACAAAAACTTCTTTGTGTGATCGCTTATTAAAGAGACCATAGGCTATGGATGAAGTGCATTATAAGTCCTTTTTAAGGATACTGTGACATACCATCTTGTTGACTGTTGATAAATGGTTGTTTTTGTATTTCATTGTTATGAAGCTCACTGTGTAAATAAATCAAACTTGACTTTTTATTCTTGCCATTCTTTTTTTTTCATTTACAGACATCATTTAACACATTTAAAGTAGATATTTTAAAAGAAATCCTGGAAAGTATAGCAAAATGCATCAAAATATTTATTTTATAGTTAAAATATTTTATTACGGCACTAACTTTCATTACTTTTCATTAACCATCTTCATCAACAGTTGGTTCAATCTGAAAATTGTTATATTTCAATTAAATCTCTTATTTCTTATTTAATATTCAAGATTTCATCAACAAGTTATTTTTAAATATCAAATTTTGATTGACATTTAAATTGTGTTATTTTAATACATTGCTGCCATGATTCCTGTCTATGATTACCCTAATCTATCTTTATAGAGAAAGAGTTATCTGATTAGAAAGTCGGTGTGAATTACAGTCAATTCACTAGGCAACCAACATGTTAATAGTTTTATTCCAATTCTATTTATTGTGTAATAAGCTTTCCAGATGGAGTTAAATCCCTTGAATAGTGTTATTAAAAATCTAAATATTTAGGTAATCTATTTTAAATGCCCTTTTGCAGTATTCTAATTTCATTTTCTAATTCCTAATGAATTGCAAAGATCATAA
This sequence comes from Argiope aurantia, assembly GCA_026543865.1. Lineage (NCBI taxonomy): Eukaryota > Metazoa > Arthropoda > Arachnida > Araneae > Araneidae > Argiope > Argiope aurantia. The sequence continues at coordinate 43,117 of JAPMOR010024578.1, read as the reverse complement.
ATAAAAAAAATTTCTTTCTTGGCTTTCATTTGCTATGAAAATAACAATTTAATGTTTGTTGAAATTATGCAAGCTATTGGAATTTCAGGGCAAAAAATGAAATTTATTATATTGCGAATTAAGAAATAAATAAAATAAAAATTGTCAAAACTCACAAAAAATTTGTATGATTATTATATTAGTATCATTTATAATATAATTTTTAAATTTTTTAAATGGTGTAAAAACTATTTTTGTGCATTAATATTTTTTGAGTTATCTTAGAAAAAAAACCCCAAAATTCAACTTGATTTTTAATTAATAAAAGTTAAAATTATAACTACAGAAAGTAAAGCTCTCCAAGGTGTGTGTAAGATATATATGTATCAACTCTAGTAACTGTAAATAAAATGGTTTAATATACAAGTACCATGGATAAGATTCAGAGGGTAGAACGCCAATACACACATGCACACACACACACACATACATACATACATTCACCCTTATTAATATAGATAGAAATATACTGGTTTCAACTCTTGTTGCTAGCTTCCAAAATCTAATCCATTTGTCTAGATATGACATTCTAGGATATTTTCAAAAATTCCACTTAAACTAATTTGAGCCATTTTCTGTACTTCTGACAGAATATTAGACTGTTCGGCTTAGTCATATCATTAAGACATATATCCAAATAATTAGTGTTGTAGAACAGTATTCTTTATGTCACTATTTGTAATTGCTATTTTCATTTTTTTTTCCTCTCTCTGAGACTTCCAGTTAAGTTGTTTTTCTTATAGGTTTCTTTAGAGAGGGTTCTTTTTTTACACACACACACTATTTTTGACCATCAGCTATAAAGGTTGTTCACCTAATTATATATTTTTTTTTATAATCATCAGTTTACTGAAATAAATAAGGTAAAAAAACTGTTGGAAATATTTCCTATTTTTGCATTAATGTTGAGAAATGTGATGTGAGAAGCTGTTGCGAGAGTTTCTGTGGCCTTCAAATTTTTCTACACTATTCGAGAGTTAAGAAATTTAGTATAGACTTTATGAAAAATATAGGCAGTCCGAAAAGTTATCTTTACACTTTTAAAAATTTTATCTAAAACAATGCATGCTTTCATGTTTTTTTTCTTGTAATAATAAAAAAAAATGAGTGTTAGTATTTTTCAAGACAGACAGTTTGACCTAGAACTAGATATATACATTGGAAGGCGCGTTTCAATGGTATATTTTCGAAATTTCAATTCCTTAATCATCACAAGTTAAGGACGTGTTATATTTCTCTTGAAATTCGCAAACTCTGCTGTTTCAAAAATTTCTTATAATTTCGCGAACTCTACTAATGGGTTGGGTGTTTTTTGTGGTACTTGGGTTTTTGGCTCTTTTTAGCGATTATTGAAGGAATCAAACATCAAATTATGTTAAAAGATTTAAATAAAATTAAACATGATCAGTTTTCCCGGCAATCTAAACACTTGCTAGAACTGTTGATATTCAATGTAGAAAATACTGAATGTATAAAATAATATCGAAATAGAGAATATAGAAGGAAATATAAAAAAGAAGAAGAAGAAGAAGAAAGTAATATAGACAATAATAATAATAAATTTATTTTTTAATGTTTTAAAGTGTGCATCATTTGCTGAATGCAATACATGAAGTTTTCCAAACAGTTCTTGCAAAGCATTGGCGAATCGAAAAATCGTCACAAATCTGTTTATGCCATTCATAAGCTATTGTTCATGAATGTTCGTTATATCTGCGTTACAATTTTGAATTCGATACTCAGCATAACAATTTGCGCGATTTCTTGCGACTATGGTACGATGGCAGTGTAATGATCAACGACTCTTTAAATTATTTGATGCTATTAAGTCTTTAAAAATATCTTTGATACTTAAATTTATTGAATAAAGAAACTTTGAAGGATATATTTCGCTTATTTGTAACTAACCGCTTCAGACGACCAGCTGTTCTCCAGGAATATTGGTTATGCTTGTTTTCAAATAAATCATTTAGATATTGCATGTCTTTGATTCCTCAAAATTGTTTGACATTAAAGCTGTATAATTTTAATTGTTTTATTTGATTTTTTTTTAATTGTGTACCAGAACTTTTCAAATGGAAACCGTCTCATAACGTCATAGTGCTGTTAAAAAGACAATTGTGTGTTTTATCTGTTTTCAAAATTTTGCCTTATTATAAGTGTACGTTTTTTATTTTCTTTTAAAGTACACGGATATTAAATACCCTCCCCCCTTTTTTTTCTTTTGCTTTCAACAATAGAAGAAAATCACACGATTAAATATTTGAATAAACAATGCATACAGATTACATTGCAAAATAGCAGTTGGAAATTAGACACACACACACACACACACACACACACACATATATATATATATATATAAAACTAAATAATTTTGAAATTGCTATTATTAAAAAGACAGTTTTTAAAATTTTGAAGCGGTGTTTAATTTATTTTTATGCAATTATATATTTTTAAGTTGTAGTTGGAAAATGCCAAAATTCAACTTTATTTTTAATTAATTAAAATTTCAACAATCGCTCATATTTGCGAATTCCTATCTTCCAAGACAAATATGTGCCCAAATTTAGTATCTATAGGTCAAACGGTTTGACTTATAAAGCGCCAAGATACACACATTCATTTTTAGTAATAGTAAAAATGATTTTTAACAGTTATAAAATATTCTTTAGGCATATGAAAGATTTTTATTATGCGTACAAAAAATATAAGCATCTACACAAGAGTTAAAAAAAATATCAGGCATTTATTTATACAAAATTGTGCTTCAAAATTTAGTAAATTTTTCTTTGTAAAAATTGATGTAATAGATTGTTATTGACATTTATTTTCCAGTATTACATTTCCCTTAAAATTCATAAACTGTAGTGCCCCAAAAATTTCTTATAATTTCACGAACTCTACTGTCGGTTCTTTGAGAAATTAAGAAATTCCCATCATAATCCAAAATTGTGAATTAGTTGACGGTGCTTATCTTCCTTGCTGTAAACAAAGTTCAGGGTCAGTCCTTGAAGGAAGCAGATACATAATAATAACGGCGTTTCTCTCATGGTCAACCGTATGTGTAATATATTTTAATATCCAGCTTATCTTACAATAAACCACAATAAAAAAAGAACAGCAGAACTTCAATAGAAAGCAAATTTATTCCTTTGAATGCAGCAGAAGCCTTTTCCGAATAAATGTTTTTCAAACAATCTTGCTTAATTCTTTGTTTTCCGATATGGGAGTGATTCTAATTCTGTTTGGTTCGACATATCTAATCATAGCTCTGTTTTTTCAAAAAGAGGAAAAAATGCGACATCATTTGTAGGTCAAATTGATCTTGGTGTATCTAAATAATATAAAAAGCAGAAGCTCGTCTCTAACATATAGAGGGGTGGTGTAAGTTGTCTTTGTGAATTTTCATAGGAAACTGGCTCATAATTTCATTCCGTTTAAAGAAAAACCAGGATCCCTTGGGTTGAGAGTTAGAATCCCGCCGGCCGAAGATTCCCCGTGTATATGGTAGCTGGTGCAGGAGTGATTGAAATGTATGAATGAAGTCCACCCAAATGTATGAATGTATTCACAGACAAACGAACCGATAGATATAATAATAAAAATGTTTTATTCGTTCTCATACAGAAATGAAACATGAAGACTTCAATATTTTGTTGGGACACAAATGTTTTGATTATAATAATACTGTGTGCCTACTTGGCTTTTGAAAAAGTAACCAATGGGAATGTTGACCTCACATACTTTCTACTAATGATGTTACCTTCTAAAAATAATGTCCACATAAATACTATACTTTTATTTACATGTCTGTCTGTCTGCATAAAAATTGTGGACCATGTTCAAGATCGTGAATGCTAGAATGCTCACAATTGATTTTCCGCATATGATCGTTTTGTGCTTCATAGTGTACTCATATGAACTGAGTTTGCATTTTGAGTCCTTTTTACTGACTGACTGAAATTGATATTTTACACAGCAGTGTAATTTTAAAAATAAGATCACATATCAAATTTTATTTATCTAAATCGTAGTTTTGGTGTTCCCTCGTATAGATTGACAGAGGGTCAATCCTTAGATGGATTTGTTTCAATACTTTCTACTGATTTACATATAATAGCTTAAAACAGTGTAATAAATTTTTACTTATCTAGCTCTTTACATTTTTCTATTATCAGGCTCTCTTGAAGTCGGACAGAAAACCAGATAAATTTTATTTGAATGAATTTCGTTCCAAGTTTGACAGAAATGTACAAATTTGGTAGAAGGACCATACCCCGAATTTAGCAAAATGTTTTTGAATCACCACGTTCATACACAGAGTGACAGATATAATCAAATAAAATTATTTTTCAAATTCAAGAAGGCCTGAAACTTGGAGATTTGTCAAAATCTGGAGTTCGAATTTCTTGATAACAATAATACTTTTTTTTTGTATACTTTATATGCGAGAAAGTAAAAATGTATTTCAATTGGACTTCAGTATGCCTGAAATGTGTAGATTCATCAAAACTTATCTTCTCTTCGTTTATTTTGCTTTCAAGAATTTAAAAACGACGTATTTTCATTCTGCGTAGTCAATTAATTTGCGCTGGGTGGAATCAAAGTTATAAAGAAAGAGACCTTGTAATCTTTCAACAGTTGAACCAACCCATAAAATTATGCAAAAAAGTGTTACCTGAAGAGATTTAATCTTTTCATAATTTTTTTCCTTCTTCTTTAAAACCTTGCAATTCACAATCCTTCATCTAAAGTACACAATAAAAATAAAAATTGAAGTCTTCGAAATGTCGCAATGTATTTTGCATCGTCGGACCCAGTGGTAACACTCCGAGAAAAATAAACAGTGAACTCGGATGCTAATAATCGATTCAAAACACACACGTGAATGCTTCATCACTTTTATTTGAAAACAGATTGGATGAACCAGATTTTTCTGAATGCCAACGTTTTTTCCCGCCTTGGCATGATGAAGAAAGAACAATCGCCAACGGCAAGATCGTACTTCTACGAAGCAAGGTAGCAGGCAAGGTTTTCGCCATTGAAACTGTTGCTGGAGCAAAGGGAAAGATAGGAGCAATACTACTTAATGAATAAACAACCCCTAAACGAATAAATATGATTCTAAATATAGAATAAGGATTTCATAGGATTATGTAAAATAAATATATTGTTTAACCATTTCATTTTTTTACTTTCTCATGTACGATGTGTAGAGAAAGTATTGTAATTGTCAAAAAAAAATTCCAACTCGAGATTTTAATAATCTCCACGTTTTAGACCTCCATGAGCTCGAAAAACACATTTTTGGAAAATGTCCTTCTGTCTGTGATAAAGATAACTTAAAAGCACTTTGAGCTAAACGAATAAAATTTAGTATATGTTATTGGCATCAAAGTTCGAGATTTCTGTTCCATTTTGAAAAAAAAAAAAATTGTCCAGAGGAAGTCTGTCGGTCTTTCTGTTTTAATATGTGTTTACACGGTAACTACAAAATGAAAAGAGCTAGAGGGACAAAATTCGCATATTTAACATTCGCATATCTATAAAAAAAACGCATATTTAACATATATAATCTAGACATCTTTTAAATTTTGAGCTAATTCCAACAAGCAGTTGACCATCTGTCGGTCTGTACTTTCAGAAGCATTTAAACGTGATAACTCAAAAACGCAATGTCTTAAATATATTAAATTTGATATGAGATTTTCTAACTGCAAGTATAGTTTAGAGTCAAATTTTTGTTTCAATCGGTTGGGAAAAACGAATTCTAAAACAAAAATTCGATTCTTGGATACCTTAACCATGTGCCAGGGCCTACTTGCTAAAACACTCATCAAGGGTGACACAATAGATTCAGTAAAAATGCTAAATTGGCACCAAAAGTCAATATTTCATTACTATTGTTCTCCAATGCCTTGCAAAACGTCTCTAGCATGACAACTTTTCTATAGAGTATAAGAGAAGGTTTTTGGGAAACCATTCCTGCTGGAACTGTTTACTGCAAATTAGATCATGTAAAATGAGAGAGAGATCGCTGTAACTCTCACATTACAGTTTTTTTTTTTTTAAATACTATTTACCGAACCCTGTCAATTTTACGAATTTGAGATTTTCCCGTTGCGCTCATACCATCCCACTAGAATCAGACTTACGTATCAGGTGTAGCATAGCCTCCCTTTCTTGCCCCTCCCGGAAGAAAGCTTATACAGACTTATAAAGGACATTATATAAGAGCTTTCACATAGCTTTGGACCTCTTCAAGTCTCAATCCAACACTGCGTTTCACTCACACTATTTTCGTAACTGGTAAAATGAGTTGTCGGAAGGTGATAAGCGCAATTGCTGCTTTTCGAAATTTGTTGTAATCGGTGTTTAACAATCGAATGTTTTGTGATAAAGTGCAGACGTTTGTGTTGATATCAAATTCAGCTTCTCTGACTATTTTTGGCGTATTTTTCACCATTTTATTATCACCATAAATATTCTTTATAAAAGGCGATTTCAGGAAATGATAAAACAAATGCAAAAATTGTACTTTCTGTTCCATATCTAAGAAACGCAGAATGGCAAAATACTGTTGTGAATTGCTATTACACTATTTGTGGAGAGCTCATTTTTAACACTTGTTAAGCGTGCTAAAGTTAATTTTTAACACTTTTTTTTTTTAATTTCTACTAAACGGAGTAAAGAGGAAGCATTTCAAGCGTCAAAAAAATTCAAGGTGTTATGTAGATAAGATTAATCTCTATGTTTTAAACCTCCATGTGGTCGGAAAATCCTTTTTTGGCATTCTGCCTGTCTGTCTATAAGCATGTAACTTAAAAATGCTTTTAGTTAGACAGATGAAGTTTGGTTCGTGGACAGACAACGAAATTTGAAGATTTATATCATGTTTTGAACGAAATCCATTCACGTTGTAGAAGATTCTGATGAGCGAGGATAGAACCTGGGACCTTCTGGTTCGCTGTTCAGTAACATGACCACGATACAAAAGCAATTGCTCGGGCAGCGTAGTTGTTAACGGGCTTATAAGCTATTCACTACAGACTCTCCCTCTAGTGAGTCGAACGATATGGCTGTTGAGTGGTGATATATTAGCTGTTGATTCTAATGCGCCTGTACCCATTTGAGTAGCACCAAGCGTTATGGCGAGCGTGTGTGGGTGGTTGCTGATGCTGCGTCAAATGAGTCTGACTTTGGTTTGCTACGGGTAGATGGCGCTACAACAACTGTACAAAGGTTGAAGATTCATTGTCCGAGGTCACCAATGTGGCGGATTGTGATGAGCGAGGATAGAACCTTTGACCTTGTGGTTCGCAAGCAATTCTAATAACAAGACCACGATACAAAAGCAATTGCTCGTGCAGCGTTGTTGTTAACTGACTTATAAGCTATTCACTATACGTACATCCAGATAGACAGGAAGTCACTCCAGTCTGTATGAGTGTAAACATGCTGGAGTGCTGTAAGCTAACTCAAAAGTGCCATAAGCTAAATGGTTGAAATTTGGTGAATGGAATTACGAACGAAAACATCTACGAATTAGAAAAAAGCAGACCAAATTCGTAAATTTCTATCAAATTTTGGAAGAGATACATTTTAAGGAAGTCTGTCTGTCTCGGTGTTTGAGTACAAATGAACACGATAATTACAGAATTAAAAAAAAAAAACTATATTGATAAAATTTTGTACACAGATTTAACATTCTAAAATATTAAATTCTGAACCAAATCTGACAAAAAACTGACTATCTGTCCATATGTACTTTCGCATATATATATAAACGCAATGACTTAAATCAGTGAAATTCGATATGTTAATTTGATACTATATATCCGTACTACAATTGTAAGTGGCATGTGAAATTTTGGTGTCAATCTGTTGATAAAAGGGCGTACAAAATATATATTCTCACGATAGATTCAGTAAAAATACTAGATCCACGCCAAAAATTTATATTTCGCAACTATTTTTCGCCAATGCAATGCAAGGAATCCACAACCTCACGAAAGACCCATAATTTCAAGTGGTAAGAAAGGGATGAATAATTTATTGAAGAGAGAGCATTCCCGCTGGTTTTAATTTAAATTTTATACGCTTCTCTTAAATTACACCAATTTATTTTTTTTTAAAAAAAACAAAGAATAATAAAAATTTACTTTCCGCAGATTGTGAGTAAAATGATCAATTAAAGAATTAAAACTTTCGTATACAATGATGTGTCTGACACTGGTACCGAATTATTGAATTTTAAATTTGCAATTGACCGAAAGTATTAAATGTTAAAATATTTCTTGATTCATTTTTATTTTTATTTTAGTGTAATAAATAGTTTTATAAATAGCTTTGTACTTATGAAAGTCAAGTGTCCCAATCCTTTTTTGAATGACTGTATATTCTCACGATAGATTCAGTAAAAATGTTAGATACACGCCAAAAAAAATTTATATTTCTTATGCTTCTCTTAATTACGCCAATCTATTCTAAAAAATAAAGAATAATGAAAATAATCTTTTTTGCAGATTTTGAGTAAATTTTTGTATTTTTAATTTATATTTTATAATATATTTTATTTATATTTTATTATATTTAGATAAAAAATATTTAAAAAATAAATAAAATAAAATAAAAAAATGTGACACCCGCATCGAATTATTGAAATTTTAATTTTAAATTTGCAATTAATTGAAAGTATTAAGTAATTTAAAATGAAAAAGTCACATAGAAACGCTTCAATATCTGAAACCTCCATATATTATTATACGAATTAAAATAATAATAAATGTTCCAGACAAGATATGTAATCTAATTAGGAAATTACATAACTAATTCATGTATCAAGAGGTTAGCACTTATTTAAGCCTTATTTATCTCAAGCCTTATATATTTCAATATCTCAAACCTCCATATATTATTATACGAAGTAAAATAATAATAAATGTTCCAAACAAGATATGTAATCTAATTAGGAAATTACATAACTAATTTATATATCAAGAGGTTAGCACTTATTTAAGCCTTATTTATCTCAAGTCTTATATATTTCAATATCTCAAACCTCCATATATTATTATACGAATTAAAATAATAATAAATGTTCCAGACAAGATATGTAATATAATTAGGAAATTACTTATCTAATTCATGTATCAAGAGGTTAGCTCTTATTTAAGCCTTATTTATCTAGACATAAGATTGTTAAAATTTGTAAGTAAGTAAACAACAAGTAATATAAATTTTTTTTCAATTCAATTCCTACTTAGATTAATAAAGAAAATTTTTATTTTAGTTACTTTTTATTAATTAATTATCAAAAAACATTATCAAGTATCAAAAAATTATTGATTTTTCGCAAGAATTGACCTCGTATTCTTCACCTTCACGTGAAAAAAACTGAAATCCTTGCATTTTACCGATTGAGCTACTGCCTGTTGACTTCAATTTTCATTACAAATACTAAAACTCTATTTAAAGTATTGAAAATTAATTAAATTTAATTAATGAATTAATATTTGAAAAAACTGTATTAACATCAAGTGTCATCCACTACACGTTTAAAAAAATGTATTTGAACTTGAGAGGATGAATAAAAAGTCTTTTATTAACGATTGAAAATTTGAACAAGATATATAATATATATATAGGGAGAGTGTGAACTAATAGAAGGAATTGAAAAACAGAAAAAAAGGAGAGAAAATTATCTTAATATAAGGAAGTTTAACTTATATTTACCACAATGTGAAAATATATTAAAAAGAATACTGTTTTAAGTTTTGGGGTGCCCGAATAATTTTACCGATAGAAATGGTATGCAAAAGTCATGATGTGAATGAAGTCTTGCATTGAGAAACTACGAAGAATCAACTTTGCTGTGAGAATTTTAATAAGAAAAAAGTAACCAAGTGTCATGAATGTATGTAGTTACAACACTTAACAGTGCGCTATCAAATAGAACAAAAGAATAATGGACACAAACGGAACATTGTGAAACATAACAAAAGACGGGACAGAAAAAAAAAAAAAAAAAAATTCGAACATCAGATGACATAAAAAAAAAACGAATAAAAACCAAGCATGCAGAATATAAAGTGGGAAGAAAAAAAAGAACACATGTCAACGTCGAATCACCTTCCAACCGGTATTTTGAGCCTGCAAAAATGACACAAGGTGATCTTATCGTCACAATGGCTCAGACAAAACAAAACAGCAAAAATTACATTCTAAAGTAAAAGTGGGAAAGTGAACCACGCCTTGAAAACCCTAACCTTGGTATAGAAATCAGCGACTTCCAGCACGTTGCGGCTTCCTTATTTTTCAAATAATAATCCTGAACACTGCTTGCATTTTCTGCTGTCGCTCTGGAACAACCAATCGCCGAAACAAAACCGAACCAGCTCAACAGCGCGTTTGTTTTTATTGTATAAAAAAAGTATCTGTAACAGTGACTCATTGGTGCAACCCATGAGAACCATTAAACATATCCTACATTGGCGCAGGTGATTGTTTTCATGAATTTAAAAGTCTTTCCACGTGGATTCTGAAGTCAAGAAATCTGTTGTGCGTGTTTACAAATGGAATTTCGCTCTTGAAAATGGTAGAGGATTGATTTTTGTTTTCGTACCTGCTTTTGATGAAAATTAGTTATATTTTAGATCATCATACATAATTTTGGATGCAGGAATATTATTTTTTTAGGGATAATTCAGAATGACTAAGAAGGTGTATTTATCTCATGTTCGATTTGTTATTCGAAACTTAACCTTTAATGTCAAATTTCATCCCATGAAATTTTAAAGACCTTAAAAAATCGTACCTGGTTTTAAATAATTCATAAAGAAAAAAAATTGAAAAGTGATTCAAATATTTTATATTCAAAGGTTTGGATTGCAGGTAAGTGTTTTCGATTTTTTTTTTATGTGCGTTTATTTTTGCTTGTATATTATTTTAATTGGAATATTTTTTTGTATATATTTCGTCAGGGAATTCATTTGTGACATTTTGTAAACAGTGTTGTATAATTAAACTGCTATTTGTGACATTTTATAAACAGTGTTGTATAATTAAACTGCTATTTAAATATACAATGATTTGTCAACAATTCAAGCTCCTACAATGATCATAAGAGTTTTCATTGATATAGAATAAGTATGTGCTTTTCTATCTAGTTAATATGTTCGCAAATTAGGAAATGTTATATATCAGAAAGGATATTACAATGAATGAAAAAAATAATATTATGCATGAATGTTATTTTTAATTTTGTCGTAATTTCGATAAATAATTTTTGGAGCTATGACTTTCACATGTTTAATTAATCCATTTACCAATATATATGATTAATTCCTTTTTTATACTGAAAATACCATGTATAATCTACATTTATTTGTGATAAATTAGAAAATTCCTTATAAATTGTAAGCAAGTATATGATTTTGGATCTAATTAGTACAAATACAATTTTCTAACTAAAAAAATTGTTTTTAAAATTTTGTAATTAAACGTGATAATATATGTATTGATGATAGAAACAAAAAGTAAATCAAAACATACTGCCTGCGTTTTATATTTTCTTCCGTTTTTATTTAAACATTCACGCAAAAGAATATCGGGAGATTTTGTCATGTAAAGATATTTATGAAAAATATAATCATACTAAAACGAAAACAAAATTAATCTAGGAGTGCTTTAACATTTCGTTTATATTATGTAAGGAAATTTTTTTACTATTTTAAAATTACAATTTGATCTAGTCTTTTGCATATGATTTAAAAGCGAATGAATGTCTAAAAAGTATTGGGGTACTTTTGAAATGTGAAATTCAAGAAATATGCAGCGCATCGATAAAATTTAGTTTACTACAACTTATATTAAACTATAATTTTATACATAAAATATCAGCAGAAAATTTTACGAATGGAACAATAGTGTGGAACAAGGAAATTTCAGTTGATATGGGAAATCTATTAATAAATCATTGGAGAAATAAATCAGTTTGTTGTATAAGACAAATCTTGAAGCCCAGTAAGTCTACTGTTTTTAATATTATTCGAAGATTCAAGAAAGAAAATAGTGTTGAAAACAAATATCAGAAAGGGAGATATGTATACATTAATTCTAGAACTAGCATTGTAAATTTGACTTTGAAATGTAAATAATAATAATAATAATAATAATAATAAAGGTTCAGGAAATCTAAACCCCGAAATTGTCAAATGAATATCATGGCTGAATACTTCAGAGAAAACCCTACATCAATTAAGCAAACAAAAAAAAGTTTGCGACATTTTCTATAATGTACCTGAAGAAGACAACATAATTTTGGGAAAATGTCAATTTTGTGGATGAAAACAAATATCACATTTTCGGATCGGAATATCATAAATTTGTGGCTTACTGCAAATTTTGGAGGTGATAACCAATTAGCATAGCGTTGCAATTTCAAGCCCTGGTGTGAGGAATTGAGATTTTATGATGGTAAAATGAATAAATTAAACCTCGGTATTATCAAGCGAAATATATAACAAAGAACGAGCAATATCGGAATCTCAAGGCATTTTAAATTATAACAAGATAGCTATCCAAAATATATTGCTGATATTTGCAAATCATGGTTCCTTTACCATTGACCTGGCTTGATGAAAACCTCTTCCAAGAGTTAGATCTTAAATACATTGAAAATGTATGGGATTGTTTATATAAAAAAATCAATATATAATATCGACGAAATATATTGTCGAAAATATAAAAATCGACGATATTTCTAGTAAAAAGGAGTTAAGAAAAAAGATATCTATGGACCAAAATTTATTGAATCCATATCAAATCGACTGCAAAGTACAAGATATTAATACAAGTACAAAGTACAAGATATTAATTAGAAGTTGAGCTGCTTAGGACAAGTGAGGAACTTATATATAACCACTTAGTTTTTTATTTATATTAAAATTAAGATTAAAGCTTGCATTTAATTATACAACTGCAATAATATTTAATGTCTTTGCAATACGCGCATCTATAAACGTAGTTACTATAGCAATAAAAAGTACTGCTGCAAATCTATTTTGAAAAATTTATTAAAAATTAGAGGAAAATATAAAAATAATGTCACTGAAAATCTAATTCTTTAAAATTGATTTTTATGTGATAGATAATATACTCTGAAATTATTGAAATGGAGAGAAAATTTGGATATTTTGTAAATGTTTTATAAAAAAAATCAAATCAAAATCTTGAAAAATCCTTTCTTTGAAAATACTACTGTTTGTTTCAGTATCCTGGGACTGCTACTTTTCGACGATTGCACCTCGCTAAGTGGTGAGATGCAAGAGGATGAGCACATTTCTGGAATTCGTCTTTCTTTGACTTTGAATTCCGCCCCATTACATACTTTTTCATTTAATATTTCCCTCCCAAGTATATGCGAGTGTCATGTCTTTTATTCAAACTCACAATTGCGTATTGATTACTCAAATGTCTAATTCAAGTAGCAAAAAAAAAAAGCTTTTAGGAGTGGCAAATAGATTTATTTTATATAATATCCTTAAATATGATCTAGATTATCTAGCACTAATCTCAAAATATCAAAAAAACTGAATAACAAACTGAAAAAAATGTTTTGAAATAAAATATTATTATTTTGTAAAAAATTTTATTATCAAATTCTAAGAACAAAAATATTTTATTGATTCGCCATAATTTATCGTTCGCCATAAATTGTTTATGCATTCGTGGCATTTCCAGTCCTGTTCACGTTCTAAATTTTTATTTGGGATTGGGGGGAAGGGGCAGGTCGCCGTGGCTTGGTGGTAAGATCTCGTTTGCAACAGGAGGGTTTCAGGTTCGAGACCTGATTCCACCGAAGAATCGTGGTTTAAGCTGGACTGGTTCACGCTAAATCCGTCGGGGCCAAACGTCCTCCCATTGGCGTGGTGTGGTGTGGTGTGGAGAGGGGGGTGTCAGCTCAAATGTCGTCCTCGTCATCTGAACGCGGCTCAAAGTTACTAGGTCCATTCCGAAATAACCCTAGTGTTGCTTTAAAACGGGACGTTAATATAACTAAACTAAACTTTATTTGGGGCTGGAATGTGAGATAACATCTTCAATGAAACGCATGGAAAAAACTTTTGGGAAGTTTAAAATATGGGAACAAAACAAAATATGTGTATAACAAATATGTGTATTACCTCGAAATGAACCAAAATAGAGAAACGAATAATTAGAAATGACGTTTTGTGAGTAACTGTTAAAATACCATTAACCTTGAATCAGGAACCAGTTCGAAGTGGTTAGAACTGAACCAAAAACAGAAATAAAATAGAATGCTTATATTAAAAAAGAAATCATGCTCTGCATGTTTTGAATAATGTATTATCCCAGATGTGCCAGGTTTTTAAAATATATAGTTTTAATTTTTATTCGTAACTTTCACTGGCAAGTATCGCATGGTCAGCAACTTTAAAGTTTACAAATGAAACCTTGAAAAATTTCTAGATTTCAGAAGTCACTGCATATTTTTTAAAATTTAACTGTCTGGAAATTAGTAATGCAATTTAGAATTCGTTTTTTGTAATTCTTTTAATGTAATTCATTTGATCTTAAAATTATTATTATTGTTATTATTATTGTTATTTTGCGTTAAGATGGAAGTCAAAGGCATGTAGAATTTGTGAGAGGTTTAAAGATGATGATAACCCTTTCTTAATTTCAATTTTTTTTTTTACTTTCATTTTTCTTAAGTATATTGCTTAAGGTATCTGTCTACCCTGGGAGACAAATTTTTGGAAAATGCCACTAATGAGCTATTTCAGTTCATTTTCTGGATCAATGTGATGGCAAATAATGAAAAGTATTAATCGGGAAACTTTGTGGAAATTAAGATTCTGTAAGATGGTCAATTTGAGCAAAAAATAGTAAAAATTGCAACGAAAAGCAACAGTCTATAAAAATTTCTATTGCGCATATTCCAATTATTTTTATACACAACATATTTATAGCTGTGCTGAAGGGAATGATCTAGAAACTAAGAAATATATGCATTTTCAAAAAAAAAAGTTTTAGCTAATAAGAAATACTGTATTGCTAATCGTTTCTGCATAAAAATTACTCAAAACGTATACTAATACGCTTGGTTTGCTTATAGAACATATTATAAAATCAGTTATAATTCTGAGTAGCGTGCATTTGATAAAATGTTGAAAAACATTCAATTTTCGGTTTTGTTTTCAGCTACAGTGGTTTATAAAAAAAACACATATTTCTGTTTCTATTTATTGTAGAATTAAAACAAACACAAATTTAAAACCCATTCATTTGGATTTCTAAAATAAAACAATAAAAAAATTTAAATCTTTGAGCAAAAACTGCCTTTTAAACGTAGACAGACACCTCAAATGTTCAGCTAAAGGGTGACATTTTTTTTTTAAAGTTTTGTATACGACTTGTATCAAAACTTTTTGCATTTCTGTCATGTTTGTGCTCAGTTGTTTCCAAAGACACCTACCTACTCGATTGAATTAGTAAACTGAATCAGCAAAGCTTAGTCACTTTTCCTGGTCAAAAATTCTGCTGGTAAGGCGTGTTCCGTGTTTATTTGGAGCAATGCTGAACTTGTTCAGGAAGTAGTACTTGTATGGCATTCTTGATCTCGTAATTTCTAAAAAAATATACAGTCGAGGTTTTGAGGAAATAGACATATTTGAATGAATTAATTTTTTTTTTCTTTTCTCATATACGATGCATTGCAATTATTAAGAAATTCGTACTCGAAATTTTGACCTATCTCCATATTTCATACCTCAGTACAAAAAAAAAAAAAAAAAAAAAAAAAAAAAAAAAAATATTTTTGCCATTATGTCTGTCTCACTGTCTGTCTGTCTATGAAAGGCCGCGGTGGCCTGGTGGTAAGGTCTCGGCTTCGGAACCGGAGGGTTTCAGGTTCGAGACCCGATTCCACCGAAGAACCGTCGTGTAAGGGGGTCTGTTGCACGTTAAATCCGTCCTGACCAAACGTCCTCCCGCTGGTGTGGAGAGGGGGGTGCCAGCTCAGGTGTCGTCCTCGTCATCTGACCGTGGTTCAAAATGACGAGGTCCGTCCCAAAATAGCCCAAGTGTTGCTTCAAACCGGACGTTAATATAATTAAACCAAAACCTGTCTATGAACCAAGAACGCTTTGATGAAGATGGATGAAATTTGGAATATGGAATTACGACTCAACTTGTAGATTTTTATAAAATTTTTGAAAGAAATCCATTCAGAGGAAGTCTGTCTGTCTGACTGCTCGATTGGAAGAGAACTGGATACTTTCAAAACGCAGGTAGATAAAATTTAATACACAGGCTTCGCATCTTATATATAGAATCTTGTTAAATTTTGAACTAAATCTGTCAAACGGTAGACCGTCTATCAATTTGTACATTTGAATGCCTGGAAACTCAATAACTCACAAAATATAATGAATCAAATCCATGAAATCTGGTATATTATTTTGTGACTACAACAGTAGTTTCGTCAAATTTTTGTTTCATTTGGTTAGCAAACAGGAGTTAAAAACAGATATTCGAAAAATAGATACCATTACAGTCATGAAATTTAGGACTTGAATAGTTGTAATAGTGACTCAATGCATCTAGTAGCCAAAATTTAAAAATTTAATTTGGAGCATTTTTAAATTAATGTTTTGTTATTTTAGATGAACTTTTGCATGCATTTCACTGTAGTATCGTTTCTAATGATTTTAGAGGAAAATCCATGAACCAAAGTAAAGACCAAACAGTTACCATTCTAAAATTTGTTTTCCATTTTTAACCTAATTTTATGAATTTTCAAGGCTTATTAAAAAAATTGTAAAACAAAATTCTTTTTTTCCAAAAATTTCAAGAATTGAAATTCCTTCTTCTGCCATTCTAATTTCGCTTTTTTTTTCAAATTTTGTAATTTCAATATTTGAACATTTTTTTTCCAATTTGAAACCAGAACTGTCGAAGTACGGTTTTTTTTCTCATTCAAGTTTAAAGATTGAAGACAGGTTAAGATTTTTTTTTGTTGTTGTTGTTATTGATCCATGCTGGAAAACACAGATTCGCTGTGAGAAGGTTTATTTCTTTGTCGATTTTGTCAAAAGTATAATATTATGATTTTCAGAAAACCTGCTAATTTCATTGTCTATTCTCTCTCTCGTTTTAAAAATTCGTCTGCATTTTTAGTTATTTATCTCAATTTACTGTGTGCGATATATTTTTCTCAATTTTATTTTAAATTATTGTGGTTTTGATTTCACTAACATTCATCAAACCAAACTCAACGCTACGCTGCTTCTACTTGTGCATTAAGTCAAAGTTTTTTAGCATTTGTTGCATCCAAATTAAATATACGTGTCATCGCTGGAAAAATAGTTTTACAAAGATCTTTAATGGATATTAAGTCAATGGTTCAGATCTTAAAAGCATTTCTTGAATTTGGGGACGAAATAAAAGTTCTGCAAACATAAATATTATTTCTATTAGTACCCGAGATGTAGGGAGTCTTCTGGGGAATTCTAAGTGATGCCAACTTATAAGAAGACTGTAAAAGAGATGCGAAGGATAGCTATCCTTTCTTTTGTTGTTATTGCTGATTCATGTTATCCGAAGATTCAGTTATAAGATCACAAACCAAATTTCAATTATTTGTCATTACATTTCGGAGTTATTTCGTTCACAAGCATGTGAAAGTATAGACAGTTAGACGGTCAATCCATTGAAGGATTTGATTCAAAATTTGATACGGACCTGCATTTTAGATGTTAAACGTGTGTACAAAAATTTATTTATCTAGCTCTTCATGTTCTGTAATTACCGCTTCACTTGTCGAGTCAGCTAGACAGACTTCCTCTGAATTTATTTAGTACAAAATTTAATAGCAATTTACAAATTTGATTTAAAACCCATATACCAAATTTTATCTTCGTAGATTTAAGCATTTTTGAAGTATCGTGCAGACAGACAGATAGGCATGTTACCAAAAACATGATTTTTGGACTCTGGGAGTTCTAGAACTTGGAGATTGGCCAAATTCTCGAGTTTGAATACTTTGACGATTACAAAATTTTTTATACTTTGTATAGAGGGAAAAAAAAGAATGAGTTCTGCAGATTTGTTGTTAGGAAATCTCATTTTCTGTGTGGTTCAATATTTATTTTCTGTTATTATAAGACATTAATATAAATAGTATTGCAATCATCGAAAATTTCGAGTAATCTCTACTTTTTAGACCTCTCTGCATCCCTAAACATATTTTTTTTAGAACTCAGTCTATCGTTGTTAAGTGATCATGATAGACTCAATAATGCTTTTAGTTAGTAGGACGAAATTTAGTATACACTAAATTTGAAGATTTCTGTCAAATTTTGAATAGAATTCATTCAGCAGAAAATGGTCTGTCTGTCCGTCCCACAGCAAGTATCATAATTACATAATGCAAAGAGATGTATAAATAAAATTTTGTACATAATTATAGCATCTAAAGTATAAATCTGTATCAAAAATTAAACTAAATCGGTCGATAGTTAACCATCTAAGCAGCTGCATGGATATAACTGAAAAACGCACTGGTTTAAATGAAATTCAGAATACGATTATCTTACTAAAATTCTAATTCTATCTCCAATTTTTGTTTCAATCACTCGATAAGAATGAAATCAAAATGCATGTCCGGTCATCTTCACTCTACTAGAAGCACAAAACGCTCATGGGCGGCACTCTGAAAGCAAAAATATGAGCAAGATCTGCAATTTGTACGCGGGATAGGGGGAGGGGGGATAGAACCTTGATTAACAAATATGAGAGACGGTTTTGACAAGGCCGCTTCCGCTGTTCCCAATTTAGAATTCCATTCGATGCGATAACTCTTACAGCTTTATATTTAATTTTTAATTTTCCTTTAATCGTAATAAAATGAATACAGATATGTATCTCTTTTAAAGTAACAGTTCAATTTCTTTCTCATTTAGTGATATTTATATTACAGTTTTTATATTATAAGGCATTTTAATGTGATTTACTTTAATTACTTTTTTCAACCAAAGCTTTGGAAAGTGGATTAAACAATTATGATAAATTTTTTTCAGGGATTAAATTATCTTATGTTATTTGGTTTAAACATTTACTTAAAAAGTAGTCCTAAGAATTTTTTTTAATAAATAATATAATTCGATATGGAATTGATAATTTTATTATTCATTTTCTAATGTGTAATGTAATTCAAATTTCATTATCTCAATTTATATGCGAAATCTGTGAACTGCTTTATCATGTAAATTGAAAAATAAATGTTCTGAAAATCGCCTGATTGTACAAAATTTAACCGTAAAGTGCTTATTTTCCAACATTAACATTAAGAAACGAATGCGCAATGTTTCGTTGAAAGGAAGGGCTGTAACTGGAAGCTCATTATCAATTCTTTGAAGTCATTAACGATTCTTTCATATGCCAAACGATAACGATCGTAATGGTTTTGTTATTCGACAAGATATTTTATAGAATAACAAACGATTTCAGTTTTAGAAATGATTTGTTCTGAGCTTAGCTTATTTAGTTATCTAAATCTAAGATGATTTTTATAAAATTAAAAATGAAATTTTTCGAATTAGCATTTCTCATTATTTTATGGCAAATTTCAAATATTTATTAATGCTTTCAATTGTGTGTTCCATTTCATTTCTTACTATGTTAATAAGGGAAATTTTTTGAATATGTCAGTCGAACCTTAAAATAGATTTAAAGAGTGATGATACATACACATATTTAGCTGGTGACTGTTGAATTTTGTGTTAATTATGACAATCAAAAGCCTGTAACTCTTAAATGCTATTTTTTTCATCTTTTTAATTTTTTAAACTGTTAATATGCTAAATGATATGTTAATTGTCATGTAATTCACTCCTTTTTACGAAATTAAATATAGAAAAATATTGTGATTGTAAGAAATCTTTGAACTCCAGGTTTCGAACGAATCTTCAAGTTTTAGAAGCTCCCTGAGTCCAAAAAATACATGTTCAAAAATGTCTGTCTTTATATGAACAGCTACGAGAAAGAATCTGTTCATAGATGAAATTTAATACATTGACTTCATATCAAGTTTGTAGATTTCTGGTAAATTTCAAATGAAAGTCTGTTTGTCCGGCTTCTCGAACATAAATTGATATGATAATTTCGGAACGAAGAGAGCTAGATAGGTAACATTTGGTACAGGTTCATAGAGTTGGTACAGAGGTATATAAAATTTTCAGCCAAACTCATCAAGGGGTTGAACATCTGTCGGTATGTACTTTAAAAAAATATATATACGTGATAACACAAAACCAAAATTATTTAAATGAATCAAATATAGTATGTGATTTTGTGGTTAAAATCGTAGTTCTGTGGCAAATTTTGGTTTCACTTTGTTGGGAAAAATGCGTCTGAAGCATAAATTCGGTTTTTCGGTTATTATTAGGTCTACCGGAAAGTTCTGTCCGCTCCGGTTACAATCATAACTGGGGATGAAAAGTGGATTACCTATGAAAACATCATAAGAAAAAGGGCATATTGTGAACCTGGAAAACCTGCCCCCTCTACCTCTAAACCGAAGTTGAGCCTGAACAAGAGAATGTTGTGTATATGGTGGGACATTCGAGGACCAATACATTTTGAGCTGTTGAATCCAAACGAAAGGCTAAATTCGGAGAGGTACTGTCAGCAATTGGATAAATTAAAAACAGCACTCCAAGAAAAGAGGCCGGCGATGTTCAATAGGAAGGACATCATACTGCTTCATGACAATGCCAGGCCACATGCTGCTTTGGGGACTCGTCAGAAAGTCGCAGAGCTAGGCTGGGAAATTCTGTCGCATCCACCATACTACCCGGACCTATCACCATCTGATTATCACTTGTTCCTATCCTTACAAAATTTCTTGCAGGGCAAACAATTCAAGAACGAAGAAGATATCAGACAAGCACAGGTTCAATTTTTGGCCTCTTGAAATAAGACATTTTTTAAAAATGGGATATACAAATTGCCATCACGCTGGCAAGAAGTCATAAATAATGATGGCAATTATATTATTTAATAAAGTTTATCCAAAGTATGAAAAAAATGTATTCCTTTGTTTCATTCTAAAACGGACAGAACTTTCCGGTAGACCTAATATTAATGGCATGCCAGGTATTAATCGCCAAACAACTCCCCAAGGATCGCACATAAATTAAGCGAAAATGCTAAATTCATGTCAAAGATTAACACATTCGCTGCCACTGGCGCGTCAGCATGGCGCTACCTCCCATGCCGGCGAAGCTTTCGGACGACGATCGAGTATGATGTGTAAACCGCTTTATTTTTAGTTCGGATTTGGAGGTCGAACGATGAGGTTTTTGAGGCACGTTAGTGAGGCATTATTTTTACATTTTTAGTGCTTGGTTTTTAAATTTTTTCATGCGCATTTTTAAAAATGGCGGACAGTACAAGTATTGCAGGACCTTCACAGCCCAAGAAAAGGAAAGTAAATAAAAAAATTGACTGATGCCGAAATATTAGAATTACTAGAAAAGAGTGATCTTTCTGATTATGACAGCGTAGACGATGAAGATTACGGTTCGGATTCTACGAGCGAATCGGAAGGAGATAGTGATGTCGCTGTGGATAACTTAGATATGTCGGCTTCTGAGGATGGATATATAAATTTTGGTGGCAGAGAATGTGTTAATATTTCTTTATACGGAAATGCAATGCAATGCAAATCATTCTCTGCTTAATACAAGGTTAAGCTTATTTTCGCGCTCGATTAAATTTTCTGTTTGACGTTCATTTCTTTAATCTCGATTTCTTTTACGTCTTCCTTCATCTAAATGAATGGAAGTTTCGGTGATACGCCGAGACCTTTTCCAAGCATCTCTAATAATATTTTACAGTTGAATTAATTAGCCAAATGAAGCACAGAAATAAATTCATCTTTAAAAACGTTCATTAAAGCAGTTTGAAATAATCGGACGATTGTTTGCATATATAAACTATTGCCATTCGGAAGAAAGGAACTTTTTCTATATTTGAAGTATTTGTTTATGTGTTCATTCACACTTATTGGACAACGACAGTTAGAATTAACCGGATTAAACCTTATTCATTTTAATTTACTATAGCTGTATTGTTCAGAGGCATATACTTATTATATTGCATCATGTGTATAAAATATTAGTTTGTCATTGTCATGCACATTCTTTTTATGTATATTCATCTTATATTTGAAACTTTTTTTGTTTACATCTTAAAACTAATTTTTGAATATAATATGAGTTGACCTTCTGTCACACCCATGTATGTTACACTTCATATCTTCAAACCGCCGAAAACTCGTAGAAAAAAAATATCTAGAAAGATTTCGCAATTTAAAACCCATTTCATATCATCTTTACATTGTTAAGAAATGAGTTTTTGACCGTGACCAATTTAAAATTCAGACGTGCACTTAGACCACCTGAGATGGGTTCCGAGTGCGTCAAATTTCAAAATTACTTAATGAATGCATGCCTCGACCCCTTTTTGCCGGGAGGTGTTCTTTAAGTACTTGTTCCCGAGCAAAAGAGAGCGATGATGACAAGCCTTACTTTTCAGAACAATAGCCGGGGGTGAGATGATAAATGGAGGTCGTTGCATGGATCTGCATTATTAATTAGATCACTTATCCTTTTAAACAATTAATGTGTAACATTCAATTAAATATGTTACAATTTGGAAAAAAATTTAGGTCAAGTAAAAATTTGTGATGTGAAAATCAAATTTGATTTTTGATTAATTTCTCTTTTGCTTTTTCATTTACAAAGTTCGCAAATAAAAGCATTACAATCATTAAAAAAAAAACTGACCTCGAAATTATAATGAATATTCACTCTTAGAATTTAGGACCGCGGTTGTCTGGTCTCATCTTCGGGGCCGTAGGGTTTCAGGCTCGAGATCCGACTCCGTCGTGTAAGTGTGTCTGTTGCACGTTAAATCCGTCCCGCTAAAAACGCCCTCCCGCTGGTGTGGTGTGGAGAGGGGGTGCCAGCTCAGGTGTCGTTCCCGTCATCTGACCGCGGTTCAAAATTACGAGGTCTGTCCCAAAATAGCCCTAGTGTTGCTTTACAAAGGGACGTTAATATAACTAAACTAACTAATTAAACTTAGAATTTAATTGTATAATAATAATTTAGAAAGTATGTTTGTGTGGCAGCATGATAACAAAAACAACTGGAGTGTTTCTGGTGTATATAATAAAGGTGATATCCCCTCTCCCATATAAAACTGTGAATCTTGACCGCTATCAGTACTCCGATTTTTATTTTCAGAGTCTTTATTTATTTTTGATGGATTGAAACTATAATTTGACACAGCCATAATTTTAGTTACAAGGTCGTGAACCAGATTTCATTCATTTAGGTCATTACATTTTTGTGTTATCATGTTTACGGATATGCGAAAATTCAGACCGAGAGACGGTTAAGTCTTTTGAATCATCGCATGTGAATTGTATTTTAAATTTGGAATTATTATTGTTCACATTTTTTATCCAAAATGTTGCCTACAGTTTATTTATTGCAATTATCTACATTTTTTATAGATATCATAATTTATTAAAATTGTTAAATTTCAAAAAATTGCAGATCTTATAATTTATTTACTAACATTATTTACTGCTTATTTATTATTAGTATTAATGCCGATTATTGTTAATTTTGACAATGTAGTATGCAGTAAAATTATTAATTATCAAAAATAAATTTTTATTGGTATTTTTAGCTTAAAATCCCTTCTTGCCTTTTTTTAAATCTCTAAATTCGCTTTTCCTTCATTTTATATTTTTGAATAAGTCAAATTTTTGTTGTGGTTCTGTCATTTCCGAATTAATCATGAAAACTGCATATAAATTTCATGTTTCTTTCAGTTTCTTGTATCAATGATGCTTAGAGTTTTTTTTTTTTTTTACTTATTTAAAACAAAATTAAATTTTAACTAGAAAGTTTAAAATATATATTGCAATGTGTTACAAAATCTAGTTTGTTGTTTTTAAAACACATGCACAAATATCTTATTTATGATACAATCCAGAAGTGTGTATTTTTGACTGATAAATCTAACCATGATTAGGAAATTTGCAAATTCAATTCAAAAAAAAAATTCACTGCATGAGATAAGATAAATATTTTTTTAAAAAATGGAAGTATTCAGGTTAAACTTTTAGTTGTTGAGAAACCAAAGTACGCAGCTGAAAAGAAACAAGTTTCGATAACTTATTCGACACCCGAGGTAGCAACTGTTTTTTCTCAGTAGAAAGACCTAGCAAATAACTGAGTCCCTTTTGATCTATTATTGCAAGGCAATAGAATGAAGAAATGATCTGCATTTTAATTTTGGTTACAGTTTATTATCTTTTATTGTTTTTGTGCACTTTAATTCATTTAAATTAGATTACTCGTTTGTTTTTCTTATTCTAACAAAATGAATTGTCACAATGTTTGGATGATGGAGTCCATATTTTACTGTTTTTACTTTCTCGTATTTGTGGTAGGAAGAAAGTATAGTAATCGTCGAAAAATTCGATTTTTAGATTTCGACGAATCACCACGTTTTAAACCTCGTTGAGTTCGAAAAACACATTTTTTGGAAAATGTCCCTTTGTACGCCAGTGACAAAGATAACTCAAAATTGAACTAGAGGCTTGACGGTTGAAATTTGATAAACGAAATTTACACCCTATTTGCATATTTCTATCAAATTTTGTGTAAAATCTGTTGAGTGGAAGTTTGTTTGTTCGGCTGTTCGAATATAAATTTATACGAATATTGCAAAATATTGAGAGCTACATGGATAAAATTAAATGCAGCACACTCCCGAGCATCCAGCCTGATATGGCGGAAGGACAGGCCGGATAACAAAAAAGCCAGATAAACCAAAGTTCTATGAACTCATTTCTTTGCCCACAAATACCAAAAGATAAAATTTTTATATCAAAACTCATTCTTATTTTCTTATTGAGTACTAAACCCTCCATTTATCTCAAGTCACGTAGAATGAGAAAGCGCGCGGTGAGACATAAAAGCGGTTGCTGGTAACGTGCCGCATTAAAATAGAAGGGCCTGTAAAATGGTATTTTATATATGTTTATATATTTCACTGCAATAATTCATTAAAGTAAATTAACGGATATAGGTTTATAAACTGTTTACATTTTAACATGAGTTCTCTACACTTCACTGTGATATACTTAACAAAACAACATTAAGTATATCCTAAGAACCATTTACGAATCCTGTACGTAATTTGTAGTTATAATCAGGAACAGCGGCAACAATTGAGGTCCATTACACTGATGAACCAATGAACTGCGAGCAGAACGCTGCTCTTTTCCTATCACAGCATGCCCACAGCAAGTAGAAGGAGCGTAGAGGAGTCAGATTCAAATGTTTTGGCGATGTGGCCAATTCAATGTCTTGTCTTCCTCAATTAATTACGATGAAAAAAACTAGGCTGGATAGTACGGAAGCCGGATATTCACGAATCGGATACTCGGGAGTGTACTATACACAGATTTAAAATATATAGTTAGATACCCATCAAATTTTGAACCAAATCCAGTAATGGGTTGACTGGGCATAATTCAAATGGCATAATTCAATGGGCATAATTCAAAAATGCAGTGATTTTATTATATCATGGGGTTTGTATGGATTTTGTGACTACAAGTGCAATTTTGTGTAAAATTTTCGTTTCAACAGGTTCAGAAAAACGTGTTTTAAACTCAAATTCGAATTTTGGATATTATTTTCGCATGCCAAGGATTAATCGCCCATCGTCAAAAATGGCACAGTAAAGTCTGCAATATTGCTAAATTTGCATCTAAAAATATTTCTTAACTATTGTATCATAAGGCATTCCTTGGCATGACAAGTTTATGAGAGAATATGCGAGAAAGTTTTGTTGAGACAACCCCCGAGTACTAAATTTTAAGGTATTGTTGGTACGATTGAGATTTATTTAGAAAGAGCATTGTATTTAACTACTTGGCGGTAGCAAAAAATTCACAAATGCGCTTGCCTAAACAGTCAGTCCACTGTAATTCGCAGCTGGACCACACAAAGTGTCGATACTTTATAGAAATCGGAAGAAAGATTTATATTTTCTAAATAATTCCTGTAAACAATGTCAATTTAAGGATCGCAAACATCCTTTTTACTTCTGGGACAATTGCCTGCTGACACGGGTAACACGTTCTTGGCGATTTTGTGACAAAATCTTCTCGACGCGCATGGTTCGTCTTTCCACCGCAAGTATTTAATGAAATCTTTTGTATTACTATAAATGAATAGCTCACTTAAACATTCTTACAGAATAAAACCAGCGTAGATGGTCACCCTAAAACATTCTCGCATACTCTCTAATAAACTTGTCATCTAGAGAAGGCCTTGCATGGCATTGGCGTACAATAGTTACGAAAATTTAACTTTTGGCTAGAATTTAGCCTTTGTACTGAATCCATCGTGTCATCCTTGGCGAGTTATTTGGCGATTAATCCCTGGCATGTGGTTGATAGTATCCGAAAATTGAATTTGTGTTTTAGACATGTTTTTCTCAACTGAATGCAGGCCGCGGTGGCCTGGTGGTAAGGTCTCGGCTTCGGAACCAGAGGGTTGCAGGTTCGGGACCCGATTCCACCGAAGAACCGTCGTGTAAGGGGGTCTGTTGCACGTTAAATCCGTCCTGACCAAACGTCCTCCCGTTGGTGTGGTGTGGTGTGGTGTGGAGAGGGGGGTGCCAGCTCAGGTGTCGTCTTCGTCATCTGACCATGGTTCAAAATGACGAGGTCCGTCCCAAAATAGCCCTAGTGTTGCTTCAAACGGGACGTTAATATAACTAAACTAAACTAAACTAAACTGAATGCAGCAAAATATTGACACAAAATTGAAATGTAATCTAAAATCTAAAATCATACCAAATTTGTCATATTTAAGTCATTGCTTGTTTGAGTTACCGCGTTTACTTATTTCTGCAAGTACAGACCTACAAACAGTCAACCCTTTTGCTGGATGTGATTGAAAAGACATGTGTCTGCACTATTGATGATAAATCGGTGTACCGAAACTTATCTGTCTGACTCTCTTTGTTTTGTAGTTATTGTATTCTGGACAGACGGACTTCCACAGAACAGAATTTATTCAAAATTTGATAGAAATGTGTAAATTTGATATAAAAACCCTGTATCAAATTTCAACCGTCTAGCTTAAAGCGTTTTTGAGTTCTCTTTATCATAGGTGGATGGGCATTTTCCAAAATTTAGGGTGTCTTAAACCCAAAGATACATCAAAATTTCAAATTAGAATTTTTTTTTTTGAAAATTACTTTATTTTCTCTATACTATGTGTACGAGAAAGTAAAAAAAATAAAATCTAAAAGTTTGTTATAATTTTAATTCTTTGTTTACTTTAAAAATAAACGCACTGTGACAAGTACAGCTCATATTTTTAAAAAGAAGCAACTGGGATTTGGTGGCAAGGTTTCGATTTCAAGACTGTAGTTCCAGGTTTGGATTAAGATTCTATTCTAAGATCCACTGAGTATGTGATTTATCAAAGCTGCTACTTATGTGATTTATCAAAGCTCGAGGATTAGACATCCTTTAGCTGATGAGGAGTTGAAATTTGGAGATAGTGGTGTTGGCTTTGATATGTCCTCGTCTTCTGATCTCGGTTCAATTTTCTTAACTTAGTCAAAAAATAGTTACGTTATTTTCAAATGGAATTTTAATATAACTAAATTAAACTAAACAGAAATATTCCAAGGTAAGATAAAAACTATGATATTATGAGTCAATACATTAAATAAAGTAGCTTTAAATATTTTTTGAGATTTTTTTTAATATCAAGTTTTATTAATTATTAAAATTTAATGAAACAAGTGCCCTTTTTTCGTGTAAGTAATTTATTATTAAATTATTTACATTTCGAGTTAATTTATAAAAATCTTGTTACAAACCTGCAATTCGGCTTCCCAGCATAGTTTGTTCCACTATCAGAAAGACTGTTTTAAAGTCATCATTATTGGACGGAGTCCGTGTGTCACGTCGGAGGTCCCAGAGCTTGGCGACCATTTGGCGACTTGGCGACGAATTTGGCGACTTTGGCGCCCAAATAGATTATACCCGAAACTTCGAGAATTTTCTCGATCCGTCCAGTAGGAACCGAGATACGCCTCGAACGTTCCTGATTGGTTGAGAGGTTTCTAGCCCCATCTCCTGAGACCTATAAAAGGGGCTGCAGCTGCCGGAGCAGTCAAGTCAGTAGTCAGAGTTCGAGAGCAGCGAAGTCAGTCAGTAGGAGTCAGACGGAGTCGTCGAAGTAGTAGTCCGAGTTCGAGAGCAGCGACGGAGTCAATCTAGAGCTGAACTGAGCTGTGCGCTACTGTCTGCAGTAGATTCTGGTTGTATGCTGCTGTTGTATGCTACACGTCTCGGCTGAAGGTAGTCGTCTCTGCTGTATATAGCTGTCATTTTTGTGCTTTCCTGTGTATCTTCGTGTAAATAAACGTCGTTGTTTCTTTTTCTACTGCCGCCTGCTGATTGAGCGTTACACACACCATATCACTACCACTATCCAAACGAACCCCGGCGAAAATTTCGTAACAATATATTAAACGAATGTTTATATTTTATATATAGATTCTATAGTATTATTTTCTGTTAGTATTTGTATTATTCAACATATCGAAGTACAGCGAAGGTGACTAAAAGTGAACAATTCAAAAGAAAAAGTATGTGTTCTTGTAGTTTTGAAATACCCTCTCTGTAAGAAGAATAATCGCGATTAACAATATAGTTCCAAGATTCAATTAATGGTGTGCATAGATTGGTACACATTTTCCTATTCCAGAGATAGCATATTAAAATAATTAATACAAGTAATCACCTACCACGGTCTACAATGTTGAGAGAAGTCGAAAATATCTACGCCCATTTGGTTTAAGTCATTATCAGAAGTTCAAATCTTTTCAATGCGACTATTTTTTTATCAAGAGGAACGGGCATTTTTAATGCATAAATTTACTGATTTATATATGTGCGAATAAAGTTAAGAATGAGTAAAAATGAATTATGGGATCGAAAATTTCTCATTCTGTTTACATTTTGCATGTTCAATTTTAGCAAATGTAAATGATCTGAGGTCTGCAATTTTTTTTTATAATATGTTAATTCATTATATTCTCACTTCAAGGCTAATTAGAAGTTATTGCTACTATTTTCTTTCAAAATCATTTTGTATTTAGCACAGCATTTTTTTTCCCATTTAAGTAAATCCAATTCCAAGGAAGTAAAATTTCTGATGAATAATATATTTATTTCTAATGTGCACTACAAATTGAAGAAATTATAAAAGCGTAAATTGAAGGATTCATATATGTGCGAATAATGCTAAATACGAATAAAAATTATTTATGAGATATTAAAAACTTCCAATTCTATTTACATTTTGTATGCTGGATTTTAGCAAAGGTCAATAAGCTGAGATCTGGAAATCTTCTCATTTTACATTATGCTGATTCATTATATTCCTTTTTCATGGCCAGTTAGATGTCATTGCTGATATTTTCTTTCTACGTTATTTTTATTTTGTCTTCGGCACTTATTTTTTTTCTGCTCGTGGATCAGTATTTATTTTTAACCGATTTTAAAGATTAGTTTTGAACATTATCGGCAGAGAACAGCCCATTTCGAAGGAAAAAACTTCTCATGAATTATATATTTACATATAAATATCATAAATATCAGTTTTATTTTTATTTTTTAAGCAGTTTGCCAATATTCATAAGTTTTTCTATTGCAACATTCGTAAGTTAACCTGTGACAATCATATCAGAGACATTATTAACAAAATAACATCCTATCTAGGCTGTCATATTTCATAATAAGAATATATTAATCAATTGTCTACATTCAGTTCAACTTAATTTTATTCAAAAACCAGAGTGTGTCCGTTTCCGAACGCACATTGATAACCATAGACAATAAATCCTGCGTGAAAGATAAAAGTAGACATTATTTTTGGCGGATAAATTACATAATTTTTTTTATTTGAATACATTATACATTACATAATATTTTTTTTATATTTGAATGAGATAGTTTCTATTATCGAGTTCCCTGCATAGGAGTGACTTATCTAATTGTTAAAAAATTACTTCTCATCTTTTGTCAAGTAAGCTATCAATGTTTAATGTTGTATTTGAACATTATATTATGTACAAGCTAGATTTTTGGAATATTTTATATGTTGCCAAAAGTCTGCATGCAACTTTTTAAAAAATAAATATGCCGTATTATTACCTGGATTTATTTATTTATTTTTTACATAACCTTTCACTGTTTTCCTATAATAAACGATATTTTTAAAAGTCAAAACAAATAATAATGCATTTAAAGGTTAACTCATTTTATTTCCGTTTGATTTTGTCATTTTTAACTGTATGCTGATCATATCTTTCAAAAGTAATATAATAAAATCTCAACAAGTGGATAATCATTTTCTAATAAAATGAATCTGAAGTAGCATTCACTTAGTTTCCGAAGACAGATTAGCGAGGATATACAGGAGTCAGAATTTTTGTGACGTCATTTCGTTTAGTCCATTAAAGTGGCATCCTGCTTAGGGTATTACAACTTATTTCGTAGCAGTTCGCCACGCTTCTCTGAAATACATGTAGAAATGATTTTTGTTCGGATCATTTTAAGCTTCGAGCGCAGAGATCGCTTCTTTCATTCTTTCGGGCGCTACAAACGCTGCGGTACTTGAGTGTTTGTTTCTGAAAGCAGTTAGTTTTCAGCGTAAGTATGGATGAGAATTTTTATTTTGAATTGCATATTTTTTTAATAAGCTTTATTTTAAATTTTGATGAAATTTTAAAAATGTAGTGTGTTCTTGGTATCAATCATCGTTATTATGTGTTTTGACAAGAGTATGTTTATTATTTGAATTTTAATAGTAATAATGTATTAATAAAAAATTTTAAAAAGAAAAATTACCTTTATGTATGTAGAAATAATTTTTTTTTGGTTATTTTAATTTTGAGATGAAGTATTTGTACTTATTGACAAAAATAAATAAATAAAGTGTTAGTTTATAAAATTACGCATCTATTAGTATAATGTGTATTAGAAAATATTTTTTTATCAAAAATGTTTGAACCAAATTAAATCGTAGAAGAGTAAATTGTTGCAATAATGCAAAGATTTTAATCACATTTATAGTATATTTTTAAATTTGAATCAATATTTTCGCATTTTCTTATGCAATTAATTCATTTTTTTTGTCGTTATATTGTTTTCAACCCCCCCAAGACATTTATGATTTCCTTTCGATCTGGTATTTTTACAAAATTATTTTCTACTTAAGCCAATAGATCGCTTTTTATATTATGTTATTGCTTTCTACTTTTCAGTCTTTAATATACTTTACAATTCATTGTTGTAAATATAATAGTATCTCATAACATATTTTTTTTTAATCCTTTTCGGTCTCACGTGGGAACATAACTTATTCAAATTTAATCATTAATTTATGATAAGGTGAAATTTTCGGAATACTATAATGTTATTGGAAACACATAATTGTATAAAAGTTTGGAGACATTATTAATAACGTGAGTACATGAAGAGTCTATTGCATTAAAAGCATTATGCGAGTATTTTAAGAGTTAGTACACAGAGAGTATATTAAGAAACGTGAAAAAAAAATTAAAATAAATACTCTTCAAATCTGAGACAGTTTAAAGAAAAATTTGAACCTAAAATCGAAAAATATATTCTAATAGGTATTGTTTAGCCATTGTTAATGTGTTATTGTAGAAAAGAATTTCATACAAATGCGGAGTTTCTTGGAGAGTTTCAACTTAGCTGACAACCAAGGATAACAACCAGTGGCGGATTTAAGTAATTTGCGGTTCTAGGCAAGGAACATCATAGGATTCCCCTTTTCATAAACTGGTCGATTTGTTTCAGATTTCAACAGAATTAATGTCTTGCAATTCAACACAATCAACACTTGAATTCATGTTACTGCTCCATTTTAGGTTAATCCTTTTTTTATTTTATTATTATTGTGTAATTTTTTTTTTATTTATCTACTATAGTTCCAGATTCTCCGACATTTGTTTGTTCCAATATTAATATAATTAATTTATTATAAATTATATTAATAATAAATTAATTATAATAAATAATAATTTATTAACATTCATTATTAAATTACTATTATTAAGAATAATTTATTATCGACGTATTTATTATTAAATTATAATGATTAAATTATTAAGACGTATTAATTATTAAATTATTATTAAGTTGTATTAATTATTAAATTAT
>JAPMOR010024571.1:0-17490 GCA_026543865.1 Argiope aurantia | reverse complement strand
GAATGATAAAAATCTTGATTTTTGATACTTTGTATTATTATTTCTATTTATTACAATCTATAGTTATGCATGCATTTTATTGAAATGTAAGAGATTTATTTAAGAATAATATTGAATAATATTAACTTAAATTTAGATTACATGGGTCAGTCAGAAAGTTATTGCAGTGTTTAAAAACACAAAAACGAAATATAAATTTTACAATTGCTTTATTTGCATCCTAAGGTAACATGCAATATCCACTTCTCAATACAATTACCTTAGCTCTTTAAGCATCCGTCAAGGCGAGGCACAAGTGTGTCAAGACATTCCGTTAAAAATTCCTGTCCAACATCATTCACACAAGCCTGATCTCAGATTTTTTTTCATTGCCTGCTCTTGCGGTCAGCTTCGTCAATATCTATAGATCCATTCTTAAACATGTTCCACCATTTCTCGATAGCTTGACGCGACAATGCATTTTCACCATACAATTCATGCAACAATTGAAAAACTTCTGCACAGTTAAAAATTTTTGCTCACGAAAAAAAATCAGTAGAAGCATTTCCAATTCGAGTGCCATTTCCAGTTGCCGAGACCTGTTTATGATAGATTTTAAGGCAAACTAAAATAACCGTTACGTCACGTGATACAGATAAATGTCTGAAGTATTGCCAAAGATTTCACCAAAATAACCGTTCATCGACAATTTTACACGAAGGAATATTTTTAGTGACAAACGTATTTAGTTTTATTCCTTGATCAAAAAGTCACCAATTAGAATGTATTGACCTTTAATCGGAAAATGCTTTATAATAGTGCAAATATTCTCGATCCTTCTATGTGTGGGACAGAATTTAAAAGTGGGAGTGTTTCTGGAGTTTTCTCGTGCATTCCCTAATAACTATGTTAATTCCCCACTGTCCAATTAACACAAAAACTGTGGAAAGCCACAAGTGCTCAGATTTTTATTTTCAGAGTCTCGCACTTTCTCGCACAGAGTTTCGTGCTTTGAAATATAGTAAAGAATACTGAATGCGCATACATTTTTTTTTCGAATGAAATCAAAATTTCACGCTACAATTTTAGTTACAATATCATATTGCGAGTGTCATTTATCAAAGTCATTGCATTTTTTAATTATTATGTTTACAGGAATACAAATGTGCAGGTCAAGAGACGATCAATATTTTAATGAAATTGTTTGAGAATAAATTTGATAAGCATCTTGACCCCCGGGGGGCACTTCGAAATGAGGATGAGATGCTTTCGGCATGGTGGTTGGATCTCTCCACCCTGGAGGGTACGGAAATAGGTGGGGGGATCTGACTCCTCCTTCAATGACGGAACGTACTTCCTTCGGGGAGGGTTGTACCGTGGCCGGTGATGGCCCTAAGGACTCAACCACAGTTCCCGCCAGTGTTGCTGTTGCGGTGATCCGGTCATTCAGTGTTATGGTTTAAATCCGTGTGCTTTCGCAGTTTGTCGGAGAGGCAGAAGTATGACTTGATATGCATCTCTGTTTCAGATTTTAAACTTTGTATCAAATTTCATCTATCTAGTCTCTTAACAATTTTTTCCCTATTTATCTTGCACACTTGCACTCAGACCGATAGACAGATAAACGTACTAGGAATAAATTTCGTTCAAAATGTGATACAAATCTACAGGCGGAATATAAAATCGCTTATCGAATTTCATCAGTATAGCTTGTCGAATTTCATCAGTATAGAAAAAGCACTTTTGAGTTTTTGAGTTCATAGATAGACAGAGATAGTACCGATAATGTATCTTTCGAACTCAGAAAGGTCTCAGATGTGGAGACTGGGAGAATTTTCAAATTTCAATATATTTTACCCTTATAGTAATTCCTTTCTTTTTGCATGCTTCTTAATCGAGAAAGTGAAAACATTGAGAATCCTTGACCTAGCATAAAACATGATTTTAAATATATATATTCTCAACAGTTA
The DNA here is from genome assembly GCA_026543865.1 of Argiope aurantia. Taxonomy (NCBI): domain Eukaryota; kingdom Metazoa; phylum Arthropoda; class Arachnida; order Araneae; family Araneidae; genus Argiope; species Argiope aurantia. Next base: position 15,541 of record JAPMOR010024571.1, on the reverse strand, counting down.
CAAACTAGTATTAGGAATGGTTAACAAGAAGGCACTTTGAGACTGTTCTAACAGATGAGCATCCCATTTCACCAATTAGATTTAAAGCGCACTGCAAACATTCGGTTTGTTCCGCATATGAGGGAACTAGAGCGTGAGTAAAATGGGTGCTTTACGGTGAAGAGAGGAAGTGAAGTGGTCACGGTTACTTGTCCTTGGAATAACGTAAACAAATTTTGGTAGGATATGCCTGTAGAAAGTCTTAAATCACCAGCTGTGAAGATGAGAACAGAATGCAGATTACTATATTGGAAATCGGAAATCTGATAAACAAAGTAATAAAATGTTACAATACAGGGATGCAAAATACGTTGATTAAGTCGGGATTGAAATATGTACCTTTTTATGTGTATTGTAACTTTCTTAGCTATGTGGTTAAGGACTACTTTGTGTCGGCGAACAGCAAATAAAAATAATTCCTGTATTAAATTTGGTCCCTTAATTTGGAAAATGAGTTTAAATCTATTTCCATGTCAAAGGATTAAAGTTAGAATTTTACTATTTCAGAAAACAGAATAATAAAATAACATCACGATATTGTCATTCCTTTGTTTGGAATTAAATATGCAGTCTTGTTCAAACTAAGCATTGCCATTTAGACAATGCATTTACTATTATACAAAAATAATGCAAAATTTTACCAATAGACGGGGTGTACCTAGCAAAACTCGAAAAATTCAAAATAAAATATTTCCGATCAAACAGGGCAAAGTTTCAAACTCGAGATGACTCTAATGATAAAAAAAAATACACAACAAGGCAGACTGAATTGTACGAGAAAAAAATTATGAAACTAAATGTTATCGCTGTCGCTGAAGCCCAGAAATCAGTCGCCGCATGATAATGTGAGTGTGCCAGTCATTTCCCCTGTAGTTGATATTCCGTATTCCATTGTACTGAAATTCTTAATTTGTATCATTGAATTTCCATTTTTATCCTTACAAAATCATGCCTATGCATCTATTGCGATGGAGACTCAGTCTTGTGAGTATTTTGAAATCCATTTCCTTGTTGGGATGGTGGTTGAAGTTACTTACTTACTTGCGAAGCCCGGTTTTGCCTCAATGGAAATTGAATACCCACAACTGTCGAATTTAGGCAGCGATAAGCCCTCAAGCTATACATGAACAACCCTCGTATCTTGAAAAAGTCACAATATGGTCTGGTTTCACGACTACCTTCATTTTTTCAGAGAGGATTTTTCAAATGACAGGATTACAGTATGCTGATTGATTTTGTAATCCTACAACTTCAACAGCTTTGATATTTTCATGTAGGATGGCGAAACCTCAAATTGGTCACCATGAAAAGCGATTATTTTGCTTTTCAGAATACTAATATAAGCATGATATTAAAAAAAAATCTTTTTTTTTAATATGAAATATTAAATAGAGAGCAAATGATTGTGAAATATTTCAAACCATTTATTTATTTTTCTTCTTCTTCTTTGCGTTTCTACAGCTACCTTATGCAAGAAATGATACTAAGAAAGTTAATTTCTTGCAGACAAAATACATGAAAGAAAAAAAATCAATATATGCAGATTAATTCTGATCCATTTTCTAAAACGTGGAGCATATTCTTATGTTTCTAAAACTATTAAAATACATATTGAACAACACTGGGAGCAGTAAGCGTCATCCAAAAAAATATTCGCAAACCTTTATTGACAGCGGTTTTCTGTTCTTCTCCTTCTTTTCTTTTTTTCTTTCCTTCTCGAATAATAATAAAAAAATAAGAACGAAAACATTCATTTTCCTTTTATTAGCCGCTCACGAAGAAATATTATTCTTCAAAATCAATAATAGCAGCGGGAAAAAAACATCCAACTTCAGAATTCTTTCATTCGAATTTTTTTCCCGTGCGCCATTTTCCAATTTCTTTCGCGCCTCTCTCGCTAAAGGAGAAGCTCTTAAAAATCAAATGGCTTTTTCGCTATTATTTATTTAATTCGAAAGCTCTCTGCTAAATTTTGGCCAATAGATGGAGAGTATTTGGGAAAAGAGAAGAAAGTTGATGTTAATGGAACACCAGGGAAATCAAGAAAATGACGTTTTAGAACGTTCCACGATTACTTTTTACAAGGGTTACTAGCTCATACAAAATGAGTTCGAAGTAGAAACATGAGTTGTTTAATTTACGAGATTTCAGTTTTTTAACAGAGGTATTTTCACTTATTCGAACTGTTGAAGCATTTTCACACTAGATTTGTTACTTATCTTTGAAAGATTACAATTATATCATCAAAATGGACGAAAAATAATATTGTTACAAATCTGTTGCTTGCCTGCATGGTTAGTTCAATCACTTGAAAGACAGTTTTACTATCAGCTCTGTTGGACGCTGATCGGGTGCCACGTCAGTGATCCCAGAGCTTGGCAACGATTTGGCGAATTGGCGACAAATTTGGTGACTTTGGTGACAAAATAAATAATACCGAAAACTTCCAGAATTTTAGCATTTGAGCCAATAGGAACCGAGATACGTCTAATTGGTCCAGAACCTTCTCGGTCCGCCTCCGGGAACTATAAAAAGCCAGCAGTCTCAAGCTGCATTCAGTCGTGAATAGAGTTGTGTACAGAGTCGTCGAAAGGATAGTGAAGCAACGGTGGAATAATTGGGTCAGTCCGGCGAAGCGCAAGCCTGGAGTGGAGCTCAGGTGATTGCTGAATTGAGCTGTGTGCCGAGTCATGGTGTTTATTCAGGATGTAGCATCGAGTGGTGTGTGGAGTAGCCAGTCATGTAGAAGTGAGTCGGCAGTTGGATCCAGCCAAAATGAGGAGACAGTGGAGAATTGCAGACGTTTGGAGAGGCCGCAGAGTTTAGCTACTTGAATTCCCTCCTTCTGCTGAATTCTGTCTAGCCACTTTGTGTTCTGTGGTTGTTATTGCTACTGATTACTACTTTTGAGCTACTGTGTGCTGTTGTGCCTCCTTTTGCTGAATTCTGTCTAGCCACTTTGTGTTCTGTGGTTGTTATTGCCACTGATTACTACTTGTGAACTACTGTGTGCTGTTGTGTCTCCTTCTACTGAATTCTGTCTAGCCACTTTGTGTTCTGTTGGTTGTTATTGCTACTGATTACTACTTGTGAGCTACTGTGTGCTGTTGTGTGTTTTCTGTGTTCGTCTCGGCTTTACATTTGTCGTCTGTGTGTATTCGTGTCTTCGTTTTCTATAAACGTCGTCGTTTGTTACTAAAGGGCTGTTCATTTCATTGACCAACAATTTGCAAAAGAGCCCCGACAGAAGTATTTGTAACAATATTTTAACACAGATATAAAATTATATGATTATGTAGTGATGCATCTTTAAAAACTAGATCAATTAGTTATAGTAAATTAATTGAAAGTAAACATTAATAATTTGCTTATCTGAATTCCCCATGTTAAATATTTAGTTTTCTAAAGGGAAAAACAATATTTGAACACTTATCTTTGTTTTCTTGTATTCAAAATATACAAAGAAAAAGTATTGTAGAAATTCGAAACTGAGATTGTTCACAAATTTAAATGTTTCAGAACTCTCTGAGTCCAAAAAATACATTTTTTTTTAAAGTTATGTTTGTCTGTTACTTTGTCTAGCAGCAAACATGATAACTGAAAAACATTTTTAACTAGAACGCACAAAATTCAATATCTTATAATTTCTCAAATTTTATAGATTTCTATCAAAGGTTGAACAAAATTTATTCTGTCTGGCTGTCCGAATATAGTTAGACTTAATGTAGTAGAAAACCTGGCTGTCCGAATACAAATGAGCACGATAACTGGAAAGCGTACAGAACTAGGTGGAAAAATTTTGGTACAAAAATTTAGTATTTAAAATATCGATTCGCATCAAATTCTGAAGAAAATTCGTCAAGGGATTAACTGTCTGTACGTTCTGTATATTCTTGTGCATCTAAACGGAGTAATTCTAAATCTCATCAGTTTAGATAAGTCAAATTTCATACACAATTTAACATCTCGTGTATAGATTTGTAATCATAGTTGATAATTCCAACCCATCCGTAGACACACGGAAAAATCTTATCGACTGAACCACCATGACAACATTGGGGGAAATTAAGTCCTAAATTTCATCACCGCCCACGATATAATCTCTCAAGTAAAGGCTATCCATTCCACATCATTTCTGTATTCATTAGGGAGCGAGAGCCAACCACCATTCCGGAAGCTACTCATCCCCATATCTTTAATATTCCCTGGGGTGGGCTAATGTGTAGATGTGTCGTCAAAAGGCCTGGCTATGTATCAGTTTGTACATCTTCACCCAAGTAGGGCCGAATCCTCAAAAAGGCAATGATTAATATAAATAAAAATTGACATGTGATTTTTTTTTATTAAAATTATAGTTGTATGTCAAATATTTTTCCTATAATAATAATAATAAAAATTGACATGTGATTTTTTTTATTAAAATTATAGTTGTATGTCAAATATTTTTCCTATAATAATAATTAAAGGAATTTAAAACTGTTTAATTAAATTTTCTTCCCTATATAATGCAGCACAAAATGCTCAGAGTTGACCCTGAAAATAAAAATTGGAGCACTCGTGGCATTCACGGAGTTTTCAAACTAATAATTTTAATTTTATATGGGGGGATAATACATTTATTGGGAGTTTCCAAAAAAGTAAGGGATGAATCACTATCGCTGTATTAAAAGTGAAATTTCCAATACTTGAATTTTTGTACTAATCTTACAATAGATTTGTTATAAGTCTTCGATGAATTACTTTTGAATATAGATTTCCTACTTGCAGATAGATTTCGATATATTTCCTAAAGAAAACAGATCAAAGATATTTCTTTTACAATGATATAAAATTAAATATCATAATGTTGCATCTTTAAAACAGAAAAAATAAACTATTATCAAACATCGAGTACATCTACTAAAGTAATCTCTATTAGAGAAGTACTGACCAGGTAGAGTTGTCGAATGTGACACTAAAGAGTTTGAGCAAGAGTCTTTGGAGTTTTAATCAACAGGATTTTGTTCCTTGCAAAGATTATGTTGTTGAGGTGAATCGATCTATATCGAAGAATTGGTGGAAGAACATAGCTGTCGCCGAGTTCATAGAGCGGCATTCTGTGTCACAGGAAATTGCTGAGGAGGAGATTTGGTCAGCAGAGGAGGAAATAATGGACTCAACGAAGTAACAATTTTCCAATGAAATAAGGGAGATGGGCTTGGGAAATAATGTATTCATGTACACATAATGTGCATGAATACATTAGGCCACAAAAACGCATCAGGGTAGAAAGATCAAATTTTGTATAGACTATCGGCATCAAAATCATTAAATATGTATCAATTTTTGGATCCAATTGTAAGAATCAACAGGAAGATAATTGAAATGCATACCGTGTTTCTACATTACAGAGGAATGTAGACAAATATGGAATAGGCCATATTTTCCTTTATAGAAGGATAGAAACTCTTGAAAGATAAATCGAAAAGTATCATTTTAGACAACATTATCTTACTATTATCTATATTATTGTAGCTGTTATATTTGTAACACGACGAATGTGACAACTATAAACATTTTTGTGTTATTTGGTAAATACAAATATCCAAATCATTTCTTGGTTTGAGTGTTTATATGAGCTGATAGGACACATTTTGATTTTGATTTCTGTTATTATCAGTTTCAAAATACGGGGCATCACGCATTTATGGAAGTTTTGAAATCCAATTTAGAGATTAATGTTTCTATGTCGATTGAAGCTACATTAGCCTGTCCAAATGGCATATTTTAAAATTAGGAGGATTTAATTTTACTGATGATGCCTGATTGTAAAATTCTATACTGCGACGTGGAGTTGTCTTTGCAACTATTATAACTGTCCATGAACTCCACAAATATTATATGGATGCCAGTAATGATGCTGATATAAACTCTGCATTGTCAGGTTTGGAATGATGAGTTTTGGGCTGACTGTTTGTAACTTTAAAAATATGTCAACTGTCATTTTCTGCATCAAATGTATAACCCCTTTTGCTCCAGGAAAGCAAACAGGCCGCGGTGACCTGTTTTGGTTTCGAGTTCGGAATCGATGAGTTTTAGGTTCGAGACACGATTTCACCACAGAACCGTCGTGTAAGTGGGTTTAGAGCACGTTAAGTTCGTGGGGACCAAATGCCTTCTCGCTGGCGTAGTGTGGAAGCTTGGGCAGAGAGGTGAAAGCTCAGGTGTCTTCCTTGTCATTTGACTGTGGTTCAAATTAACAAGACCAGTCCAAAATAGCCCTATTGTTGCTTTAAAATGGGTCGCTAATGTGATTAAACTAAACTAAACCGAGAAAACAAGCATTTTTCAATTTGTGCAGTTAAACTTTCTGTAAAGACATTATCTAGAAGGATGCTGCGATTTGAGAAAACGATGTTTGTTTCTTCTACAACTTACGGTTATTAAATTGAGTACATCATAAATCGTCAGCACATCCAATCGTTCATTGTTTTTCATTCTTTTAAGAAAGCATGTAAGTACAATGGTTTGGTTTGGTTATATTAACGTCCCGTTTTAAAGCAACACTTAGGCTATTTTGGGACGGACCTCGTAATTTTGAACCACGGCCAGATGACGAGGACGACACCTGAGCTGGCACCCCCCTCTCCACACCACACCACACCAGCGGGAGGACGTTTGGTCAGGACGGATTTAACGTGCAACTGACCCCCTTACACGACGGTTCTTCGGTGGAATCGGGTCTCGAAACTGAAATCCTCCGGTTCCGAGGCCGAGACCGTACCACCAGGCCACCGCGGCCCGCATGCAAGTACAAGAAAATAAACTTATGTGTTTAAATAACTTTATTTTTTGCCCCAGAAATTTTTGAAATATCTTAAATTCCTAGTTTTTCGAGTGTTCTTTTATTTCTTTATGAAGTCGTAGTAGAAAATGTCGATGTATAATTGAAGCGAATAACATTACGCATGATTAGTAGAGTTCTTTAAAGTCATGATATTGCATAATGTACTTACTACCAAACAAATATTTCCATATTATTATCTGTTTATTGAATAAACTGGCACTACCGAAGTAAATGATATAATTTAAATTTGTGATTAGTTTCCCTACATTTAAAATTAATCATACATCTGCAAATTTCGTAGATGAGAAATTTTGTATGTGCTTAAATGAAAGTAATAGAAAAATTTTACTTACTGTCACATTTTTGCTATGGGGGTCATATAAAAATTTAAATTCTGTAAATTTTTTTATTATTATTCTACACTAGAGCAGTGAGGTGTACTCCAAACAATTGTCCAACTCATTTAAGGAATTTTGTAATAGGAAATATATACCTACATGCAATATCTAGAGAAATAAAAGCTTGCCCAACTTTTTTGGGATTCTTTCATTTCATATTTTACTTTAAAAACGCTCATACATTTCATGCGTTGCCAGTAGAATGTATGCAAAAAAGATTGTGTTCAAAACAAAACACTCTGCTTTCAATCACTTTTTGAGGAACTGCATTGTTTTCGTTTTGCCTTTTACGAAATAAAATGCGTCGCATCTACAGCGTAAAGGAAAATATGTACCGAAGAAGATTTAATATTCTGATATTTCAATCTTTTAGGCAGCGCTGTTTTGCTTCGGACGACGAATCTCTCAAATCCATCATGTGCAGACATTCTCCAGACCGAAAGGATATGATTTATGGATAATATCTTGAAGACGTCCATTCGGGGGAGTATCCACTCTTTCAAGGACGAAGACTGATATGAAAAGGATGCGAATCTAAGAGAAGAGAAAAGATTAGAAAAGGCGTCTATTTAGGTATAAAAGGAAAATAGAAGCGCATGCTATATAAGCATTTATTCGCGCAGGTGAACCGACTTCAGCTGACTGGTGGAAAATCATTTCGATAGGAATTTTTGATGGATTATTTTGCTGCGAGTATTTGGGTAACATATTTTCTTTCATAAAAGAATTGCATTTGAGTCAGGAAATACAATTTGATTAGATATTAAATAACATTCTAGCAAATAAGTTGTCTTTTTACTTTCTAGTATGCGTAATAGAGAGAAAATATAATAATCGTCAAAGAATTCGAATTTGAGTTTTTGACGAATATCCACGCTTTAGAACTACCTGAGTTCGAAAAACGCATTTTTGGAAAACGTCCGTATGTCTGTCTGTGACAAAGATAACTCAAAAATGCTTTGAGACAGATGTATGAAATTTGGTATACAGTTTTTAAACCAAATATGTCGATTTATAACATTTATAGGGTGGACACCCATCGAATTTTAAACCAAATGCAATGAGAAATTTTTCCGGCTGCCGGTCTGTGCTTTCAGAAATATATAAATATGATAACTCACAAACACAATGACTTAAGTATATGTTCTTGTTGCTTATAATGGCTCTTGCCATGAACAAGTCGCGATTTAAGTCAGACTTCGTCAGCGATTTTAAGCAGCGCTAACTAGGTACATAGGTGAGTAGCAAGAGTAAATCTAAGGTACTCACACATCACATTAGCTTGCACAACCCCTTTTTACAGGAGGGCACATTCACACATATCACAGACAAAACAGATGAAGAACAACCATGCCCAAACCGGGACTCGAACCCAGGACGCCCAGATCACTGGTAAAACGCGCTACCCCTATGCCATGAAGCCGGTACTTTAAATTTAGTATGAGATCTTGTAACTACAAGATGTAACTACTACATCTTGTAATTACTTTGTTTCAATCAATTGAGGAAAACGCGTCTAAAACACACATTTGATTTTCTGATACAATAAATCACATGCTAGGGATTAATCACCAAAAAAACTCTCCAAGGATGACATGGTGGATCGATGGTTTCAGTTGGTCAAAAGAAGAAAAAAAACGTCAAAAATACGAATTCGATTTTTAAGTACATGTATATTAACTCCCCCTGGAATATTCACCATAGATGGCTTGATTGAATAAAATCGTTAGATTCAATCGAAAATCAATAGTTCGTAGTTATTAATCACCATTGCTATGCAAGGCTGTCTACACTTCTTCCAAGGTCCGCAATTTTATGAGGAGACATTAAGATAACACCTTGATTAAAGAGTATGCAAGAAAGTTTTATAGAGACCATTTCCGCTGGTTATTTCATTTGAAGAAAGGCTCTTGATTCCTATATCAAGGTCGATTCCTTCAGCATCAAAAATCACATAACGACTCGGAACCCTATAGTTCGAAAAGAAATCTTTATAGATATTGGAAATACTTGTACCTCCAAAAAGAATTTTTTTTTATTTTTATTTTTAGACTAATAAAATAAAGATCATTTCACTGATTACAGAAATGTATAATTTGTATAGGTTTGAAAATTCAAAAGCTTATAAATTTTTTTCAGCAGAAAATTTGACTAACGTTCCTGTGACAGAAGATTTAGTTGTTTTTCCGTTTTCTCGAAACACGTATTTAAATGAAAATTAATTTCACGGTCATTATTAAATCAATGCTCAAATATTATAATAATTTGTGGTTATGAACTTAAAACATTGTCTCATTGCAGTACAAATTAGATTCGCCATTAAAAAAAAACTAATATTTTGACAAAAAAAATTATTTTTCTATTGTTTTATATCTAAAATAAAACATTCGTTCCAAGCGTCTTAAATTTTCATTCGGATATAAAATTTACTTGTGAAAAAAATTTGCCTCTTATTTGCAACTAAATTTTGTCAATTTTCATTTTCGAAAACATGCCAGTTCCCTAATACTATTTCTCTGTATAACTTCGACGGAGAAAAATCATTCTTAGCCATCAGAGTCCAGCAGCCGAAATCATTGCACAGTTTTTGAATAGTTTTATTTCACATTGAAGCTTTTGATCAATAAATATGTTATCAATCTTCTTCTAACCCTCCCATTTCCAAAATTTTTGAGAGATATCTCAAATAAAACTTTTATAGAGCTAACCTCAGCAATCGTATCGATTTCATCTATCTTATTCGATAATTAATCTCTCCACATTACAAGTATAGTTAACCTATCAAAATGCATATGTCTATTATGCAAGTATAATTAAAATAAAATTCAGTTCATCAATGTTAGTACACATGACTAAATTCTAAATAAGATGAATGAACAGTTAGTCGCTGAATGCGATTAATTTATCTCTATATATGTATGCAACACTAATGTATGTTGCACAGAAATCGCTGTTGTTCATTATTATAGAATAGCAACATTCAAATGTAAACAAACCATCATATGAATTTCAAACTGCCTCATTGCAAATCTTTAAAGTTACGTTGAATCCAACGTTTCATTTATCTAGTTAATAAAGCTTCAAAATATTATTAGAAATGTTCTGGAGTAGGTCAAAAACTACATTCAGTCATAGTAAAAATAGATACAAAGTGGAATTTAAAAAATAAATCTCAAACAGAAAATTAAAGAGAGAGCAAAAACAGATTTAACCGTCGTCAGTTTGATAATTGTTACGACTTACGGAAATTGATGTTCGTGTCTTCTAAAACAATTATCTTACAAATTCAGTGTTTGTATTACCATAGGATTAAAAATTTTAATGATAACAATTTTCTGTCCATATATTTTTCCTTGATTTTAAAATTATTTATTACAATATCTGTAACAATATTTTTAAATGCTATGATGGAATTAAAATCCATGCATCAAAACTTTCAGTCGCGAGTTTTTATTAATCGCTAACCCCGTATTCTTATTTTCTCTTCCACTTTTATTACTTTCTCATCTACGTAGTATAAAGAAAGTGTAGTAATTATTTTAAAAAAAATTCGAGATTTTAACAAATCTCCACGTTTTAAACCCCATAGTCTCATTTTCTCTTCCACTTTTATTACTTTCTCATCTACGTAGTATAAAGAAAGTGTAGTAATTATTAAAAAAAAATTCGAGATTTCAACAAATCTCCACGTTTTAAACCCCCATAGTCTTATTTTCTCCTCCACTTTTATTACTTTCTCATCTACGTAGTATAAAGAAAGTGTAGTAATTATTAAAAAAATTCGAGATTTTAACAAATCTCCACGTTTTAAACCCCATAGTCTTATTTTCTCTTCCACTTTTATTACTTTCTCATCTACGTAGTATAGAGAAAGTGTAGTAATTTAGTCTTATTTTCTCTTCCACTTTTATTACTTTCTCATCTACGTAGTATAAAGAAAGTGTAGTAATTATAAAAAAAATTCGAGATTTTAACAAATCTCCACGTTTTAAACCCCATAGTCTTATTTTCTCTTCCACTTTTATTACTTTCTCATCTACGTAGTATAGAGAAAGTGTAGTAATTTAGTCTTATTTTCTCTTCCACTTTTATTACTTTCTCATCTACGTAGTATAAAGAAAGTGTAGTAATTATAAAAAAAATTCGAGATTTTAACAAATCTCCACGTTTTAAACTTCCCCGAATTCGAAAAACGCAGTTATGGAAAATGTCCGTCTGTCTGTCAGTGACAAAGATAACTCAGAAACGCTTTGAACTAGAAGGATAAAATTTTGTATACGGTCTTTATACCAAATTTGAAGATTTCTCTCAAATTTTAAATATAATTTAAATATAACTGCGAATATAATCTAAATGACAACTGCAAAATGAAGAAATCTAGAAAGATGAAATTGAATACACATAATTAACATCCATAGCGTAGATATCATCAAATTTTCTGTCAAATTCGACAAAGGGTTGGCCGTCTTTTGGTCAGTGCTTTAAGAAGCATGTAAACGCTATAATTTAAAGACACAGTGACTTAAATATATCAAATTCGGCACGTGATTTTATGACTACAATTGTAGTTTTGTTTCAAATTTTGGTTTCTATCTGTTGGATAAACAACATCTAAAACACAAATTTGATTTCCGTGAACTATTAATAGCATTCCAGGGATTTATCGCCAAATAATTCGCCAAGGATGGCAAGATTAGCAAGAAAAATGCTAAATTTACGCCATAGGTTGATATTTCGTATATGTTGCATTCTCTAGGATAACACTTTTACTAGAAGGTATGCAAGAAAGTTTTAGTGAAACCACTCCAGCACTTTTATGTACTTTTTCAATTTAAAATAAGTATATTCAATTGAACTCATGTTTGTCAATCGAATAAGAAAATAGATTTATTATTATTTATTAATGCTTTCCAAATTAGTAATAATTTCTAATTTAAAAAGACATTAATCTGGACGAACTGATTGGTTGTCAAAGGCGGCTAGTATTGTAAAAATTGTTAAATTTCTTTATCACAGCAGAATGAAAAAAGTGAGCAATGTATTCGTTGTCACCCTATCACTTACCAAACTTCATAAATACCATTATAGCTGCCTCTCTCCAAGTCCGCGACGGATTTTGTAGATATATGTACAAAATTGCCTTCATTAAAACAAAAAAATAATATTTCTGAAACTTATAGAAAAGTAATTTTGAAAAGCAAATAGTATCTATAAATTTCGAGTAATTTTGCAAATAATAATAATAATAATAATTAATAGAATCAGAGTTTAATACTAATTTTGAAAAAAAAATTCCTAAATTTTAGTTCGAACTTGCTTGTCAAAATTTAATTAAAACCTTTGATCGAAAACTTATTAGAGAAGACAGAGACAAAAAAAAGTAAAAACAAAGAAATTGTTGCGTTCGGTAACTCATTTTTTGAAATAGTTTTTTGATTGGATGTCTCGCAACTTGTCTTATTTCGATACTAATTAATGATGTCGGTGGAAAATTTTGAGAAATTTTTGAAGCGAATGTATTAACTTTTTTTTTCTCCTCGACAACTTGATTAGGTTGCTACAAGTGTACTTCAAAACAGACGCATTTATTCGAAGCTGTAAATTCTCATTTCTAATTTAAATTATCTTTTTCTTTTTGCAATAGATATTGAAGAAGGAATTTATTTTCTGAGTTTTGGAGTTTTTTGGACAGAGAATGAAGGAATTAGAAATGAAAGTTTGTCATTATGATATTTAATTCTGGTTTTTATAGAAAAAAATCCCATAAATTGTATTTGTATTTACCCTGAAAAATTATTGTTAAGTTTCAAAAGGAGACACAGTTTTATTTGGTGTCTTATTACTATAAAAGTAATATTTAGAGATAAAATAATTAAAAAGGGAGTAATTATTTTTCTACTCCCTTTTTTTCAAATTAAAGTGTAGTTGACAGCTCCCTTCAGTGATTTTTAAACAACCACCATATTAATACAATCCATTTATTGAAACAACTTTGATAAACGATATCTTATTCTAATCTTTGGTATTGGTCTCCCCAAAATTTTCTCGCATATTCTCTAGCAAAGGCGATTTCTCAGTGAGCGCGTTTCTTGGCATTGGCACACAATAGTTACGAAATATTAACTTTTGGAGTAAATATAGCATTTTTACTGAATATATAAAGGCATCCTTGGAGAATGTTTTGGCGGCTGATCCCTGATATCAAAAGCATACGAAATCGAATTTGTGTTTCAGACACGTGCTTCCCAAACAATTTAGAAGAAAATTTGACATAAAACTACACTTATAGTCTCAAAATCATGTACCAAATTCTACATATTTACGTCATTGTGTTTTTGAGCTATCGTGTTTACATGTTTCTGAAAGTACAAACCAGCAGACATTCAACCCATTGCTGGTTTTGGCAAAAGATTTACTTGTCTAGACTATAAATGTTAAATCTGTGTATAGAGTTTTATCTATATAACTTCCTTCATTTTTTAGTTATCGTATTAACTTTTATTCGAGCAGTCAGATAGACAGACTTCCTCGGATTTACTCTCAATTTCACAGAAATCTACAAATTTGATCTGAAGATCGTATACCAAATTTCATCCGTTTAGCTCAAACCATTTTTGAGTCATCTTTGTCACCAACAGACAGACGGGCATTTTTCCAAAAATATGTTTCCCGAATTCAGAGAGATCTAAAACGTAGAGAATCGTCAAAGTCTTGAGTTAGTGTTTTTTGATCATTGCCGTATTTTCCCTATAATTCGGATAAGAGACAGTAAAAATCATTTATCTCAAAATAAAAATCTGAATATTTGTGCCTTTTATGTTCTTACCTATAACCCATAATTCATTTGCTGAAGTGCCGGGTGAGATAACATCTTTACAAAGATTTAAGCGACAAAATTTCACTCTCATTTGCTTAATCTCATCATTGACGTATTAATAATACTTTTTAAAAATTCAAATTTTCAAATTATGATATTTGCTTATTATTTTTATTATGAAGTGTCAGATTTTTTTAGAATTCTGATTACTCTTTTGATTAAAAAAGGTGAATTAATAGTTCAAACGATACATTTTTTAACAATTCATTACTTGGAGTCTTTTTCACTAATTCCTTGCTGAGAATTTGGGATGCTTCCTTTCAAATGTCCTTTTTAATTGCTAAGTTTCATTTATTCCTTAATTTTTCTTTAATATTCCTCTACCATTCTTTTCTTGCTTCTGAACAACTAGCCCAGAAGATTATGATTCCGTATTTTTCATGCTACTTTGGAATATGTCTTCTGTTGTTAATGAAGATTCCGAAACACAAGTTGTGGTATCAGATGTGGCATCTTCAGCGATGCTCTCAAGTACCTCTTCAGCCTCTATGCAAATACTTTTTCTTTCAGATGAAGTTCTGGTTGCAAAGAGTTTTCTGATAGCATTTTCATTGAAACTGTAGATATTTTTAATCAAGTTACGTCTAGATTGCTCCATGTCGGCCACACGTTCTGGAAGTTAAAAAAAGGCAGTTGGATAAAATGTAATAAAAATCCAAAACATTCATACGAAATTGACAATTGCTTAGAATTATCATACTTAGAATATATGTCAATTTCAATTGCAAATGAGCACTTTTTCAATGCTATTTAGTCCTGAGTTTTTATACGAATGAGGGCTTTCATCTATGGGATTTCATCGCAGTATTTACTATATATAATATTTTAAAATTTTGTTATATTTTTTATTAGTAAAATGTCTGTTATGTTCCATGAAAGAAGTTTTCTTTTACCTTTTTCACAAATATGATAAACATTATTTATTTATGCACAGTTTCTTCGGATTTTTTTATGCTGTTGTTTCTAATGGCTCTTGTCATAGAAAAGACCACTGACTCTAGATGTCAGGGATTTTAAGCCAAAGGTGCGTCTCTTGTTTTTCAGTAGAGCCATCTAGGGCCAAGAGTAGGACTTAGCTACAAACACGTCACAACCCTTTTTACAGGACGGACTTCAATCATGCATTTCATGCACTCATCCACTGATCATAATTTAGACCTGAATCATAAAACGATCACCCCTGATCCAGTTCCCCCAGTGGTATTACTCTCGACATGGAGGACTTTGTGACCACCTCACTCTCGACATGGAGGACTACAAATTTATACGTGCGCCAGCCACCACATACACACGGAGAGTCTTCGGCCGAACTCGCAACTCAAGGGACGCGAATCCAACTCCCTAACAATCAGGCAATCCCGGCCCATGGATTATTTTATACTTACTTACACACAAAAAAAA
>JAPMOR010024566.1:0-19365 GCA_026543865.1 Argiope aurantia | reverse complement strand
ATGACTTGCAAATGGAAATCGATGGCCATAATTCTCCCAAACTATTTTCTCAAAAAATTATTTTTGCATTATCTTCAAACAAAAATGTATGAACTTTTTAGACACCAATTTCATTTTTGTATATAGTTTTTTATTTTTAATAAATTGTTTAATTTTATTTAATATGCAGTTTCTAATGTTATGATGAAATTCAAACTTATCTTTCAAAACTTTCAATCGCGGGCTTTTGCTAATGTTTAATTTGCTATAAAATAACAGTTTTTTAAAAAAAATACTAACTTTAAAACAGGATATTCATTTCCGCTTTTTCTTCATGGTATATGCCCTTTTATTTTAACATGCATTGGTTTTTTTTTAATTGATTCAATTAAACTCATGTTTTTCAATCTTACCAAATAACAAAATGAAATTAAATTTTTTTATCCTACTTTATTTTGTAGTACATACTTTCTTTAAGTTGAACGTGCAGTAGTTTTTTAATTGATTCAATTAAATTCAAATTTTTCAATTTTGTTTAATAACAAAGTGAAATTAATAAAATTTCTTAGGAATTATTTGTTTAACAGCCAAAAGAATCAAGCAGTTTGAATCAGCTGGTCACCTAAGGCAGCAATATAAGATAAAAATTTGCTTTCTTTCGATTTTTTGCTTTTTTTCTATCACTTCCGCTTTTATTTTATAGTATTAATATAGTATTTTATATATTACATTGTATTTTTAAATCACACGAGGAGTAATTTGTAGTATACCGATTCCATTAAACTCATATTTTTCAGTTTTATCAAAAAAAATAGGGTAGAATTTTAAATAAATACATTGCATATTGATAATGTAACAGCCAAGAAATTCGCTATTCCTGACCAACAAACTAATTATCAAATGCTGCTAATTGCATGATATTTTTAATAAATTTTTTTTATCAATTAAAGAATAATAATATTTTGTCACTCTGGATTTCTACGCATTTACAGATAGAATTCAACAAACTTAAAAATAACAAGATTTTAAGCCTCTTTAAAAAGTAAATTCCAGACTTGTCAGTTGTAAATACAATAAAAAAAAACGTGTCAGAAAACAGTAGAAAAAAATTAACGCGTTCGAAAGCCTTTGGTTAATTGTCTTTTATGTTTTGAAAAACTAGGGTGTCAGATTTAAAGTCTAAACAAAGCTGTTGATAGAATACGAAATAAAATAAGAAACGGTCTTGAAATGCCTGCTTAAATTTTTTATGGCAAATTCTTTCTTAGAGGATTTCTACAATTAGAAGATTTGATTTTTAAAAAGAAGAAATGATTTAACTAGTTAGCAAACGTCTGTTTTTTTATTTAGGAAAATTTTGTATTTCTTAATTAGCTTTGGTCAAAATAATTATGATGTATTTTATTCTAAACATTTTGTTTAATGTCATTTGATTTAAAATAATAGTCATCTTCAATTACAGTGCGCGAAAAAAGTATAAGGACAACATGTAATTGCATGAAAATATGCTTTATTTCCATTTCACCTAAGTGAACTTTTTATATTTCTTACTTCTGCTGCATAATTTTGTGATAACACTTATACCACATAAAAACATAATTTAGCTTCAAACTATTGATTTTACAAAATTTAACATTAAAGGAAATACGGAAAAAATTATAAGGACATGTTGTAAAATACTTAAAAAATGTTTCAATAATCACGAAAGCTACCTTTTTTTTCAATCACTTAAATAAGCCGAGAGGTTATAGATACTGAAAGATCTTTTAAAATGTTCTCAGATATTTTTTCCCAAGCGTCTTTGATAGCGACGACAAGATCTTGAGTACATTGATACTGTGTGCCGTTTTTATAAACTTCTCGGGCTAGAAGTCCCCATAAGTTTTCGATTGGATTAAGATCGGGACTTCTCGCCGGCCAATCAAGTAAATTTACAGAATTAGCTTCAAACCAGAGTTTTGCCCTCTTAGAAACGTGTATCGAAGCATTATCCTGCTGAAAAATATAGTCCCCTGAAGTAATTAGTGGCGCTTCAGGTAACAAACTTTCTCCTAACATATCAAAATACCTGTCCAAATTCATTTTACGGTTGATAAATACAATTGGAGTGGTTCCATTTGCAGCAAAAGCGCCCCATACCATAACCGAGCCACCACCATATCGACGCCTGGAAAACATTTCCTTGGTCTTCCGCAGATTATACCAAAAATAACAAAAACCATCAGGTCCATCAATATTGAACTTTTTTTAATTACATCAGCCCACTTTTGACCAAGAGAAATGTATTTTTTGGCAAAGTAAACTCTTCTTTTCTTATGATGATTTGTAATAGGGGGGCGTGATACTAATTTCCCATAAGAAACTTGAGGATGTTTACTCAAAACATTTTGAAAGGTCCTTGTTGAGCGTGGTAAACTGAAATTTTGTCTAACTTCATTTGCGGTTTCTCTTTTCTCGCAAGCTCTCCTTACAATCATTCTTTTTTTCGACGAGTGAGAATTTCTGGTCTCCCAGTTCGCTTTTTCATACCATACATCCCAGGATTTTTTAGAAAATTATAAACCACCGTTTTAGATCTCTTGATTCTTTTTGAAATTTCCCATCCACTTAATCCACATTCTCGAAAAGCAACAATGTTTCCTTTTTCAGAGTCAGAAAGTTGAGTTCCTTTGAGCATCGTTTAAAAATTCACACTGAAAGTCGCCGAGTGGGAAATTCTTGTCGCAAATGAATCTTTTAACTCGGAATTGTCATTTTATGCTTTCAAATATGCAAATTTTTAAATAATTACTGAAGAAAAAGCAATGTCCTTATACTTTTTTCCGCTTTCATTTAGGTTTAAAAATCAAAATTTAAATTTTATGAGATTTAAAATTGAAAATTTTAATTACTTTAAGCCTAAAATATTTTAGTTTTACTTCTATTTTTGCTGCAAAAATTTGCATACGATTCTGTAAACAATGCTTCTAGATTTGGCGATTTTTCGCGTGTCCTTATAATTTTTTCGGGCACTGTATTATCGTCAATAAAAAGGTCACTATTAAGTGTTGAACATATTTACTTTATTATTATAATTAAAGTCCAACTTCGAAGAAACTGTGGGGAAAACAAAATCCCAGAATGATTTGAAATTTGAACTGAATACACGTGAAGAAAGGGTAAAAAGCACCGTAGAAGAGGAGAAAAGGTTTGTCATTTTGGTTATAGATGGCGCTTGATATGTTATAAAATTAATTCTGGTTTGTTTACTGGAGTCACTGGCGACATTCAATGGGTTGCAGGTTGAATCATCCGTGCCATTTATTTAAGATGCTATAATGGATTTTTTTGCTGAAAATTCAATAAATAAATCGACGATTTCCACATCATTTGACAAAATGTGGCACTCTTACAAGTCCATCTCCCATGACAAGGTGCTGCCACATAGGAAAATGAAAATGAAATTGATTTTGTTTGTCCGAAAGCTAGAAACTGCAAAAAAATACTACAGTAAAATCAATTTATATCTATTGCAACTATCAATTCAGAAATAAACAATATGAAAATTAACTATATAAAATTTCCTGAATCTATATAATAAAATATACATTGTATCCAGAGAGCGCCAATGCTGCTAATATTCGGGTCACGAAGGGTCAGTTGGTGGGACGAAAGTCAGACCCTTCACAGAAAAAATCCCTGGTTTGAATCCTTGCCTGAGGGTGACCCTTGAAAAAGTCTTCGGGCCGGATTCATTTTATCTTTCTTTTTGATTTTTGAATGTAAAATTATTTTAATTCTATTTTGGTTATATCTATTGCGATATTTTACCAAGAAACTTTCAATATGTCAACCACCGGTTTCTGCTGCAAGTTCAAATACAGAAATGGCATGTTCCGCAACAGATTAGAGTATATATGTGCTGATGCAGTGAATGTGTTGCGCAATGTGTGTCTTCAATTTAGCTAAGCTAGCAATCAGACCCTTGAGTACAACATGTTTCAGATAATCCGACAACCAGAAATCATAAGGTTTAAGATCCGATAATCTTGACAGCAAATTTGTTGGGAAATAATAGTCGATATTTAGCCTTATCTTGGTGGATGGGCGTCCAACTAAGAATGCTACAACTGACGAAAAATTTATTGTTTTTCAATGAATTTTCCGTTTCAAAAACAATGCAATTGAGTAGAACAGTCCGTTTAACCTGCAACCCATACAATGGTCGTCACATTGGGTGGCCAGATAGCATGGTACTCGAACACACATCCGTTTTATTACATGTAAAATCTTACTAAAATTTTGAACTATTTCTTTCTTTTTCCTGGCGACTTTTCCGTTTTTCTTTGCATGTATCAGATCAAATCTCAGGTCATTCTGATCAATGGTTCTTTGGCAAAGCATAGCCAACTCCGGTACTTGCGCCATAAAAATCCAAATCAACCAACCAATCAACTAATGGTTCTTATTTGCAACATTTTTCTAAGTTAAACTTTAATAAGAGCCATGCTCTGTATTTAGAACTCCGATGGACAGAGACCTATGGAACAAGATGGACTGCACCAAGAATTTTTATACACTATTCTACATATTTAAAAATCATAATTTATCATTTTAGTATAGTATAGGCAATGCATCCTCGTTCGAACTATTTTATGAGTAACTTATAGAAATATATTTGCAAGTTTAGTCATGATATTAGAATTAGAGACTTTTTTCCGTGCTATTTCTGAATTCTTGTTGAATTTTATAACAAATTAGCTTCCTTTGACGACCAGAATGTTTGGCCATATTCTTGACTTTTTAAGCGTGAAATGTTAATATATTAAAAAAATGAGATGTTAATATGTTTAAATACAAAGATTTAAAAAAATGACCTTTTATTTGATGAGACCAAAAAACATTAACTCAATTGCATAAGTCAAAACAAATTCTAATGCCTGGAAATAATTATATTAATATTGTGGTGAATAGCATATAAGCCAGTTAACAACAAAACTACACGAGCGTACGCATTTGTATCCTGGTTTTGTTACTGGACTGCAAACCACAAGATCCCAGGTTCTATCCTCGTACATCCCGAATAACCCTATAATTGGTGACCTCGGACGATGAACCTTCAACCTTCGTAACAGCTTTTGTGGCGCCATCTACCAGCAACCAAATTCGTCAGACTCACTTAACGCAGCAACCACTCAATCACACGCTCGTTACTCGACTGGGTACAAGCCCATTAGACAACAGCTAATAACTAAATACATCACCACTCAACAGCCATATCGTTCGTCTCACCTCCGACTCACTGGAGGGAGAGTACTGTGGTGAATAGCATATAAGCCAGTTAACAACGCTTCTACCCGAACGATCATTTTGGTATAATTGTTAAGTTACTGGCCTGCTAACCAAAAGGCCGCGCGCATCACTCACCGCCTCACTACCTTACGCTATTGCTGCCGTTCGCGCCACATCCTGCCATTTCGCTAAAATTTGGTGATAAATTATTTTTTGGTGAAAATGACTGTATATCAAAGCTGTTTCGAAATATTTAGACTGTTACAAAGGTCGAACGATCGTTTTGGGATCCTGCTTTTGTTACTGGACTGCAAACCACAAGGTCTCTGGTTCTATCCTCGCGCATCTCATAGCGCTAAAATATAAACAGACGAACCGATATGCTCTCCTGATCATCTAGTAAAATATTCTAAAGGTACCAAAATTTTGAAGAAGAAAACAACTTCCAAACTTCTATAGCTAAATTCAACCAAATTATGAAGATTTGATATTTTTATTATTTAAAGCCACTTAGTGACTATCTTAAGCAAAAGCAAAATTGGTTAGTTTATATTTTATGAAAGAATCATTAAAATGGTCTGACCATCTTAAATTATGATATTGTTACAGATTCTTCCGGGTTTTTTTTCTCGATTTGTTGGTCGATTAAGACACCCAATCAGCAGGCATCAGTCGAAAGCAACCTCTACGTTTATTAAACACGAAGGCACTAATCCAAAGACGACAAATATACAACCGAGACGAACATACAAATTACACACAGCAGCACACTACAACAAACAGTAGCCCACAAGTAGTAATCTGTAGTAATAACAACCACAGTACACAAAGTGGCCAGACAGAATTCAACAGAAGGAGGGAATCTTCGGAACTACTCTCTACGGTCTCTCCAAACGTCTGCAATTCTTCAATGTCTTCTCGCTTTAGCTGTATCCAACTGCCGACTCACTACCACACGACAGGCTACTCCACACACGATTGCTTCTTCTACAATAAACACCAGGATTCCTCACACAGCTCAATTCAGCAATCGCTTGAGTTCCACACAACACTTGCTCTTCACTGATATTATTACACACTTCGCCGTTGACTCTTTTCATGATTCGATATACAACTCAGTTCACAATTGACTGTGGCTCGAGACTGACGGCCTTTTATAGCTCAAGGAGGCGGGAAAAGAAGGTTCTGAAACAATCAGGCATATTTCGGTTCCTGTTGGCTCAATCACTAAAATTCTAGAAGTTTTCAATAATATCTATTTTGTCGTCAAAGTCGCTAAATTCGTCGCCAAGCTATGAGATCACACGATTAGCATCCAACAGAAGCGATCGTAAAATGGTCTTTCCAGCGATTAAACTAACCGTGCTAGGAAGCAACTTTACAGATTTGTAACATTTTGAATAAATTCTTCTTTATTTTTATTAATATTCTTAATTTAAAAAACAGATAGTCAAAATTGCATATCTGCAGTTAACAATTTCTTATGCATTCTATAAATATGACTAATTTGAATAATTATCAACTTTTTTCTACTTTGTTTTACTTTCTCGCATACATAGTACCGAAAAAGTATTGTAATCGTCAAAAAAAAAAATTAATGGAACTCGAGATTTGACTAATTTCTACGTTTGAGTTAAAAAAAAAAACACTAAAAAATATCTGTCTGTCTTTGAAAAGATAACACACAAAAAAATGCTTTGAGCTATGTGGGTGAAATTTGGTACATATTATTTTCACCAATTTGTAGATTTCTATTATATTTTGAACGAAATCCATTCAGAGGAAATATGTCTGTCCGGCTGTTCTAATATAAGTTAACACGATAATTGCAAAACAAAGAAAACTAAATGGAGGAAATTAGGTGCATAATTTTGACATTTATACTGTAGGCTTCCATTAAATTTTGCGCCAAATCCGAAAAGGGGTTGAATGTCTGTCGGTCTGTATTTTCAGAAAAATGTTGTTGTTTCTTATGGCACTTGCCATGGGCAAGCCCCGCTTTTCGAAGACAGCGGATTTAAGCTTGAAGGGGAGCGTCTCATATTTCTATAGTAGCGCCATCTAGGGCCAAGAGAACGACTTAGCTACACACACGTCACAACCCTTTTTACGGAACGGACTTCATTCACTCAACCGCAAATCGTAATTTAGACCAGAATCAGAGAACGATCATCCCTCATCCAATACCCCCAGTGGTATTACTCTCGACATGAGAACGCACGTCAGCCACAAAGTACGGGCGGAATTTTCGGCCGGCGGGGTTCGAACTCGCTACCTACGTGACGCGTATCCGACGCTCTACCAATCAGGCTATTCCATCTTTCATAAATATGTAAACACGGTAACACAAAAACAAGTTGATTTAAATATATCAAATTTGGTATGTGATTTTGTGACTACAAATATAATTCTGTGTCAAATTTTTGTTTCAATCAGTTAAAAAAAATGGCATTTAAAAGACAATTTTGGATTTTTGGAATTAGTTCGCAGGTAATTAATTGTATATTCACTGTATGCCAGGGGTTATTCACTCAGGAACTCGCCAAGTATGGCACGATAGATTCAGTAAAAACTATAAATTCGCGCCAAAGGTTAATATTTCGTAACTATAGTGCTACAATGCAATGCAAGACATTCTCTGCTGAACCCAAGACCCACGATTTTTTGCGGGGGGGGGGGGTTAGAGGGGTATAACACTTTTATTAAAGAATATGCGAGAAAGTTGAGGAAATCACGCTTGATGGTTTTAAAAATAGAATATGAAAATCTCATTAATATTGTTACGAATTTTTTTACCGGGGTTCGTTTGGATAGTGGAAGTGATATGGTGTAAAGGACGCTCAATCAGCAGTAGAAAAAGAAACAACGACGTTTATTTACACGAAGACACACAGGACACCACAAAAGCGACAGCTATATACAGCACAGAGACGACTATCTTCAGCCGAGACGAGTAGCATACATAGCAGCATACAACCAAAATTTACTGCATTCAGTAGCGCACAGCTCAGTTCAACACCAGCTCGACTCCGTCGCTTCCGACTACTCCACTCTGTCCACTCTGACTGACTTCGTTGACTTCGACCTCTACTGACTGACTTCGCCGCTCTCGAACTCGGACTACTCTGTCTGGCAGCTGCAGCCCCTTTTATAGGTCTCAGGAGGCGGGGCTAGAAGCGTCTGAACCAATCAGGAACGTTCGAGGCGTATCTCGGTTCCTACTGGACGGATCGGGAAAATTCTCGATGTTTCGGGTATTATCTATTTTGGCGCCAAAGTCGCCAAATGGTCGCAAAGTTTGTCGCCAAGCTCTGGGACCTCCGACGCGCCACCTGGACTCCGTCCCATTCAGATGACTGTAAAACTTTTTTTCTGTTGATGGAACAAACTATGCTGGGAAGCCGAATTGCAGGTTTGTAACAAAATGAATGCATTTCCTATTACATATTTAATAAAAAATATTTATCGTTTGAAAAAAAGGAAATAATGAACCAATTTTTTTTGAGGTGATTTTTTTCTTTTATTTTTTTTTCCCTTAGAAAAAAACATTTGCTTTCAAGAGTCGAATTTCCTGATGTCTCCTGTGTATCTTTTCTGACACTAATTAATTAGTCTTTAAAAACGAAAACTCAAGGATTCAGAGAGTTTTGTGTCAAGAGATTAATTTCAATCATTAAAGAAATTCAGTGAAGCAATGCAAATGTCATTATTACAATCATGACGAAACTATATATGGTTGAAATGGATTAATCGCAATGCAATTAAAAATAACATTTTGAATTATACTTTATATATATATTTTTATTTTTTTACTTTCAATTCATTATGAAATATAAAAAGAAAAAAAATGATAAGCGCTTATTTTAACTCTAAAAGGCCTAGTTTATTAAATTCAGTTTTAAATTATTCAAATATTGAAGCAATATTTAAAACCAATGCTCAATTTATGATAAAAAATAAACTCATTTTTTTAAAAAAATTACTTTAATATTTTTAAATGTTTTTCAATAATCTTTTTCAAGTGTTTTGGATTTGATCAGATGAAATTTAACATCATTTTTCTGAAAAATACTTAACTTATGATAAAGTGGGCTTAAATTTCTGATATTGAAATTCATTTTCTGAACTTTATATTTAACGAATGCTTAAAAATTAAAAAAAAAATAATTTTGTTGCAAAAAATTATTTTTCTAAAGTAGTATGAATCAACATAATTTAAAACGGACAATTTTATGAAACTATGAATCAACTAACCACCTTCGATGACTAATTATTCATCCATGATACTAATTACATTAATTTAGTCATATCAATTTCAATGAATAATTTCTTATTATATCTTTGATTATTAAAATAACATTTTACGAATTTGCACACTCTAGACCTCCTTGAATTTGAGTTTAGTTTAGTTATATTAACGTCCCGTTTGAAGCAACACTTGGGCTATTTTGGGACGGACCTCGAAATTTTGAACCACGGTCAGATGACGAGGACGACACCTGAGCTGGCACCTACCTCTCCACACCACACCAGCGGGAGGACGTTTGGTCAGAACAGATTTAACGTGCAAGAGACCCCCTTACACGACGGTTCTTCGGTGGAATCGGGTCTCGAACCTGAAACCCTACGGTTCCGAAGCCGAGACCTTACCACCAGGCCACCGCGGCCCTTTCCTTGAATTTGAAAAACCCGTTATTGAAAAATGTCCGTCTATCTGTTTAAAGATAACTAATAATAGTTTGAGATAGACGGATGTAATTTGGCATACGGTTAGTATATTGAATTTGTAGATTTCATTTAAAATTTGAGTAAATTCTGTTCGTTGTAAGTCTGTCTGTCCGGCTGTTCGAATATAATTTGACACTATAATTACGAAACGAAGATATTTAGATTGATAAAATTCAGTTGCAGGATTACATGTATTATCTAGACATCTATCAAACTTTTAGCCAAATCCGACAAAGGGTTGACCGTCTGTCGGTCTATATTTTCAAACACTTGTAAACGTGATAATTCAAAAACACAATGACTTAAATGTATCAAATTTGGTATGGGATTTTGTGATTAGAAGTGCAGCTTTGGATCACATTTTTTTTTCTCAATCGGGCTGGAAAAACGCATCTAAAGCACAATTTTTTTTCCGGATACTATTAACCACAGGCCAGAGGTTAATCGCCAAATTAGTCGCCAAGGATAGTACTATAGATTCAGTAAAAATGCTAAATTCAAGCCAAATGTAAATATTTCGTAACAATTGTACGTCATGCTATACAAAGCCTTCTCAAAGTAACATCTTTATTGTGGGAAATTTTTGGAGAGATTTTGGTGAAAGCTTATAAGCCAGTTAACAGCTACGCAACACGGGCAATTGTTTTTGTATTGTGGTCTTGTTACTGGGCTGCGAACCACAAGTGCCCAGGTTCTATCTTCACTCATTCCAATCCGCTGCAAGATCATTCCTGATAGCTTAAAATGTATTCCTAATTTCGATAAATTGTAATTATGCTTTATAGCTTATTATATTGACATTTTTAATATGTACAAATGTTTAGTTTATATTTTTCTGTTGAGATGATTATCTTTTTATTTAAATGCGAAAAATCGATGTAAAAATCTTCATCGTTCTTCATCATATCCAAAAGCATATTTGGTTGCAAACATTTTTTTTTTTTGGATAACTAACTCAACAACTTAAACCAATAAAACTGTTGCTTTGCATTTTTTTCCTGGGAAAATGCAAATTTTCACTCTCTTTCAATTTCTTTTTATTTTATTATTCAAATAATTTTCACTCTACTGAATTTAATACCTTATTTTGAGAAATTCTGTTTATTTCTGACAAATCTTTATTATCAAAAAATATA
Organism: Argiope aurantia; assembly: GCA_026543865.1. NCBI lineage: Eukaryota > Metazoa > Arthropoda > Arachnida > Araneae > Araneidae > Argiope > Argiope aurantia. The sequence goes on along the minus strand of JAPMOR010024566.1, from coordinate 8,251 downwards.
TTCCGAAACTCCAAAAAATTTATTGAAAACGGTTTTTTGCATATTTATTTTAACTTCTTGTTTTTATGTAGTCCTTAAGGAAAATATGAGATTTCGAACTTCTGAAAAGTTTATTCTATCTCTGACTAAATCTAAGAATTCCATATGATTCAAAGAAATATTTCCTTGAATCCTTCTCTCCCCCCCCCCACACACTCCATGTCCTTAGTAGGTAAAAGGAGATTTTAAAAATGAAAAGAAATTTTCTGGGAATTTGTTTGTATCAGATTTCTTTCCTAAAACAGGAATTTAAGTTTTATTTTTCTGAAATAAGGTTTGTATTTCCTGCCCAGCTATTTGAATTTCTCTCTATTTATTTTAAATTGTACAAAAAGAAAAGAAACAATGAAGCATTACATGAAATTGGCAAAAAAATGAGTTTCGATATTTAAACAGAAAATTTCTAGGAAAAAGAAAAAGCATGATTTTGGAATAACTTTATAATAAAAAGGCATTTTAAATACAAAAAAAATAATAAAAAAATAAAATAAAGAATTGGATTAATATTCCATATCATTTATAAATTACTTTTTTTCCTAAACCAAGAATGGGATCTCAAAATTATTTCGCATAATTCCTAATAAAGATATAATTCCTCCCTTTCCTCGTAGAAAAATTTTCCTCCTTGTGTAAAGATAGTGCTCAGATTTTTATTTTCAGAGTCGTTCACATGAGCATTTTTGTTTTCAATATTAAGTATAAAGAAAAAAGCAGAGTGTGCATTTTGGAAGCAGTTTTGTTGATCGAATAAATCCAAAATTTGATACAGAATTGACATATTTGAAACAATACTATTATTTCAATTTCATTTATTTAAGATGTTATTTTTTTAGAAATTGTCATGTATCATGTTTACATGCAAGTGAATACACAAACCGGCATATGGTTATTTGATGTGATAGCTCGGTTAGTAAAAAAAACATTTTCTCAATTTCATTTCACAGATGCATAAGCTACACACTCCCCAAGACTACTTACATATGATAGCGACGCATAGATGTAGCGCACTCTGCGTACTTAAATATTCTTTGCACTAAGCAAGCGCCGACAATGATCAATAAATTGATGGATTTAGATAAAAATTTGACAGATTCGTTCAGTGAATGATAAAAGAGTGTACCAAATTTTATCAGTCTAGCTCTATATTTCTTGTACCTATCACGTTCACTTGCTCTGGAATAGACAGACTGTAAATGAGATTGGATTAGAATATAGATTGGATATAAAGGTCACATACTGTATTTCATTCTTCTAGCTCAAAGAGTTTTATAGTTTTTTTCCCCCAGACAGGCAGAAATAATTAAAAAAAAATGCACTTTTCAGATTCAGGAAAGTTTGAAACGTGGAGATGCGCTAAACCTTTAAGTTCGAATTATTTGGCGAGTGCCGGCGTCCTGGCATAGGGGTAGCGTGTTTTCACCGTCATCTGGGTGTCCCGATTCGGGCATGGTTGTTCTTGATTCTATCTGTGAGATGTGTGAATGTGCCCCCCCCCCCCTCTAAAAAGGGGTTGTACAAGTGCATAAGTGATGCGTGAGTGGCAAAGTCGTACTCTTGGCCCTAGTGCCACTAAAACAAGACACGCACCCTATAGGCTTATATCGCTGCCCTAGTAACAGCGGGCTTGTCCATAGGCAAGTGCCATGGGGAACAACAACAGCAACAATTTGACGGATGCAGTAATTTCACCTTTCTACAACACGATAAAGTCGCCAGTGGGTGGGATTTCTAAGAAACGTTTTAAACACGTTGCATAGTAAAAAAAGTTATCACGGGAAAAGCCACGAGCGTCACGAGTGCTCAGAGTTTTATTCGTAGAATACCGCATATGAGAGTTTTATAATTCTTAGCGTATTAAAGAAAACCGAATAGGAATTTTGAGCGTTTATTTTTTTGATCGGATGAAGCCAATATATGAGGCAGAACTGGCATTTATTTACAAATTCACATACTAAATTTCATTTATTTAGGTTGTTGCGTTTATAGTTTGCAATATACAGTGAGAAAATATTGTGTCGTTGTTTCTAATGTTACTTATCGTAGACAAGCTCACTGACTTTAGAAGGCAGTGATTTTAAGCCAAGGGCGAGTCTGTTGTTTTTCAGTAGCGCCATCTAGAGCCAAGCGTGCGACTTAGCTACACACACGTCACAACATTTTTTACGGGGCGGACTTCATTCATGCCTTTCATTCACTCGTCCACAGATCGTCATTTAGACCAGAATCAGAGAACGGTGACCCCTGATCCAGCATCCCCAGTGGTATTACCCTCAAAATGGAGGACTTTGTGACCACGACAGATTTATACGTGCGCCAGCAACCACACACAGAGAGAGTCTTCCGCCAGCGGGTTTCGAACTCGCAACCCAAGGGACGCGAATCCAACGCCTACCAAGCAGGCTATCCCGGCCCGAAAATATTGTAATTGTCCAAAATTCCGCGCGCGAGATTGTTTTGAACCTTCACGTTTCACACTTCTTAGAATTTGAAAAAACAGCTGGTTCACTAGTCTTTTTAAATGTAAAAGTTTAATTTCTGAATAGCATTTAAATGGGTATCATTAAAAAGACAGTTTTAAATATTTTCATCCGTATTTTACCATTGTCCAGTATAGAAGACAACACAGATTTGCTGAATTTTTGCAGTCAGGTTTATTCATGTACGATTTCTAAAATATTTTTCAAGGTTGATAGATGTTATTTATTATAATATGTTCAATTCAAATTAGTTCCGTTTTTTTTTTGAAAATTTCTAATTTTTTTATCATTTAATCGGCATAAAATACATCGTAATTAAAAAAAGTGTTTAAAAGAAATTTTAAATTCCTTTTGATATTTATTAATGGGAAAAAATTATACTGCCAATAAAAATCTATTGGAATTTTTTTTTATTTAAACAGATTTTACAAAGGTTTTAAAAACCGTCGTACATATAGGGCAATGGTAATTTCTCCCGCTATTTATAACAAAAAGAATTCATAAGAAACCATTGGAAGTTTCGGCAGAGAATTTCGAATATCAATGTTTTGTCTCCTGCAAAGCTCCGTAACATTCGACTATCTTGGAATAGAGTAGGAGGAATACTTTAGTTCCTCGCGTTTCATTGGCTGTCAAATTTCTTCACGTGATGATGCTATCTTTGGAAGGAAAGGAATACACCCGAAGAGAGTGTATTCCTTTCAAGCGAGATAATTTCAATTCACATCTACATCCTCCACCATACCAACCAGCGGAAGTAATTTTTCTAATACACTTGTCATACCAGAGAACGCCTTGCGTGGTATTGGCGTATAATCATTACAACATAACAACTATTTTGCAACAAAAGTTAATGAAAAAAGTTAAGAATGAACATAAAGATTATAATTCGGAGAATTTTACCTACGTTGTATAGATTTTGAATATGTAATAAGTGTTAAGAGTGATTTTTTCGCCAAGCATGATAAAATCATGCCAACCTTCGAAAGATTGACCAAAAATTCGCTGGCTAGTTTTTAACTTATAATTCGTTACTCTAAACAGTGGGAGTGGTTTCCAAAAAATTAATTCTCATCTCTCTAATAAACTGTAAGGTTTTGATGAGTTTTTGAATATCATATTTTGCTTGTCATCTCATTAATATACGATAGAAATTTTTTGCAAACAAAATAATTTTTTTAAAGCTCTATGAGTTAAAATGGTATAAAATCAAATCAATATAAATCTCTTTTTTAAATCTTTGATTAACTAATATTTTTTTAAATCTTTTAATAGTCGCTTTCAACCTTTTATTACCGCCTTCCAAAGTATATTTTTTCCAAATTTGATAGCCATAAATCAAAAGGTAATAAAAATGTATCATAAAAATAGATTTTAATATCAGCTATTTACTTATAGTTAAAATTCTGAATAATCCAGATCAAATAGTAAAAAAATCTTGAATGTAAAAATTTTACCTAGTAATCCGGTTACTATAATATTGTATTTATATGTACAATCAGTATATCAGTATTATTATCAGTATAATACCTATACTTTTTGTATTTCCGTATTGTGTACTTTCAAAACATATCCTGTTTATTTGTAAACTCATCTGGCAGAGGCAGGTGAATAGACCTTTTCACCTGCTTATGCCAGGTGATTTCAAGAACAAAACATAGTTTGACAACCATGATGTCAACTAATCCAATGCATGCAGGATAAAACCTTTGTATCAGCGGAACATCTCTTTCCCATTTTTCATTTTTCCTCGAATGGGGTTAGGTAACAGAGTCAGAAAATTTTTCATGGTATTATGTAAGTTTATCTAAATCACAATGAAAAAAAAAAAGACTTGAAGAAAGATAATAATTTTTTTATATATATATGCTGGAAAATGAGTTTCTTTCTTTCTTACCTTTCCCTTGTAACTTAATAGATGTTGCAAACGATTTAAATAGAATTGTTTTCTTCCATAAAAGCTTCCTTTATTTCTTGCTTGTTTTCGAAAGAATTCGAAAAATACTATGTGACGAGATCTTCTTATATTTCAGCTTATTTTTTATCATCCGTTTTTTTTTTATTAATGTAAGATAAATGCTTAGCTTACTGTATTTTTTATTCTTTTTAATAGCTTTAAACTTGGAAAATTGAAAACTAATAATAAAAAAATTAAAATCACGTTACGTTATTTTTGCACCTCTTTCTTTTCCTGTAGAAAACTAATAAATATCATCCTGGAACAAAGGTGTACAGCACATCTAAATATTGGCAAATGATACGGCAGTGTGCTACAAAATACATCCGCAATGACTTCTCCCATAGGAGGTAAGCTTTAGGAGAGAGGTATTATCTCTATAAGAATAGTTAACACAAGCACATCAAAATTGATATACCATTCAGAGAAGCAAAAATTCCTTTACTTATCACTTGACTTCTCATCCTCTTATTTGAGGTGCATTCCGAAGAAATGTCTTAACAAAGAAAAACCGTGATTGATCTAAATTATATATAAAAACTATATCATTCTTGAAGAATTTTCGGTTAATAATATGTATTAGTCTTTATTGATTACGACTGTATTACTTTTTAATGATAATGCCTTATTTATAGGTGGGATTTTCAAGTTATGTTTACTTTTTGCTTCAGAAACAGGACGTAACGTTTGGATGATTTTATCTCGAAAAAGAATGATGCATAGTGAGTAAGATGTGGTATTTCCGTTGTTCGTTGTTTAGCTTTCATCTTAATTTTGTTAGATAATTTCATTTTTTCTTCCTGTGATTCTTTTTGCTTGTTACTTGAATATAATCCGTAACTTACGTATTTACTGTCCATATGACCAGATCAATTTTGCAAATTATCCACGATTGCTACGCCATTTAGCCCGCAGATACTTCAGCATTTATCCTAAACTGGTAAATAAACATAAAATTCTCCAAAGCTGTTCATTTAAATGTACAAATAAAGCACAAAATGTATTGAAATATAATGAATTTAGCTTTTATTAAATGATACATTTAGTTAAATATGGATTACAGAGGTTGTTAGAAAAAAGCATAAAGTATAAATTTTAAAAATATACATTCAACTATATTAATGTAATTCTACAAAACATTTTTTTACTAAGCATTTTTTAAAAATAAAATTATAACTCCATTTTAGTAAAATTCTGCGTTCTTTTAATATTGCTCTTTTTGATTATAAATAGTGAAACAATCCTTAATGCATGAAGCCATTTTGCAAGATCTACATATCAAATTTTTGGGTTTTATCATTTATAACGCACCATAAAAAAACGAAAGATATTTTTTTTGGTGCTTAAATCTTTTGACGTTGGTTTGTCATCATCAACGATTTAAGCACCAAAAAAAAAATATCTTGCGTTTTTTTATATCAACACATTGATGTTACCGAGCATTAAGTGTTAATATTTGAGATAAAATATTCACGCATGCACGCACGTACAAACACACACGCACGCTCACGCGTTATACAGATTTTAAAGAATTGTATAAAAGGATATTCTGCAGTTAAAATTTTCAAATTATTTTATTATATAAAGTTGTTTCCTTTCTTCAAAGAATGTGAGTATTTCGATTTGTAAAAAATCCGGAATATATTCTTTATTTTACGTAAAATATAGTTTCGCTGCGAACATGTCTGTCACAAACAATTGCTTTGCTGATAATACATTTTGATGTGGATTCTCAAAAATTGCTGTGTGAGTTGAAAAGTCTTTGCACAGACGTGGAAATAACATCTTATGCCTCAACAAAGGAAACGCAAGATTGCCATTTCTCAAAAAAGAACGAGAAATATTTCGGTATTCTGCCTTTCGTCACAATCGACATTTTTCGGGATATTTTATATTATTACTAGCCACCTTTTTACTAAATTTTGTTCGTGCACAATAATGGCTTTATCTATACATAGTATAAGATGAAGTCCCCTGAAAGCGTTTGTATGTTTGAAAGAGGAAAACTCGAGAAATACCTAACTGATATTTGAGACATTTGTATCATTTTATAGGGCATTTTCTGGGGAAGGCTTTAGTATATTAAAGTCATATCAAAATAAAAAAAGGAGTTTTAAAACTGCGATTTTAATTATTTTCATACTATGATTTGCGCATACGCAAAACAACAGTATCTGTGCTTTGTACTTATCCGTGCATGTGAAAATAGCAAGAAGCTGCGGTGTGGCATATGCGATACATTTCTTTGTTTACGTCTGATTTGCAACAGCGATTCAAAACTCATTATACCCAAAAAGAGGAAATTCAACCTTGCCGGAGCACATTAAATGCCAAAACCCTTTGTTCGCTGCGCAATAAGGAAAATATTGTTACGAAATTTTCTTTACCGGGGTTCGTTTGGATAGTGGGAGTGATATGGTGTGGAGAACGATCAATAATCAGACGGCAATGGAAAAAGAAATAACGACGTTTATTTACACGAAGACACACAGGACAGCACAAAGCGACAACTATATACAGCACAGAAGACGATTATCTTCACCCGAGACGTGTAGCATACAACAGCATACACAGCAGCATACAACCAGAATCTACCGCAGACAGTAGCGCACAGCTCAGTTCAGCACGAGCTTGACTCAGTCGCTTCCGACTCCTCCGTCTTCTACTTCTCCGACTCTGGCTCGGATTACTGACTTTTTTTCTTTGGCAGCTGTAGCCCCTTTTATAGGTCTCAGGAGGCGGGGCTAGAAGCCTCTCAACCAATCAGGAACGTTCGAGGCGTATCTCGGTTCCTACTGGACGGATCGGGAAAATTCTCGAAGTTTCGGGTATAATCTATTTTGGCGCCAAAGTCGCCAAATTCGTCGCCAAGTTTGTCGCCAAGCTCTGGGACCTCCGACGCGCTAGTCCCATTCAGATGACTGTAAAACCTTCTTTCTATTGATGGAACAAACTATGCTGGGAAGCCGAATTGCAGGTTTGTAACAATATAGAGGAAAGAACCGTTCGGTTAGCGAATATCAAAGAAAGAATGTCCACACATAGCGGCAGAGGGTCTTCTGTTGAGCGAAGTAACCGTCTCTATTTAAATCGCACTGCAATTGAATTACACATACAGAGTGGATCAGACTTAAGCTTGATACTAATTTTTCCTCTTGGATGTTATGCCACGGACAAAGCTGTGCGGGTACTTCTAGTCGGTTATAATTGTATAAAATTTCTTCTTACTTTTTCATAAGACTGAAAAATATGAAATTAGTGTGAAAAATTTTGCCACAAATTACAGAGATTGCACTTGAAAAAGAGTATATATCGCGGTATATAAACTTAAATGAAAATCCTACTTCACAATTTATATTCAAAGAAACCAAATTAATTTCATAAGATGAAACAATACAATTAATTTGAATTTAGCCAGAGCAATAAAAAATTACTGTAAAATTGTCCATCAGACTCAATTAAATACCGGTGAGAGTGGTGTCCCTAAGACTTTACAGCACTTATTCTCTAAAAAAACCTGTCATGCCAGAGAATGCCTTACATGACATTAGCGAATAATAGTTACGAAATATTGTCTTTTGGCGGGAATTTAGGATTTTCACTGAATCTGTCGGGTCATTCTTGGAGAGTTATTTGTTGATTAATCCTTGGCATGCGTTAATAGTATCAAAAAAAAATCGGATTTGTGTTTTACACATGTTTTTCTCAACTGATTGAGACAAAAAAAAAGTTTTTTAAAGAATTTGAAAAGTGAATTTCTTTTTAAAAAGATTCCTGT
>JAPMOR010024543.1:4470-19668 GCA_026543865.1 Argiope aurantia | reverse complement strand
TTTTTTAAAAATGTAAATTAAATATTGCTAAACAACTCCTAGATATAGTATTGAACGCAAAAATTTATTAAGTTTTATATTACATATTTTTTGGATTTTTAGAAATTAAAATTCAATAAAGATTTTTAAAAATAAAGAAATAAATTCATAAAACAATTTTCTTTTTCACAAACAGATACAATGTATTAAAAGCAAAAGACATGGGAATTAATTAAAACAGTGATTTTTATAAAAATTTTTATGAATAAGCTGCAAAGAAGTATATATTAACTTAATTATTTTTAGTTTTTAATCTTTAAAGACCCTGAATTATAATTCTAAAAAATATAGTCTTGAAACGCATGTTTTGAAAACTCATTAAAGTTAAGTCCATGAGTACAGAATCAAAAATTTATTCATTTAATTGATTAAATGATCATTAAGTTCCTTAAATATTTAAATTACATATTGTCATTCAGTATACTCAAGTGAAGTAAATTTCCAGTATTTAAAACATGAAATAGCGATTATTACATCGCTTATAAAATTCTATTTTTTAAAATATAAAACAAATGATGTAGAGCAAAAGAACAACAAAAAAAAATAATAAGTCGAGAGAACGAAAATGAAAATGAGCTAGGTGGTTATAACATGAAATATAACGCATAGAAAATTCTTTAACAATGTTTGCGCCATGGTGAACACGAATGGGAAAGATTTGAATTAAAAAGCTCTTACGATAAGCTATTATTTTTTTTAAATTATTCAAAATAGAAAGATTTCTCTATAATGCAATCATAAATTAACCAGTTTAGTAAAATATTGAATTCAAATTTTCATCGCATGCATAACTATTGATAAACATATTCGATGCAAAAATTAACTGAGCATGAGATAATTTTCGTTTTTATTTCTGATTTTTACAAAGATTCAAAGCATTTCACCATGGAACTCTACTTGTCGTTTATAAATTTAACACAGTTTCTATATCTTGGCATTTTTTTTTGGTCATGTGCTTTATTAAGCGATAAAAATAGAAATATAGGAATTCATACTGTAATTGCCAATGATGTGTTTCACACATTAATATTTTAAATGCATTCTTTTGAAACATACTGTATTAAGATTTGTCAGAAGGTATTTACTGTTATACGAGGTGGCTAGATGCGTCATATAATATCGAAGTTGGCAAATTTGAGTTCAAGGACTTAAAATTACCTTGAGACTCATCCCTTTTGTTCCACCACTCTCAGCTTAGCACAGCACATAGCTCACTCTTCACGATTTCTTAGAATGACTTCAGCAACTCCAGCTCTTATACGAAAAACCGCCTCTTGAGTCATGAACACGCTTTAAGATTCTTATCAGGACTCTTCTGAAATATTAATCTTGGCTTAATCTAACATTTTTTTTCCTTTATTGCTATGATTCCAATTTTATGCCAAAAAAGGAAAGTTATTATAAATAGTATAGTTCCTTAGGCGTATTAGTTGCAATAAAACATTGCAACATTAAATAAAAATATTTTATGTAGATTTGTTTTTATCAGCGCTGAAATTTTTTATTTCACCTGCCTTCTTTCGATGCGATTCCTTTGAAGAAAAACCAGTTTCGTTGCATTTGACCTTCACTTTATCAAAAAATCCTACCAACTCTATTATTACTGAATAGTTGAATTTTATTTTGATGTCTTCACTATTCAATAACACAATTCTTCTAGATGCTTCGGGTGAAAAACCTTAATCCTTTCAAGTAATAGCTGCGACTTTACTACTTTACTTATGTGGCCTTTTTTTTAAAAATCTGTCTAAATTGAATCTTCTAGAAAAATACTTAAGCATATCTTGTTTTTGAAATTTACATAATCTCATAGTTCTAAAAAAATAATGATTTCATATTATTCTTTAAGGAAAATTGATTAGGTATATCTTAATGACATTTTCGGCTTAAAGGAATTTTCAGTTATGCAATAGTTATTATCCGAAGATGTAAATAGCTACTGAAAGCATATTTTTTGCTAATTTACTTTAACAGAAACATTTAGGAATTAAAGCGGTTATTTCTATTTTTTCGTTTATTTATTTAAATTATTTTAGCGTCTCAGGGGGGGGGGAGATTAATTAATAATGGATATGATAATTTTGAATTATGATCAGAGGACAAGGATGACATCTGATACTGCAGATGTTCAAATTACTTCAGAATTATAAAAATATTTAAGAAATTTTTGTCCAAAGATATAAGAAAATATGAAAAACAAAATTGATTTAAATGAAACATAGGCTTTGAATCGTAGACACATATGAAGCAACGTTTGTTATTATATAATAGAGGTTTTGACGAAATTTATAATGAATAATTACTTTATGAATTCAGACGCTTTTATAATTCATATGTCTTTATCCATTATATATTTTTACATAGGTTGAAGTTAATAAGTTAGTATTTAAATTAATTATCAAATTTCTCAACAGAAGGTATTAATCAAGTTTTCTTTAAATTTCTATATAAATGCGTTGAAATATTTTTAAAAATATTTTTTATTGAAGTTTCAATTATCTATACTTATAATAAAGCTCAATGTGCGTGTTTGTGTGTGTGTGTGTTGGCGCTCTACAGGTCAGACCATTCAACCTACAGCTACCAAATTTGGCAGGTGTATACCTTGGAGGCCGGAAATGTGCACTTGGGGGTTATTTTTTCAAATTTGTAATTAGAATTTTATTTATTTAAAAATTAAGCGAAATTTTGGCGTGTTTCTGCTATAACTTCCGAAAATAATACCGCACAAAAAAGATTTTTACATAAAGTAAAAGATCAAACATCTATCTTTTAAATGATACCAATGCTTTAACCTTAAAATTAAATTTCTATTTTTAATGAATTTTTAAATAAATATTTTAACTCTATTTTTCAACAATTTTTTTCGTTCAAAATAAAAATAAAATTTAAGCTGCACGAGCACGTTTCGCATTCATGGGAAAAAATTAGCTTTTTTCAAAGTGATTCACATTGATTAAAGCTCCAATTAACAATAAATTAAATCTTTTTTGAAATGAAATCTGCAGAAATATAATTTTCGGCACGTGTCTGTAGGAAATGAAACAAATAAGAAGTATTATTTTTTCTAAAAAATAAATTCAAGGAAAATTATTTTATGATCTTTTACACTCTCTATATTATTAATCCAATAAATCAGTTATATTTTAAGGCAAGTTTTGTTTAATATGAACAGGATATCCATTCAAATCAGGGCCACACAGCTGATTTGTAAACCTTTAGTAAGTGACAGATATGCTAAAATGGTCTAAATAGAAAATGATTATATTTTATGTAACTTGATTTAATAAATACTCTAATAAATAACGAATTTTTGATTTTATATTAAGCTTCTGCTGTGGAAATCACGATTAACAAAATGTTCTTGAAACACTAATATTTTAAATAAAAAGTGTTAATTTCCAATCAACTAAATCAATCACTTAAACTGGCTGATTTATGAAAATTTGAATATAACTATTCAATATAAAAAGGATAATTTTAGATTTTTTCCATCGATCGTTTCAAAGAAAATACGCCAATCAGCGCGCAGGTTTCTCAAGATAAATTGGCCTAAGATTATGAATATGTTAAGTTTTTCTAAATTTTTAACATTCAAAACTTCATAAATAAGTCTTAGTTGATCGTGGAAAATAGAAACATTCATTCATTTATTTAAAATTTGGTGTGTCCAGAATATGATACCTTACTGCATTAAATTTAGACTTCATAATTTTTGAAATATATTTGTAGGTCGGAACAAAATATTATTATTGATTTCATTTCAATCCTTTTGAAAGCAAAACTAAAAACTGAATTTTATGCTGAATCTGAGAAATTTTTGTTGAATTATTCTTTGAGATATTACATAAATTATGAAAAATATTTTGTAGTTCACATAAGACTTATATATCGAGCGATTCTGTTTGCAATACTCATATTCAATAATAATAATAATAAATAAAAAACAATAAAGACGATAAATAAAATAAAACGCTTGGTTTTATTAAAAAATATCTTAATATTAATTGCAATTTCATCATTTCCACTTTAATTTAAAGTTGAAGTTTTACCGGAAATGGCAACAAATTATCAAAATATGTATAGTAAATTGAACGAAACAATTTCAACAACAGTATAAGTTTGGTATGACTATCAAAATTTGAAGATTAAAAATGTTTTGTTTGAGAATCTATTAAGAGATCAGTTACTTAAAATATTTAATTGAAAATTGTAGCAAGCGGTAATGCTGACGAACCGGCTGGTCGCCAAAGGCGGCTAGTTTATAATATTTGCCAAATTTATCATCGAAAGAGAGATTTCGCTTGGTGTGAGAGATCTTGATTTTGATTCTTCTAATATAATTTCTTATTACAAGAATGCACATAAAAAATAAAAATGTTCTACAATGTTTGAAAATTTTAGATGCTTCATATTTTTAACGTTCCCTAAATACTGATTTTTAAATATGTTTCTTTAATTTAATTTGTTCCACATTTTTAAACACAGAACTTTATAATCGATTTGTTATCAACTTCCTAATTGGTTGGCTCTTAGAATTTCCTTATTTTATTATTTTCACAACTTAATTATAAGTTTTATCAATTTTGATATCATATGAGCGACTCCATCTCTGAAAATATTATGATAAATCTATTTCAAGAGTTTTGAAGCGAAAAAACATATTGGTTTCTATGTTATCATAATTTATTATAAGTTAAGGATTAAAAAATTAGGAAATAATTAAGTTCAACATTTCTTCACTACTACCAATAAAAATGGTTTTAAAAATTATGTTTCCAAATTTATTTTTAAATCTTGTTAAAATAATATCGTTTTGATTCTTTCATTCCAAGACAGGAAAAGAATTGAACACTTGAATTTTCTATCTATGAATTACATCTGTATTTTTTTCTTTCAAATTTTAGAATCTTGTTAGACTTTTAGCCTCATTCATATTTTATCTGTTTCTTTTTTTGAATTTCATGGGCTTATTATCTACTGGATTTCTTTAAATACAAATTAAAAGTTTGATTCGAGTTGTTTTAAAGATTTTCGTTTGAAACGTATAGTATAAGCTCTAAAAGCATAGCATTGAAATCTAAAAACAGTTTTATGTTATTGAAATTGAACGAAAATTTGCTATGAGTATTCCATAAATTTGTTTCGAAAATCCTTATCTTGATTAATATTTACATAGATTCTGAAGTTAAACTATCTGTTTATCTCTGTTTCTAAATATCTATATATGAATCATTCATAAATTCAAAAGAAAGTGATAGTTTGGTTTAAAACGCGCGACTGATTGAATCACTGCATGTTTTGTTGTTTAAGGAAAAACATTCAAGTCATTGAATTTAAAGATATTGTTTGGAAAGGAAATGAGTTAAATTACAAGGCATGTATGCGCAATATCTAAAATGTTTGAACTGTTAAATTCCACTTGAAACGATTTCTGTCGGTAATTCTATTTTTCCATTTAACTGTGATTAGTCGCAGGATAAATGAATTTACATTTCAACAAAAAGAAATAAAAATAATGTCAGCCCACTAAGTTTTCGTAAACTGATTGTATATGATGAAGGAAACTTCTGATGCAATCTATGATTATTATAAATATTTATCTATTCGTTTGCATATTCGGCTTCATATACAGGGAACCCATTAAAATGCTTCTACACCACATTGACTTCAGAACTGTGAACTGTGACAGCTGATGTGACAAATTTGGTTGCTATGTATAGTAAAGGGATCATGTTTTGTAGCTTGAGATCGATTATAGCACCACCTGGAGGAAAACAACGGAGTTATGAGATATGGGAGAAAAAAGTTTGATTACGAAATTATATAGCATCTTCAATTTTGTACGATTCTTTTATTTAAAAAGAATATATATATTTTGACTTCCTGTAACTTGCAAAATAACGTTATTATTATTTATTTTCAAAAACAGATTTGTATTAAAGCGATTGTTAATTAGAATTATACTTTGATGTTCAAAAAAGCTAATTAGAAGTATTAGTGTTTTTACATATATTACATCCAGTTAGCAAATCTAAAATAAGACTATAAATTGTTAGCAACCATTGATTTCTTCAATAAAAATGCTGAAAACCTATTTTTAAAACTTCGCTGATCTCTTCTTAACTGTGGGGTTCAGCAAAGGAATAATTTAGATAAAAAAGATAGGAATATTTTTTGAACTGGAATTATAAAAGTGCAAAGGGTACGTTGAGAAATCACTTATTTTTTATCATTATTAACAGGTTTCCTGATAGTTATGCTAATCACAACCCAATTCTGGACGTTACTTCGTGATGTTAGGATTTATTTTTTGTTAAAGTATCTCTGAAATCTTCTTTCTCCATCTAAAGGAATTCACGCTACTTGAGTTGATGTCCAATCACAACACGGCGAAAGTATTTTCGAAAGGCTGGATATTTTATGGAAAAATAAAACTATGCAAACTGATACGCAGGTAGAAGTTCACGGAGAATCAAAATCAATTATTTTCTCTTTGAGATTTAAATTACAATAGACTCGAATGAATAACCAAACAGACCTGGCGTCTTGATGACCTCGACAGTTAAGGTGATATCAGAGTTTAACTTTTACTAATTCTTCGGAGAATGTTATGCGCTCATTTCTTTATAATCAATATTTCAATTTATGAAACTAACTGGTTTCTTGACGTTAGATTTGGCATTTTAGAGCTGCTAAGAAGTTTATTGATATTTCTATTATTTTTAAAGAATTATAGAAGGCGCTTACACTCTTTAGAGTATTATAGCAGTACTGATGAATTTGAACATATCTTTCGTATCTAATTATGTTAAAAAATCCTCCGATTCTAGTGATAAACAATTCGTTTGTAGAATCAATTTCGATGGTAGGACAGGTAAGACTAAAACAGGAGGTAAGATCAAAGTCCCTCCGCCTCCCGATTTTCTCTAGATCGTTACACTCTTTGTACCAACACCCTCCCTTCATTCACCGACTTACCACCTGTTCATTCTGTAAGCTAGCCGCCGTTACCAAAGAACATTGTCAATTTCACGAAGAGCAAACGTTTCATTTTGAGCATGAAAGAAAAATGACATCTGTTGAAAGTGCATTGCTTACTTCCTGACTAAGTCAGCAGGAGTTTGCGGTGTTTTGAAATTTTTTTTAGTTTTTGTTTAATTTATTGTTGGGATGTAGGAGCGATACCGAATAGTATACTATAGTCCAGGAAAATGACATTTTGAATCATGCACGAAAAGAATGTGGGAAAGACGACGTCATGTAGCGTGTGTTGAAAAACTAATTTCTGAAAGTTAGAGAATAACTATATGAGTGCATCATATCTCTGTCAAAAAAACCAAAGATTTTAAGAATAATCAGTCCATTAGCCTACTGAATATTTTGATTCGCACTCTTCTTAAAAATGGTTTATATAATAAATGCTTGATGTTCCCAAAATATATGTCAGTTTCGATAACTTTTCAAAGAAAGCTTTAAAAAATTATTATTTTTTCCAGTTCTTTATATTTTTCTAATCAAAACGAATTAATAATACGAATGATGTTTTGTGGACAGTTTTATCTGGTGTCCGTGCATTCTTGTAGAATAATATTATTTTTAAGATATCTTGGTTTTACTGATCACGACAGACGTCGTCCGCTGTATCTTGTGCATTCATTTTTCGAATATAGTTATCGAATATAGTTATTTTTTTTTATTTGCAACGATTATTGAAAAAAACCCAAATCTTTACTCGAGATTTCTAAAACATATCTTGAAAACTTTAGTAAAACTTTAGTATATTCCAATTTATCTAGTTATATTTTTTATCTATAATATTATACAATTATATTATAATTCTCCACCACGATATATTCTAAATGAAAGCCTTATAAAAATTGATTAAATGAATACAAAATTAAATGTTGATGCTCAGAGTGAAAAAGTAACAACTATTTCATCCCACAGCTAATTTCAAAATAAAAATTTCTTATGTTCTGCTCAATAATTTTTAAAGATTCTCGAAATCTGTCGCTTTCTGTTCTTTCGCATGATTTGCAATTGTTTCAAACTGGAAAGAAATGTCAATCCCTCTTTATGTTCATTTCCTTTCAGATTTATAAGAAAGGTATATTATTGTTATTTCAACATATCACGACACACATACATAAAAGAAAGCAGGCAATGCTATGAGCTATAATTTCTAGACCTCATAATAGTCCTGTGACAGGCTTCTTAACAATATGATCACATATTATTGCAATCTAAATGCGTGTATTTTTCTTAAATATTTATTAAAGTTTTAAGACAATTTCAAACTATGAATTATTGCAAAATTATGGGTTTTATTTCAAAGAAATGCCCATTTTCAAATAATGAAGTAATAAAGACATAATGAGAAGGGTGGGTAGTGACTATTGACGTAAAGGAATAGTTGAAAATGATAGTTATTTTTAGCCCCTTACAAACATGATTCATGAAAATTAAAACAAAAAAACCTTTTTTTATTACCTGCAAATATCTATTAGCATTTAACTTTTATATAAAACAAACAATTTCAGTTTGTTTGGCCATCTGTCTCGTAAGAAGTTATTCCTTAAATATTTACCGAACTTAAAAAAATAAGATAATTATTTTTAAATACAGATCGGGTTTTTTTTGCATAATAAATTTATTTTACGCAGAATGAGATTTCTTTTCCAACATGCGTCACATAGAAAATTGGCACGAATTATTAATTAGTTATTTATATAACATTTGAAAGAACATATATGGGGATATGTAGGAAACTTGACTGTGCCTAGATTTATGCCTACATCCTAGATTTATCTTCAAATTATGATGTATGAATCCTTCAAAGATATGAAAAAGGAAATCAGAATGAGGTGTAAAGGTGAGCATGGATAGATTAAACATAATAGAAGAAATATGAATACAAAATATTTCAATAATTAGCATTTTCAAACCAAATTATGATTCATTATGAAAAACCAAAAGAATTATATTTAATCCAAAATAACTTTAATTCAGAAACATAATGTTTTAAATTCTTTTTCCAAATGTATAAGTGGCTATTGAGTAGGATAGAACCTTCAGTGGACACCTAATAGTAACAGATATATTTCAATAATCCTAACATAAAGTTGCCTATAGGCTCCCATTAAATGCGAAGGGCCTTTATATATATATATATATATTAAAAAATTTTCTTTTTTTTTTTACTAATTCAATTCCCACTTAAAAAATAATACTACACGTGCTCTATACAACTGCTAGTCTCAGCATTTTCTCATGCTTCGAATGAATGGATAAAAATTCTTAAAGTTTACATTCTTAAATATACCTAAATTTCCCTATCCTAAATCTACTCGTGTCAAAATAATACCTATAAAAATCTCATGGTAAAACTACTGAAGGGAAAAATTTTAGTTTCTTCTGCTCGTGTGTCGCGATGTAGATTGATGTATATCTTGCCATTTATTCTTTCTACGTAAATTATACCTCCCGTAGTAAAATAAATCAAAGTTTAAAAATTTCATTCAAATTGATTTGCGCGCGCGCGCGCGCACACACACACACACACACATACAAGCGCGATTTTTATTAAATCTATATAGTTATCAATATTCACCACAAGTAGGAAAAACTAAGAATATCCCTGTGTTAAAATTTTATCACTATATATATTGTACTTACATGTAGATGTTAAAAAACAGTTTGAAAAATACTGTCTTAGACTCAATTCAAATTTAGAAGTCAAATCTTTATCAATCTAAGAGGACACGTGTCGCTGAACGATAACACTTCCCAGAATAAGGTATTGGTTTTCTTTTACCCCCACATACCAGCAAATGTCACGGATATATCCTTGGCCATGTGCAAAACCCGTATCCTTGAAGGCAGGTGGCCTATATCGATGAAGGAAGTTCATGAGGCGACGGAAAGTGCTCTGCTGGCGATGCCATTTAATTAGCAACCGGGCTTCACTGATTAGCCAAGAAAGTATCCAGTGGCCAAGCAACAGGTTTCACGCCCTAATAAGTCATCCTAGATGACGTGATGGAGTGTAAGGGAAATTAGAGATAACTTTCGATTCGCTGTGTCAAACAGAATTGCAGCAACCTCATTTTGTTACAGATTCTTCAGCGTCAAAATCTATGAATGATTGATGCAAAATGGAAGGATAATTCGCACTTGAGTCTTAGGATGTGTGGTTTCAGGCTAAATTAAGAGGCTGTTTTGTCGGCCTAGTAGTTGAATATTATGTTTTAGCTCTCTGAATTAGTATAATCATTCACATACTATTGGGTTGTTAGGAAAGTAATTTCGTTTTTTCCCGACAGAGGATTTAATTGCATTTTTTGCACCCAACTTCACATTTAAGCCGTATAATTTTTATATGCTTTGAGAGCTCATATAGCAAGGCTTGTGTATGAAAAATTCCAATTAATTCTAAGCAGTAGTTTTGGGTTGGTGCCCTTTTAAATATGGAGAGCGATAAGCAGCATTTTCGACTTATCTTACTGTTTTACTACAGAAAGGGTAAACATGCTGTTCAAGCCAGAAAGAAATGGACCGATGTGTATGGAGAAGGTGTGTTGACAGTACGCCAGTCCCAGAACTGGTTCGCTAAATTTTTTAGACGGTAAAACCTTCACCTCAAATGAGGAGGTCAAAAACCACCTCGATCAGTTTTTTGGCAGCAAAGACCAAACATTTTATGAGCGTGGAATGATGCTACTACCAGAAAGATGGCAAAAGGTGTCGGACCAGAACGGCCAATATATAATTTAATAAAGTATTTGTTTATTATACGAAAACTGTCTTTCATTTCCACAAAAAAAAAAAAAAAAACGAAATTACATTCCGAACAACCCAATACATAGGAAAGTGTGATATGACACTTTTTCACTCATAACTTTTTTTTATATCTCTGTCTCTTTTAATAATAAAAAAAGAAAACGTTTATATTTGTTTATATTTGTGTTTGTGTGTGTATTGTAAGTGTGTCAGTGCTACACACGTGTTAGGGCTTCGCAAAACGATCATTAGACTTAGAACCATTTGAAATAATAATTTCATATATGACTGCTGTTGTAGTCTCAAGATCACATGCTAAATTTTATTGACTTATGTGAAGGCCAATTCTATTTATTGCGTTTAAATGCAAAAGTACGGACAACTGGATGGTCTATCCTTTCACAGTTTTGACTCAAAATTTTAATTTTTTTAAATTTTAAATGCTAAAACAATGTGCCAAACCCTATTTACCCAAGTTGTATCGTGTTGCAAACATCATATTTATATGCATGCAGTAAAGTCGACCGACAGACGCTCAATCTCTAAATGGATTCAGTTTCAAATTTTTATTTATTTAAATTTTCATAATTTGTAGATACTGTGTTCACTGATACTTGGAGATACATATTTTCTCCGAATGGATTTCGTTCAAGATTTCATAGAAATCTGCAAATTTTGCTAAATCCGTAGGCAAAATTGCATCTATTTATTCAGACTCAATGCCTCGAGAATTGAACTAATAGCAAAATGACTATTCAGTTTTGAAAACTATTCGATCGTGAAATGCTTACGACAATTTTCAATATCTCGAATTCTTTTAAACAAATATAAACTTGGAATAAGCTCCGCACTTCCTCCAAATGGAATTATAATGATTTGAAAATAGTTTTCCCAAAACCTTTTTTTCAACCCCCCCCCCCACCCAATTATTGTATATTTAAATTATATAAAAACAAAATTATTTTCAATTTCTCGTATACGAATTGTAGAGATAAATAAACATTCGAAATCGAGATTTTAATGAATTTACATGTTTTAGATCTCTAAATACGAAAAACATACTTTATATCTGTCTCTCTGTCTGTTATATCATACTCTCGATATCTGTAAAATATAAAGAGCTAGTGCACAGATTTAGTATTTAGAAAAATTGGTAGGCAGATTTAGTATCTAAAAATGTAGATTTTTATTATATTTAAAACCAAATTTGTTAGCAAGTTGACTATCTCTCGGTTTGTGAATTCTCATGCGTTTAAAGACAATGATTTAAATCAATGAAATTCGGTATGTGATCTTGTGAATATAGCTGTAGTTCCATATCAGATTTTGGTTTCGGTCAGTGGGAGAAAAAGTGTCAAAATGTGTATTCAGATAGATTCAGTAAAAAAGTTATATTAACGCCGATAGCCACCTGCATTTCCTAACTATTACTCACAAATGTCATGCAAGGTATTAATGGTAACCAAGGTTTACAATTGTATGCGGAGGGTTTTGACATTTATAGAGAGTATTCTAAAGAGTGTCAGTCAGACTACTCCCGCAGACTTTAAATGACATTTGTATAAACATTTTTTCAGCAAGTATTCGCAGTGACGCACACACATTATGGATGTATGTTGGAGCATTGGATTAAATGGAAATACCAGTTTTAATGCATTAATATTTTTTAAGTGTTTATAGTTTAGAATATTGCAAATAAAATACATGTTTCACATAAGGTTAAAGGAATTCAAAAATTATAAAATTTTAGGGGTATTAAAAATTATTATTTTTAATAATAAAAAGATATTTACAATTATTCTTTCAATATAAAATCATAATTAATTTGATGGCGAGTAATATTTGATATTAAAAATAATATATAGTTTATAAATTTTATTGAATGATTTAGCTGATCTTTGTGGATTTAAATAAATATTTTATGGTACTTTAAACGGTAATTACTAATTTGATAAAATAAATCCGTGTATGTTCAAGTAATAACTTCACAAAAAAATGATATATAAAATAATTTAAACAGGTTAATAAGCAGATGTTTCAAGTTTAATTATTTTTTCTAAAATGATTTTTGCTGTTTCTGTAACTTTTATATCATGTTGCATTTTTTTCTGCTTAATAAATATAAAATATTATATTTAATGTGTTTATAAGGTTAAAAATATAAATGATAATTTATTATGAAAATTTAATAAAGAATTCTAGTAAACGCAACTGATAACTACAAAAGCAATCTCCCTAAATTTATCAACATCGATTCTGCCAAATGAATTTGATAATTATATTTTTAATAATTCTATCACAGAGCGTAATGCATAATGAAAGTGCCCTTGGAAAATAATTTAATGGTTTGATGAAATTCCTCCACATTTCATTCTTTTTAATTTCACATTCATTAACAAGTGATTGGTCGCTAATTATTTTTCATACTATTTTTGTATACTCGTTCCTTAGCTTATTTTTCTATTAAAATTACTTGAATACCTTGGAAGAGCTAATATATATTCCAATTTTATTTATTATTTCGAATTAAGTTCGTTTATTTTTTAAAATATATGAAAATGTAAATGAACCAGAATTTTAAGTAGTATAGCATTTACGTTGAACGTATGCTTTCATTCCAAATCAACTTTATTCGAATGTTGATAAGGGGTAAGATATGCTTCTTGTTTTAACTGTAAATCCAATTAAAGATTCATTAAATGTATTGAATTATATTGATGAGATTTTTTTACTTTTGTTTTTTGATGATCTGGTCATTAAAGCTTTTACTCTGGGTGGTAAAACTTCTTTCTCTTTTTGGAAAGGAAACTTTTAAACGAATAAAGAAGAGAGGGCAAGGCTCACCATTTCCTTTTTACTGCAAACCTTTCTAATATTAATTTATCGGTAAATTTCTAAAAATGTGCAAGTCCAAAGAAAAACGAGTTATTATATTCTAGTTATAAAATGTATATATATAATAGAAGAAAATAGCTTATTATTATAATATCATTATATCGTGATTATACAAGATATATTGCATATATACTGATATGCACGATTTTTTCTATTATAGAGATGACATTTTAAAACAAGAACATATTAATTCGGTTTCTTTTTTTTCCCACTTTTTCACTTTTATTATAATTACATATGATGGTTTGGGTTGATACATGGTTTTGCAGTATGAGATACAAGTTGATACCGATTCTCAATTGTACCTCATACTTTTACTCGATAAAATTCACAACTGATTTTTTGCTATCGGAATAAAATCGAGTTCTCATTAAATATCGATTCTCATACTGGCGCCAAGACTGGTAACTGATACCAATATGAACATGATTTAAAATTGAGACTTCGCCTCTTCGGAAGAGGCATTGATGACGATGTTTTGATGTCCATTACCTTAATATTGACATTGATTGAAGGGTGCATCAGGAAATGAAAAGTTTCGTTGTTATAATTAGTATAGGGAAAGACATGGATTCTTCCGCAATTTGGGGTAAAGGGCAGTAATACTTGGAATGAAATATCTATATTTAGAAGAAAAACACACATGCTCATCGTGTCGCAGAGGCAGAATAGCGAATACTTGGACAAGCTTTTACTTTGTAAAATATTGATAAAATATTAACCTACTAAAAATGAATGAGGTCGATAAAATTACTAATCGGTACTAATCGCCCGAACACTGATGTAAAATACCTATTGCTATTGATTTGTACTATTTTTCTGCCTGATCTCTTTGCGTACCTGATACAAAATATATGATTAAAAACGTATCACACAATTCTAACTGTATACCGACAACAGGACTTTAAATTAAACAAACCGTGAGTTAGCCTAAATGATAAATTTGTCTATCATTGATCTAATGAGTTCAAGAAGGACTAAGAATGGTGGTGGAAGAAAGTTTCCTATTTTTTTTTCTTGCGCAGTTAACCATATTATAACAAAATCAGACAGGCTTAAGATAGAATGTAACTTGAGTAACTTGATCGAGATGGTTTCAAGACATCGTCCTCTTTGTCAGTCACATATTGATTCAATTTACCCTGAAAGTCTTTAAAGTAGATGATCTACTACTTGCATTGAAATTAAATCTGCTTACTGTGGTATTACTTGGGTCAGTGGTTGCTTTGACCAAAAAACGATGTCACTCTTGTCCATTATCATGAATTCTTTTGTTTTGGATTTACTGGTCATAACTGGGCAGATTAAGATTAGACATATCCCAAAATATAATTATTACTTTCCTGGTTATTTGTGTTTGTTATCAAAAATGAATTTTATGTTTAAAACTAGTTTTATCACCTTGCCGAATATTGTGTGTGCGGTTAACGTGATTTATCGAATATTATTGATAATAAACAGAAAAAGTCATTAATTAATTTA
>JAPMOR010024535.1:0-10242 GCA_026543865.1 Argiope aurantia | reverse complement strand
GTATGTTTCCAGAAAGATGGAAAAAATAATAGTGGCTAGTTCTTTGGGCAGTACTTTGGAAAATAATAAAGCACAAAATTTTTTATAAAAAAAGGCAATGAATAAATAAAAAAATCAAAATTAATTCATAGTATTTGAATCTTTTTAATAGAAAAATTGTTTCGTCAATCAACACCTGAAATGATGAACAAGAACAAAAAGGATGCTGTCAGTCATTAGCGAATGATGTAGGCTGGATGAGAAGTAAATTGTCAATCCTAGATGACTGAAGTGGCCTAACAGGAAAATAGGATGTCAGTTGCTATGACCGAAACGGCGCTTAAAGGGTTAAAAATACATTTCTTATACTTTGCATTAATGATTTTTTCATTATATTTTTTTCCTCATGTAATTAAGTGATCAAATTCAGAAAATATTAAAATAAAGTGTTGTCATTGAAGGTTTAAAAGCTAAAAACGTAAGCGTACAATTGTAATTGGAGAAACTTGAGGCAATCAATGAAGCGAGGAAAAAAGCAATTAGAAAATTTTATCTTTATAATTATGAAACAAATTAAAAAACTTACCTTCCTCACTCTCCTGAGGTATTACCGGCCTCAGTACTGGAATTGATTTACGCCACATCTATAAGAGTAAAACAATATTTTTAAAAAGAAAAAAGACGAATAACTTTTAAAACAAAAATATTAAAGGAGCAGTGACCTATGAATCCCACCCCCTCCAAAAAATGTGAAAATATTAAGAAATTTATTTTTAAAAACCATTTATTGGTGCGACTTTAATGACAAAAATTTCCCATATGTTGTGTAAAATTTGCCTGTGAGCGGCATGGTAATAGTACCCACTTCCTTTAAGGAAAATGTCAAATCTAATGAATTTAAATTAAGACCACTAAAGAATACAATTTGTACAAAGGCGACAAGTTCTATATAAGTGTGCAATTGGAGAATAGAGGTGTACGTCAAAAAGCTATTTAAATATATCCATTGCGTATATAATTGCAGCAAACGTGGGTTGGGAAAAAAAATCGCTCCTACTTACTTTTTTACCAACAGCGCGCTGTGGCACAACCACCACGGGAGTCAATTCATCCACTTGCCAAGATGGTCCTGGTAAGTTCTCCCCTGAAAGCGATGCAAAAATTAAATCTTTGTCAAGAGTTTTCGAATAAAAAATTAATTTAATATTAATTCCTTATTCAGAACACAAAGTAATGTGCAAAAATTTATTTCCAGTTCAGTTTTTTTTTGTAATTCTTAGTATATAAATTTGTGAATTAAAATTTCCAGGAAATGTAATAACATCAAAGTATTTTACTACGCCATTGGAAAAAATATATTTCATTATTTAAATGCAAAAATTAAAACGCAAACAAAGGCTACCTTGCTTTTCTTTACCATTTTTCTAATCAATCTACAATCAGAAAAGTTGGATTTTAACTCTACATCTATAATTCAAGATTTTTGGCATTTTTATACAGAAGCAGATATACCCACAGTGGTAAATGTGCGCACTTGGGGGCACTTATTTATCAAACATTTGTATCCCCATTCAATAGACGAATACCTCCCATTCTTAATTTTTTAAACATCGCAGTTTTCTGATTGTCAACAATGTTTGGAGATTACAATATTTTAGAGTTTCTTATTTGACGATATTTCTTGAATATCAGCTTGGTCTAGTTAAGAATTTACCAGAAAGCAAAGGATACGAAAATTTTTACACGATACATGTTTTTAATTCTGCACATGAAATGCTTATAAAAATATTCAACAAAATTTCAGGCATTTAATCTTTAAAGAATATTACAAACTTAATAAAATTATCAGATCTTCAATGTATTTCAGAGTCCTTCATAATTATAAATTCTGAAAATGCAGTTAGTCCTTTATCACTTAACGTAAAACTTTTATAATTAATCTCCTGCAAGATTTTCACCCATTTAATTTTACAGAGTTTTTCAATATTTTCTTTTTATGAATTACTATTGAACACAATGGATTCAAAATATGTATGAAATCAATCTACGTCAATCAATTATTTGCGTAACGATGCAAGTTTCAAATCTGAACTATTAAAATTTAAGAAAAAGTACAGCAATTACAATAAATTTTGGATGTATGAGAATTTTTATTAAAAAGATATTCTAAAGTATTTTATAAAGAACAAAAGAAAGTTACAGTGCAAAATGCATATATATATTTTTTTCATTTAGAAATCTATCAAACAAATAATTTACTAACTGACCGTAAATTTGATTTAAGTAAGTTTTAAAATCGAAAACTGGGTTACCGAGACACCTATTTTTTTTAAAATATGGATAAAAAGTTGTTAAATTCCAACTGGTAAGGATAGATATTCCTTCTCTCCATAAAGGATCAGGTGTCAGTTACTCAAGAGCAGTTGAAAAGTGAAGGCTTCAAAAAATTGCCACTGCAATTTGAGATTAAATTTTAGCTATTCTAGTAATTTTGTAATTAGCTAGAACATTTCAGATATTAAACACTGAATTTCAATTTAAAAAATTGTATAAGTAATTAAGAAGGAATTCAATTCCTCTCATATGGATTTGATTAGGGGAAGCTGAGTATAAGGACTTGAGGGGGAAAAATAGATACATCCAATTGCTATACCCAATACAGTGTAAGGGAATTCAAATAGATTTTTTTGTAATGCTTGTAAAAAGTATTTCCTGAGATTTCATAAAAAGCCCACGAAAGCCTTAATTTTTAATGTGCATGCAATCCAAAATTGCTCTGATCTCATCAATAAAGTATCCAATAATCAGTTACAAGCACTTAAGCCCCTACCACCCACACACACTCACACTGTTCAACAGTCAGTTGAAATGTTGAGATATGAAGGATCGATTGCCATAAAATTTTTAAATGGCAGCAAGAAACCCCAAGGATAGAAAAAAAATATTCACTCATAAATGAAGTGTTTGAAGTTGTATGAACCATAAATTATACGTCAATACATTAAAATGAATTACAATATATGGAAATGCAGAGTCATATGTGAACACTTTGATGAGTTTGTATGCTTATGTAAATAATTATATTCATACATTTGAAAAAAATTATACCCAAGAAGTAATTTCCGCATTGCAAGTCAGACGGAAGTAATTACTGGGATATCAGTTTAATGTTTCTAACTTTTATTCTTTAAACATGAAATAAATAATTAAATACTCTTAAGTAATCGGAAGCAATTTCTTTTTGGAAGCAAGTAATATGTTGTAAAAAGTTTTATGATAATCAAATTACTAAAATTAGGAATTAATTTCGAATGATTTATAACAGATGGCGTAAATTATATCTCCTCCGACACCTTTCTAAGCATATTCATGATAAAGCTCTAATAACGAACGGCCACTACTTATGTGTCAAAGGGCCGGGATAGCCTGGTTGGTAGGGCGTTGGATTCACATCCCTTGGGTTGCGAGTTCGAACCGCGCCTGCCTAAGATTCTCCGTGTGTGTGTAGTGGCTGGCGCACGAATAAATATTTCGTGGTCACAAAGTCCTCCATGTCGAGAGTAATATCACTGGATCAGGGGCGATCGTTCTCCGATTCAGGTCAAAATTATGATCTATGCACGAGTGAAGGAAATGCATGAATGAAGTCCGCCCCGTAAAAAGGGTTGTGTCTTGTTTGTAGCCAAGACATACTCTTGGACCTAAATGGCGCTACTGAAGAAACAAGAGACGTCCCCGTGGCTTAAAATCACTGACTTCTAAAGTCAATGGGTTTTCTGACAAGTGTCATTAGAAACAACTTATGAGTCATTATGCTGAAGTGTAAAAAACTTCGAAAATATCGAATTACGAGCAAGCAAAACATTTAAAGATTTTTTTACTTTTTAATGTTAAATTTAAAAAACAATATTTTCTCGATTAAAAAATAAATGATTCTGAAAGTCTTCAAATGCTGTTAGAAACATATTCCATCTTTAAAATTTATGCATATTGATTTTAATGCTTTAGACATGGCGGTCTCAATAGAGTTGAAGAATCTCGCCCAAATTTCATGTTAAACGCAAGATGAACGTACTGCATCGTTGAATGTTGATCGTGCAAACATTTAAATGCACACGATATGATTAAAAAGCAAGAAAATTAAGTGTCGTATGAATTGATGAAAGACTTTCAGTTGTGAACAATAAAAAAAGGAAATTTCATTTTGCTCTATATCACTCCTATCGAGGAAAAATGAAGATGGACAACAACCGCAATAAAGCGTACAGTTTGCCTGGTCATGCATTAACATCAACGATAAGGGTGAATACTTAATATTCTATCGCTGGTAGGATTAGTTTATTATGTGCTATGATCGGTTTTAATCGAATGAAGCCGTCAATGGCGAAAGCTAATGAAGACAATCGATATATTCGAACCGTGCATTGAAGGAAAAACGGTTGTAGTTCCAGTAGAGGCACTATAAAGTAATATTTCGTCGTGAAAACGTTCGAACACTTGTTGCTCGTGGAGTCTAAAAATAGTTAGAAACGGTATTACAACCTTTGGTCTGTAGCTTGTTCTATAAATCGGAAGATGTCGTGGCTAAGAAACAACTCAAATCCAACGAAAATTTATGTTTGATTGATAAATGGCATCAAAAACTGTTTACCTTTCGACGTGGCATCCGTATGCTGCCAAAAAGACGGGAAAAGTAGTAGCTAGAGATGGGCAGTACTTTGGAAAATAAAGTAAACGATTTTTCATAAAAAAAAGCCTCAAATAAACAGAAAATTCAAAATTCAGAGTATTTGAGTCTTTTTAATAGAAAAACCCGTTTTCTCAATCAACATTGATGAACAAGAACCAAAAGGATGCTGTCAGTCAGTGAATGATGTAGCCTGGATGAGAAGTAAATTGTCAATCATAGATGACTGATGAGACCCAATATTAAAATTAGTGTCAGTCGCTACGACTGAACTGACGCTTAACGGATTAAAAATACATTTCTTTTTTTAATTAATATTATTTAAATAGGGTATTTCTTTTTTTCCCCTCAGGTAATAAAAATTACTCAAATGATCCGATTTAGAAAATATTAAAATAAAGTGTTGTCATTGAGGGCTTACAATTGTAACATAAGAAAACCAGCGTCATTTCAGGAACTTGCGGAAAGCAATGAAGAGAGGAAAAAAGCAATTACATAATTATATCTTTATAATTATGAATCAAATTAATTGAAAAACTTACTTTCTGCAACTACTTCAGGTGAGACTGGCCTCAGTGCTGGGATAGATGTTCTTACTTGCTGTAGGAGAAGAAAAACATTTCAGAAAACGAATCATTTCGAGAACAAAAATATTAAAGAAACAGTGATCCCCCCACCCACCACCACCCAAAAAATTTTAAACTATTAACTCTTTGGCTGAGTAATTCTTAAAAATCACTATTTAGACACAATGTTTACAAATAAATTCAGTCATTTTTCAAAAAAAGTGAACTGATTCTATATATTACACAATTTAATGAAAATCTGTCATCGTAAAAATAAACTATTGTTAAACAGTCCTAGTGGAATTTATAACTTCTGCTGTTGAGTTAACTATCCAAATATTACGTCATATGTAATAAAAACGATACACTAAAAATTCTGTTTATTGGCATTATACAATGATGAAATGCGTATAGGATGAATTTGAAAGCATTGGATTTTCAATATTGCAAACATGTAATATGTTAAATAAGACTAGAAATATATTAAATAATAATAATTCTTTTAAATCTTTTCGATAAAAAGAAATTTTTCGCTTTGATTTCAAAAGTAATCTTATTCTTCACGTATTTAAGGATAGTATTTCAAACATGACTAACATCTCTGTATTCATCGAGATATGAAATATCGATATTCGTCAAAATATCGAAATTGAAATTAGGGTCATATTTTCATTGTATTCTTATATATAAGAAAAGATTAATGGAAAGATGTCGAGGCTACAAAAAGAGGCAAGAACTTGGTGAGGAAAATTTTAAAATGGCGAGGAACGGGTAGAAAAATTCTACACACTATTACTGAAAAGATTAAATTAGCGCTAGTGACTTCTCCAAAATTTTCTTGTATTCTCTCCAATAAAAGTTGCGCGTTCTCTGTTCTCGCATAAAAGTGTGGATCTTGGGTAAGGCCAAAAGTATCTAGTATGGCATATGAAATATTAACCTTTTGTCATGAATTGAGCCTTTTTACTGATATATAGTATTTTGCTGCTAATCCCTGGCAAGCGGTGAATACCAAAAATTGAATATGCATTTTTGGACGGTTTCTTTTAATGAAATCAAATTTAATTCAAAAATACAAATGCAGTCACAAAACCAATCACCAAATTTCATATATTTAAATCATTGCGTTTGAGTTATCGCTTTTACAGGCCTGTGAAAACTCGAATAAGCACACGATCAACTTGATAAATTTCATAAGAACCTTCATTGTGGATGCTACACCTCTGCACCAAGTTTAATCTTACTCGGTTCGTTTTGTAGTTATCATGTTGACTTGTATCCGGTCAACCGGTCAATGAGACTTCTGAATTATTTTCGTAAAGATTTAATAGAAACATATGAATTTGCACTGACTATATACCACATTTCGCCTATATAGCTCAGATTTTTTTTGAATTATCGTGTTCACAATCAGGTAGAGGTAATCATTTCGAAAAGACAGTTTTCGTACTCATGAAAATCCGAGACTCGAAATCTACCAAAATCTCGAAGTTTTTGTCGGTTTCGGTACTTTTTGTTTGTATACGTCCTATATGAGAAAATAGAAGTGCCTTTCATTCAGAGTACAGACGCATTTTAAATTCAATGGAAATTAGCTAGTCTGGAATTTATAGGACCACTGTGCAAACTTGATGGTTCCAAAGATTCGAATTAAAAGAATTTCATTTTAAAAACGAGTGCAGCAAAATGAAAGGTTGGTTTCAAAATTAAAAATGATTATAAGGACATCGGTATTCAACAGTTATGAAAAATTAAATATTTTATAAAGTAATCGAATCGGTGAAAAAAACAGTACAAATGCAAATTCCATTTTTTTCTTGATACATAAAAAAATAAATGTAGATATAATTACTGAGTATAAGAGCAGTACTATTCAAACCACTTTCATCGATTCCAGGCACGTTTTTGCCAGACATGTTCCTTGCCATGAGTCACTAATAACATGCTTACTTTACTATCTCTTCATTGTAATACAGGAGAGAACTAGGTGTGAATCATAGGTGATTCAAACTGAGAACAGGATAAAACAAGGATATATAATTTATTGACGTGCTCTATTCGCACCCAATTCTGCAGAAAATGAACTTTTCACCCAAATATGGATAACACGGCACTCACCATGTTAAATTTGAATGAATATGGAAAAACACTCTTCAAACTCGATTTGAGACTTTCGGTCGTGTACATTTAGTTACATTTGGAATGTTTAACCATTTAAAAACTATAATTTCAACAAGTAATTCCAATAAATGTGAATTATATTGAACATAAAGCTTCAAAATAAATGGCGAATTCACACGCATCCCATTTTAAAGTTTTTCTTCATCAGATTTTTTTTTTTTTTTTTTTTTTTTTTTTATGGAGTACGTTAGTCAAGTTCGCGGTTAAATTAAGAATTTGTTTCATGAACAAGCACGTAATTTAAGTGACTATAACAGTACACACAAAAATATATATATAGTTTTTAGATTTATTCGTATACCTTGATTTCGGACTAATTAAAAAAGATTCCAATCGCAACTATAGATTTGTTTACGATATTTTATCTTCATGAACGATAGATAAATTTTCAGACAATAGAATATTTTTCATTTTATGTTAATGGACCCGGAGAAAAAAAAACAGTTATCGACAATCCAAATTAAAAACATTCAAAATAGCCAAATCTCATTTTACCATGACACTTTCAATAACAAGTTTAGCATTTTTAAACTAGAATTTTTTTCCTCACTAAGTTTTTCTAAGTTGTTATTATAAGAAATTTAAGAAAAATACAAAAACAGAATCAACATTTTTTAATGAGCTCGTACCTGTTCCAGTCTTTCATTCCTTTCCCTCAGCATCCGAATTTCTTCCTGTGCCTGCTCATATTTTACTTTCAACTCTTGTAACATCTGTAGAAATACAAGAAATACAAATTTTATTTCATATGAAGAGTACAAATTACAAAAATACTGCACATAAGTTAGATTTTTTTTGAGATGATTAAGAATTTTTTAGAATTGCATTTCGCTTGCTGTTACAAAAATCAGAATCGTATAAACCTGTAAATTTTAAAGAGAAAAATTTTCTGCAAGCATGAAATTGCAAATTCCCAAATTTTCAATAAAAAATTTGTTCTGTTTTTTAAAAAAAATTATTTTGCTGAAATTTATAATATAGCTTTATTTCTTAAGAGCTGCTTTTCGGTTAACATCCTATTCACTCGTATTCAGGTTTGGTTTCATTTCTTTTATCTAATTAGAAGATTTTTTTTTTATCAGAAATATGCTGTTTTCTGAATTTAAGAATCCATACACTTGCGTTTGTGATTATATATAATTTAATTTAGTTTCTCATTTATCTCTTCAATTGCATTTTTATAGTGCTAGCTATAAAAATATAATTGTAGAGATTTATTTTATTTTTTCGAAAAATTAATCTGCAACTTCTTACAAAATATTTGGTTGTATTTTTTTTAATTATTGAAATTAAGAAACGTGAGAATGATGCACCATCTAGAATGGAGTTTGTGAGAAACTCGTCAAATATATCGATTGCTCTTTTCTGTGGTTATGTATTACATTAAAAATAAATTGTTACTATTACTGTACCAGATTCGTCAATTTTCTTCCATGCGTTCAATAAAATAAATCTCACCACAAAATTATTTCGAATATTACAATTTATCATTTAGAATTTTTTTAAGAATAATTGAGCACATTTAAGCGGTGTATATCGTTTGTCAATTAAAATCATTAAAAACTTTTTCTTTATCATTTTAGTTCTTAAACTACAGTTCTTATATTTTGCATTGTACAAATACTTTTATACATATTTTTAATAAATTCTTTATTATTTATGGTTAAAAAACAAATCAACGTATTCTGGGCCACACTTTCATACAAATATCAGGAATTGACGTGAGAAACCATAATGCAATGAGTTCGGCAAGTATATGAACGGCTTTAGATTGGGATCACGGAAAAAATGTCAATTTGCAAAATGTCATTTTAGGTGTACAATGTTTCCTGAATTGAGAAATTCTTATAAGTAGCTCCATGCTATATTTGTGACAATATTTAAAACGACTGAGGTTGAAATCTCAAAGGCGAAATACTATAAGGAAATTAAATTTTTATCTTATTTGATACCTTCAATATTTAATGATTTTAAAGAATTTTCTTTCTTATAGTATAATTTCTTAACATTAGGGTTTTCAAATCATTTTCATTTTATTTAAACGTCTATATCTTTAATAAAGATTTCGTTACTTTATGAACACTTATAATAGCTTAATAAAAAGTTAATATTTTCTGCATTTGTGGTTTTCAATACATTTCAGTTTATTATTACGAATATAATGAAATCTTGTAATCATTTCCCCTATCAAATTCATAACCACTATTATACGTAGTAAATATTTTATTAACATTGTAATAACTAAATGCTAAAGATTAAAATATTATTCGTCAGAAATGCACAATTGTATGACATTCCAGAATATTAAAGCTTCAAAAGGAGGTTCCGTTTAGAAGCATGTTACTATAAAAAGAGTGATAAAAAAAGGAAAAAATGTACTTACCCTTTTTAATTCGTCCTTGGTAGCTGTAAAGGAGAAAAAACACCAATAAGAAAAAATGGTCACGAATTAATTTTTAATGCACACGATTAAAATTATTGTATTCTGGTCATTTATGAGCATATGAAACAGAGGGAGATTAATTCCCATGCGCTTCAACTTTTATTGGGATAGAAATTTTCATTTCATTAATTGCCCATTTTGGTTCTGCAAAAGTCCGTCCATTCAAAATCGGAGGCGAGTGTTTCCAGAATTCGAGACTCGCTTACCTACTCGAGACTCTTTCAATTTTATCTGCCAAGGGGCATTACGTAATGAGGTAAAATGAACGCATTGCTGGATTTTTATTATTATTATTATTATTTTATCTTTAACCTAGAAGATGCCTTTTTTATATGAATTTTTTTTTAATTCGAAATTAATAAGGATTGATTAGTTGATTATTTGAT
>JAPMOR010024531.1:0-39193 GCA_026543865.1 Argiope aurantia | reverse complement strand
GCGCGTCCTCGCTTTTTATGAATTTTGATAATAAAGGTAAGATAATTCGGCGCATCAAAGATATTCCTCTATCCAGAAACACAATAAAAGAAAGAATCTTAAAACTGCCCGGAAATGTAACAGATGACATTAACTGCACTCCTTTTATATTGCTGTGTCTTGACGAAAGTACTGACATCATTAAATCTGCAAGTTTAATTATTTTTGCTCGATATTTTGTAGGAAACGTCATTAAGGAAGAATTAATTGCAATAACACCGTTGCTAACAACTACAAAGGGCACGGATATTTGTAAAGCTGTTAAAAATTCGGTGCTGAGAAAAAAATTGATTTGAAAAGAATTGTTTCAGTAACAACTGATGGTGCTTCAAATATGGTGGGCCAAAAAATAAATAAATAAAAACGACTTTATTAGTGTATTTCATACAGACGCAGGACATTCAATTCTGGAATTCCACTGCATTATTCAATAACAAGCCTAGTTACAAAAATACTCAATCTCATATCGTCGCAGGCTTTAAATAAGTGAAAGTTTAATGCTTTGTTGGATGAAGTCAACTCGGTGTATAATACATTAGTATGCATTTATTAATGTATAATAATGTTCGCTGGTTGAGCAGCGGGAATGTATTTCAAAGGTTTGTTGACTGCTTGGAAAAAATCAGGCTGTTTCTGCAAAAGGAGGGAGAAATTAAACAATACCCACAATTGTTGGATATTATGTGGCTTTCAAAATTGATGTTTTTTACAGACATATGCCAACATTTTCAGTGAACTGAACGTAAAACTTCAAGACACAAATAAAAAAATTGTCGTCATTATGGATTTCATTTGCGCTTTTGTCGCTAAACTGCGTGTTTTCAGAAACGATATTACTACAAGAAACTACAAACTTGAAAAAAAAATCAAAAATATCACTTTCTAAACTTTTAATAGAATATCAATATTATATATTAGATTTAGATGTACGTGAGAAACCAGACGAAGGAAAAGTTATTGAAGAATTTATTTCGGTAATTGATTCTTCAATCAAGGAATTTTCAGCGAGATTTTCTCAGTTCAAAGAATCATCGGAAGTTTATTACCTACCCCGATGTGATTTCATTTAATAAACTGAATTTGCCCCAATTCGATTGGTCGGAAATTGAAGAATTTTAAATGCAACTGATTGATTTCCAGTCTAGTTCAATATGGATTTAAAAATTTATTGAAACAACAGAAAAGTTGGAATAGATTGAAACAAAGATTAAGAAGCAATATAAGTAAAAATGGCAATAATGAAATTTGAAAACAAAGAATTCGATTCCAGACACATTTAACTGTTTGAAGAAGCTGGCTCATGCTATTTTAACCATACTTTCATCTACCTAAAGTCAAAATTATTTGACGTGCCAACAAATAATTTTAAATTGTGATTATTGTGAAAATAATAAAACTGAACACTAACAACTCAAAACTCTTTATTTACTACAAAAAAATACATTTAAACATTTCTTTAGAAAAAATGGCTCGTAGATCCTTAAAGGTTCGTCATCCCTGCTCTATACCCTCGTATGCATGTACCATGGGTTAAATAAATGACATTTATTAGGTAAGCTTGCGATAACCGTGTCAAATTTTGGTTTCAAAACGCTATCTGAAATGTATATGAGGCTTTTATTATTATTATTAAATTACATTATATTACGAAGCAATATATTCTCATGAAGAGGAAATAAAAATCTTCTAAACCACTTAACTCGTGACGTTTACAATCTTATCCGAAGATCACAACTTTACGCCGGTGGAGGAAATGTAATACCTTTATATTAGAGAATATTCTAGAAAGTTTCGGATAGATTACTGCTATTGGTTTAATCATATGAAAGATTATAAGCCTTAAGCCTAAAAATCTCCTTGTTTTTTACAAAGAAAACTATTCTATTAAAATTTCCCTAAATATTCCAAATTTTGTTATTTTTACAAAATGGGACTTCTTAAAGTGATAGGCTTTGAAATTAGTAAAAGGAAGAAGACAGAGACACAAAAATATGAAATTTCCTTTCTAACATTTTATCTCCAATGATACGTTTATATGAAAATGAAATAAATTTAAAACATGCATTGTTATACGAAATGAATATCCTATGGATCCTAAACAGCAAGTAATTTTTTAAAGATTTTTTCTCACAATGTTGTTTACATAAAATTTAAATGTCTTTGAAATCTTCCTAGCGTTGTAATTTTTGAGAAAATGATATGAAATTTATAACAAAGAATCCAAATTTTTGAGGAAATTATGTAAAATTGATAACAACGATTCCCATTGTGCTTTTAAATGGGTCAAGATTATCATTATAAGTTACGATTATTTTAATACAATTAAGAGTAACTTTTAATTTAGAGAAACATAACATTTTGAGGACACAAAATTCTGGTTTCCTTATGCATAAAAATTTTGCCTGAAAATCGAATTATTTCTTTTTTTCAAAATAATACCCAGTTTTGCTATCAAATGTGTATTTATATAATAATTATAAAAATTTAACTAAAAATATAAAAATAAGAACACATGAAATCTTTTAATTTATTATTCAAGTTTTGAAAATTGATTTCCAAAGTTAATTTAAATTTAAATTTAAATTTAAAAATTGATTTTATTAATTAATATATTTGATTTTGAAAAGTTTCGTTAGAGATATTTGACGTATATTATATTCTAATGTATATGTATACAAAATTAAATGGCTATTAAGTCAATAATTTGCGAAAAAATCCAATTATAATATACAAAAAAAATACAGGAAGTAGGCGTAGAAAATTTAAAATATATCTAGAAAAAATTGTTGCTAGAAGAGCGCTGCAAGAATATTAGTTACAGCGCTGGGAGGTACCGGTTTCGCCAGACGCATTGTAACCTTGGGAAATCTTGTCTGGTCGGTCTGACCCAGACATCTGGTGACCTTTTCTTCCTCATTATCAAATTGATCGATCTTGCTTCAACTTCTTTCTTCTGTTTTTTAATTCGGGTTTCAATAAATATTTATTTTAAAATGGTAAACAAGTTTAATACTTTTTATATTTTTCTAAACTTGGACAAAAAATGATGAAATAATAATAGAATTGATTATTTTAAAAGTTTATATGAAAAAAAGGCTTCAAAATTATTTAATTAATTTGTTTATTTTAATACATTTCTCCATTCTTTTTTCTAAAAAATATTATATAATAGTTTACTTTCATACTTTATGTCTACTTAATTTTTTAAATTTTTTACTGATTAAAAACAAAGCGAAATAATTTTAACTTTGCCAGGATCTATTTCTATTTGCTTATAATTTAAAAATAATAATAACATTTCGCTCTTTATACTTTCGCATGCATATCATTCTTTCAATTTTGAACTAATGCTATGGCGAGCGTCTTGAGTTGCTCCCTAAACATAAATTAAAAATGATGTTTATTGTTTTAAAACTGATTTAACTCTTTCTCTATTAATAACAAAAGAGAATATGTATTGGCTTTCTACAGAACATACCTTGTGAATACAGATACCAAATTCATCATGTATATAACTTGGTGGATAAAAATATGCGCGTCTTAGCAATTTTTAAAAATTTTATTTTAATAAAAATTAAGCCAAATTTTGATATTTTTTCGCAATAAATCCAAAAATATTATGGCACAAAAATAATTGTTCTGGCATTTTAAAATTCAAAAGATTGCCTTTTCATTGTTGCTAATTTTTCATGGCTTATAAATTTTTTTAATAAAGTTTTAAAAATACTTCAAGCTTATCTTACAACAAAATGTTTCATTTTTGAAATGAAACTCAGATCGGTTCCAATGTTGCTATTAATATTTTTCTTAATTTTTTTTAATAATTAATTATTAATTT
Organism: Argiope aurantia; assembly: GCA_026543865.1. Taxonomy (NCBI): domain Eukaryota; kingdom Metazoa; phylum Arthropoda; class Arachnida; order Araneae; family Araneidae; genus Argiope; species Argiope aurantia. The sequence goes on along the minus strand of JAPMOR010024531.1, from coordinate 35,316 downwards.
ATTTTTATAATATCATTTCATCCTGCCACTTCATTTCTTATGCAGATGATATTCAGGGCATAAATAGTTGGCCTATTTTTTCCTGTTGACTTGGTCAATCTGCTTTTTCAACTGAACAATAATGAAGTGTGCCTCAAAGTAATCACAAAGGACTACTCCACCCAGCCAGAAGACATTCAGATGAATTTAAATGACCAGAACACCGCTATAGCATTGGCAGAAATTATGGTTAAGTTCAAGGGCTATCGCCGGCGACGGTGCAACTCTTCTTATAGGAGGTACATGCCGTCATCGGTAGGGGGGTTGGTCTTCCCCCGATCGATCTCTAATCTATGTGAAATTTGATAGTATGCATTATTATCCACTATTTATTAGCAATATATTATATATTTATGTTTTAGCATTGAAATGTCACTTACAAATATATTTAAATAATGCGTTTAATATATTTAATTCTTCGATTATAAAACTGAATTTAAAATGCATTGATTTTTATTAGAAATATTTTTATGATGATACGTAATATTTTTTATCCTTATTTATGTGATACTAAATTTTAAAAAATTTGATAGCCTCTGTATCATTGAATATCACATATTCCTTTGCAAAACTATACTGCCTGCTACATTCTTCTGGTTTTAGATTCATCCTTATAATTAGCTTTATTTTTTAAATCATAATTTTTTTTTCTTCTGAAACATATGATGCAACATTTTTTTTTTAAATTTACTACACTAAGATTAAATTTCGAAATGTAGCGAATATTTACAATTTTCTTCATATTTCTATTATTTTGGGAGATAGAAAAATTTTAAAAGAAATCGAAATAATCTTTCAACCTGAATAGTTTATTACTTTCATTATTTAAATTTATCACTTTAATTATTTAAATTTGATCTTATTTATTTACTATTTATAATTTAATGAGAAGAAGTTGGCTTTATTTTTTAAATCAGAAATCTTTTTTTTTAAGCATATGATGCAACAATTTTTTTAATTTACTACACTAAGACTAAATTTCGAAATGTAGTAAAAAATTTACAATTTTCTTCATATTTCTATTATTTTGGGAAATAGAAAAATTTAAAAGGAACTGAATACTATTTTTAAAATTGAAATTTATTAATTTAATTATTTAAATTTTATTTTATTTATTTATTTTTTATAATTTAATGAGAAGAATTGGTTTTATTTTTTTTTAAATTCTGAAATCATTTTTTTTTCTGCACATGATGTAAATTCTTTTTTTTTTTAAATTTATTTACTACATTTGGACAAAATTGTTAAATGGAGCAGATGTTTACAGTTTTCACCATATTTATATTACTATGTGTAATAGTGAAGTTTAAATAAGAAACTGAAATAATTTTTTAACATGAATAATTTATTCCTTTCATTATTTAAATTTGATCTTATTTATTTGCTCTTTATAATTTAATGAGAAGAAATTTTATTTAAAAAAAGATCAGAAATCCTCTTTTTCTGAGACATATGATGCAATAATTTTTTTAGTTATTACACTTAGACTAAATTGTTAAATGGAGCAGATGTTAACAATTTCCTCCACATTTTTACAATTTTTAACGTGAATAATTTATTACTTTCATTATCTAACTTTAATTTTATTAGTTAAATTTAATATTAATTTTTAACTCTTTATAATTTTATGATTGAAAATATTAGTAAACACGGTTTCAGAAACTTACTGGGAAAATGACGAATCAGCTATTGTTAGCTGGATTGATACTTTAATAATTACTATCTGCCTGGTACGCCTTTAATAGTTGTTAAAAATCTCAATTAAATATTTTGTGTAATTTGGTTTTAATAACTTCCACAGTAAACATTTTTAAATTTCAAATTCCGATAAACATATAGCTCTAATTTAGGAATATTACATCATTTTGTTTAATGAGCTATGAATGTCCTTCATTTTCTGCATATCTTTATGCATCCGGTTATATCACAGGAAAGATCAGCAATGTTTAAAATTTGGCAAACTTTAAAAATTGCTCAACATTGCTTGATCTAGAATTTTTTTTTTTTTTTGTAAGTGCAAAAAAGTTTCAAAAATTTTATTAAAAGCGTATCTTATATTAAAATATTTTCAACATGAAAACATATGAGCTTCATTTCAACAATAAAATATGTTGTGTAAAATATATTTTTAATAAATTGATTAAAAATGAAAAAAAAAAAACTATACGCTAGTGCACACATTCATCTTTATGGTTAAAATTGATAAAGATGAAAATTCATAAGACAAATGAACATGTTTCGTAATAATTAATTTCGATGTGTTCACCTGTTTTAAGCACAAGCCAGGATCAAGTCGAATGGTATTCTGCATTTATTTTCAGAAGTGGATTTCAACAAGTAAACAGGGAGTTGTTTAAGATCTCTGGGTTTAGGGTGACGGAGGAGGACCCAAGCAGATCGATTAAAACTTATTATTAGCTTTTATTCATTTATAGATATTAGTTAGGTTGCGAAATGAATAAATTTACATCCCTGTAAAATATAAGAAGCTAATGAAAAGATAACACATAGCCAGTCACCGAAAACAACAATCAGTTGCACTAAACAGCCAATCAGAAACGGGAACACATATATGCTGCTTAAAAATGGCTAATAATTAATTTTGCTTAAAAATGATTAATAATTTGAATAATTGATGCGATTATTATAAAAGCTATCGACAGAAGCGAATATTCTGTAACTTACCTTATTTATTGACAAAATAACCGAGATGTAATTAAAACATGGCAAAGAAATGCCGGCAGAAGAATTGAACAGTCGAGATGTCCGGCTTAGTTTAGTTATATTAACATCCCGTTTTATGGCAACACTAAGGCTATTTTGGGACGGACCGTGAAATTTTGAACCACGATCACATGATGAGAACGACACCTGAACTGGCGCTCCCTCTCCAAACCTCCAGAAGCGGGAGGACATTTGACACTGACGGATTTAATGTACAGCAAGTCAGCTGTTCGGTGGAATTCAGCCTCGAACCTGAAACCCTCCGGTTCCGAAGCCGAGATCTTACCACGAGACCACAACGGTCCCAAGATGTCAGGAAAATGAGTATTTTGGAGAAATTTTATCATACAATGTACCTTCTTTATTAATTGGTACTAGGCTAATTGCACGGAAAATAACAAAAACATTGCACTCTTGTACAGTTATGACGGTTTTAAAGCAGTTAATTCTGTAGTAATACCGAATATTACACTGAATACTCAAGACAGTAAGTACTTGCCTTTTGTTTTACTCAAAGCGTTGTTTCCTGTTCGATTGTCTTTTGCCATGACCGTTACATGTCACAAGGTTGGAAAGCCGTGGCAGAATTGGTCTTTATACAGATCAAAATAAACCAATTTTTGGACATGATCAACTTTATGTTGCACTTTCAAGATGCTGCTCTATACATAGTATCAAAGTACAAATCATTGGTGAAAAAAAAGAAATTGTAAAAATATCATTAAAAAATATCGTATATAGGTAAGTTTTATAAGAAAATAGGAAAATTTTGTTATTCATTTTTTAAAAAGAGTTATACAGTATTTTCTTAATTTGTAATGTGTTTTAAGACTTAAGCTCATTTTCACCATGTTGAAACTTCCAGTTTTTTTTCGAATAATTCTTATAATAACGTAAAATTGAAAAAAAGATTAATTTTATGATATTATAAGAACTGTAATTATATAAGAATTAAAAATTATATAAAAATTAAAAAATGTTATTTCTTCCTCGTGACAGCAATGTTTATCTCTGTTATACAGTTTTTTCGTATTGCTCTAAAGGATTTGTAGCTTGTTGTATTATGACTAATTCTACAGCAACAAGCTGATTTTTTTTATATATATTTACGAACTTACCAGTTTTTTTAACTATTTTTAACAGCTCTTGAAAATTATTCTCATTGTTAATTAATTTATGAACTAAATAAACTACAGGAAAAAATCCACAAGTTTACAAAAATTTTGAACGCGTATAATCGTGGCCATTTATCCTTTTTTACAATTTAGAACAGAAGTTTGCCGATATCTATATGTATTACTTCTATTCAGATGTATACATTTCATGTTTCAAATTCCAACTCATAAAAATTTCACTTTCGTTTTTGTGTTTCCTAAATAACACACACACACAGATTATGTGAAATATCTGACCACATTCTAATCTCTTCAAAGACCGTCTTTCTTGTCCCCTCTCCCTTTTTAACATTATCACCATGTTATTTATCAACGCCCATTTATCATGATCAGAGCAGAATTCCACCTATGTTCATTCTTAACACAGTAACCAGAGCTTAAATAGACATACTTCTTTTTCCTTTGACGAAAGAGATTGTCCTGCCTTTCAAATAATGTGTGATTAAAAAGTCGGAGTCCTAGAATTAATCAAACAATTGGTTCTAGATACTAGTCAATGCATCCCTCAATTTTTCCTTAAGATTCATATCGATGGCGGCAAAGGAGTTAGAAGTTCGCAGTACAGTATACTCTGCTAGTAATGTACTCATAGAAATTTCCTTTGGTGCAGTCGTCAATAATAATAATAACACCTATGTAACTTTGTTATTTACTATCCCAACTTCACAAAAATGGTTTCGATGTAAATGGCTTAAAGAGACAGCTATGTTGAGATAGACAAAAGGATTAACCGAATTAATTAACATAGTTAATTAACTACTATCTCAAAAAATTCCCCATTACGTAAATCAAGATTTTTTTTTAATAATTTGATTCAGCAGGTCTTTTTATGTATGTGTATCAAATTTCCTTCCGAAATTCACAATAGTTCTTGAGCTATATTTAATTTTGTTTTTTGAAAACTCCTTCCAAAAAGAGTCAAACCCACCGAGGACATTATATTAAGTAAATCTAATATTGTTAATAGCAAAATAAGACATTTGGGGGGCGGGGCGGGGGAGGGATTACTCCAGAAATTTCGGAGGAACAAAAATTACTCAGATTTATCTTTAATATGAGTATGATATTTTAAAATATAAATCTTCTTTTTTCTTTTTATTTACATATTGAAGCATTTCCATTTTTTAAAAATTAATTCATTATTTAAGCTTTTTTAATTGATCCGGTTTGAAAAATTTAACATACATCTTAATTTTATGGCGAATGAAATACATTCTTTAGCTCATTTTTTAAAAGTATCTGATCGATGAGATGCGAATACCGTAATGACATTTTAAATCGATGAAACTATCGGTGTTTTTTGTATTAAAAAGACAGACTTTTACTTTCATGTGGAAATAATTATTAATCGGATAGAAGATTTATTAAGTTTACTACTTTATACTACTGTTGGAATGATAGAGTGCTAAACATTCTTCCTGTTATTCAATACTTGATGTAATCAAGACAAATAAATACAAATGAAAAGAGCTGCTAGAATATCTCGAACTAGAGGTTCAGAAACTATGTTTTTGTTTTTTTCATAAACACGATGGGAAAGATAAAATTATTTCATAATTCTGAGAAAAAACTTTTAAGGATATTTTAAAAATATTCTCAACCTAATTAAAGAAATTTATGACTGAATCTCCACTAAGTATATAAAAAGTAGATCCTAATTAATTTTCTGATTTTAGCTTTAATTAATTTACTGAATGGTAATAAGTAGTACGGATTTCCTAGGATTGCTGCAAACGATAAATGTAAGTAAAAATCTCAGCTCTATGGTAAAGAATAAAATTTAATTAAACATTACAGCAATCAATCTACCTTGTAATCAAATTTTATATTGTTTTCCTGAAAAAAAAGCATTAATTTTTTTTAAAAAAAGAAAGCAAAATTTATGTTGAATTAAAATCGTCTGATCTGAAAATAAATGTATTATTTAACTAACTGCAATATTATGATGGCCATTAAAACTCGCGCTTCATGAAAAGTAGATTTATAAATATAAATGAAACTAAAAATGCAAAATATTAAAAAGTAAAAATAAAAACAAGAAAATTGTGTTATTGATATTTTTTGATTTTTAAATAATTTTCCAACATTAAATACAGTATTGAAATAAATTTTCACTAAACAAAGCTCATTATTTGAGCCGAAATTGTATAAATTCATCGGTTTCAGAATGTAGGAATGTTTCTTTTCAGATTCAAACACTTTTTTTTTTTTTTTTTGTCGTTTCGAAGGAATAAATAAGCGACTTAATTCACTGTGTATCGCTTTTAATACATTTTATTCGAGCTTCTTAAAATTTATCTTTTTGTTAACTTACTGCGGATTTATGACCACAAATATTGTTTTAATGAATAATTAATAAGTGTTTCTATTTATTATTTTTCAGTACAATTGAAAATTAAATGAAATTTCTTAAAAACAATTTGAAAATCATGCCTTTTTCTTGAAAGACGTAATTTTTTTTCATTTGTAGAAAAAAATAAATTAATTTCAAAATGAATAAAAAAAAAATCAAATTTCAATAAATAATTCAAAAAATATACAAGTTTTTAAGGAAATACATTAAATAAAGCCATTTAGAATTATCACCATTCAGTGCAACATTTCATCGCTGAATAATTTAAGCCGATTTTTTTTTGTACCTGCAATTTTTATGGAATTTTGAGTCCAATTATCAACTTCTGTGTTCAGTATTTTAGACGGAAATACATAATTGCGAAAACTTGAAACTACTACAAATTTCTCTTTCTTTCTTCCCATCTAATAAACCAAGGAAAAAGGATGTAAAATATGCTAAACTCTGGATTTAACGAATTTATTACGGAGAAGTATGCTCGTAAAATCATGAATTGTACTATGGATAATATTTCAAACAAGATACGAAATTCATTATATAAATTAATTTTATATAAGTATTTACTGTATAAAATAAATATAAAATATGTAATGTGCGTTTCCGAATTAATTTTTAAAAAAATTTAACAACTGCACTTTTATTGAATGAATATATATATATATATATATATATATATAACTTTAAAATTATGTTGTAATTTAATTCAAGTTTGTAATAGACATAATTTAAATTTTCAATTTTCAATATTATTATCTTAATTGTTATTATTTTTAAATATTGAAACATTTCATAGACCTTTTATCAAAATATAACAGTATGAAAGAAAGCTGATGCAGTTAATTCCCTTATTTTTGCTCACAATTTTCCGTTATGTACAAATTTAAATACCGCGATATTGGAAAAGTTTCTTTAATTCTCTATATTTAAGATTAAAATGGAAATATAAAGCAAAATTGAAAAAAAAAAGACAGTACTTAAATGCAGTTTGCATAATAATAATAATAATAATAATAAACTAATTCATCCGGCAATTTCTCCGTTTTGTTTGAAAGTGATGCACTCGTCTCCTCTCAAATAGAGTAGTGCTTCCGAGTGCCTCCTCAACTATTTGTCACCAATATTCCTACGAGTATTCCAATATTCCTGCGGTAAATCCATCAGGTATTTACCGTAGGTAAAAACGGTTGAGCGAGAGGGGCTATCCGACATTTATGTTTTGAGTTTATGATGTTGAGTTATATCAGAACACTTTCATCTTGAAATGGTATATCAAAATGTTGGGTTAACAAATTAAAATATTTTGTTCAGCTACCTTCGATCTTATTTAAAGAATGATTATTTTATATGAATTTTCTTTCATGTTTTATAATTTTTCATTTATTTTATTTTAGCACAATTATAATGGGGAAAAGTGAGGTTGAGCGATTTTTATTCTCTTTGCTTTTAATTACTATATGTTGCTTTTTTAAATCTGTTTTATTGCTGTGTTTACAGTACATTGTATTTTTATTTTGATCCATGAATAAAAAATACGCTGGTTTATTTAATATTTTCCATCTAAGATAAATCTTTTAACCGATTTTTATTTTTTATTTACTCCATTCACAAAACATTTTCATTTATTTTATGAAAAATATCGTTTGGTGATTTAAGTTTAAAGTTATGGCTGCGGTTAGAAGAAAAATTAAAATGTGTTTTTAGAATGATTACTCTGCCGATTAAACAGTTCTGTGCCTTTCATTGTTTTAATGTTATTTAAAGATAATATTTGTAGCTGTATTAGATATATTGCTTTAATTTTTATTTTAAATTGCAGCAAGAAAAGATGCTGATGATGAACCAATTTGCTGGAAGACTTTCGAAAAAAAGACTTAAGAAGAAAGAAAACCTTTCCAAAGAATTTTGGAATATGTTTCTCCACAATAATGTGAGTTATAAAAGTTTTATGCATATTATTATCATTAGGGTGCTAAAAGAGAAATCTGCTTCTTTCAATGACATTTTCGTACTTCATAAAATCTTTTTTTTTTAATGCTTATTCTAAGTTTTTACATTCTGTTGGTTTTAATTATTTTAAAAACATGTCAATGATAATTTTTTTTCTCTCAATTTTCAATGAGAACTTATTGACAACAAACCTTGTCTGTACCTATAATTTCTATTTTCATTTCTCATACTCTATGCATGTATTAGTAAGTTAGAATAACTGCAATTTACAGCTTATGAAACAATTATTATGGGAAGAAACATTATAGACATTCATACTTCTGAAATATTCTACCTGCTACCCAATGATAATTGTTTTTTATAGAAATATGAGGGAAAGTTTTTGCACATATTTTTAATTTCTTTTTCTTTTAAAAACTTTTATATATTTTTTATTTATTGTACTTTAAACTCTTTTTAATGATTTTTCAAATACATAAACATCTATTCAGGTAATTTTCCCTCTGTAATTTAATAAAGATGCCATGTTATTTTAAACTTATGAAAGCATATAAAAAAATTTAGTGATTGAAATTTTTAATTAATTTTTAGAAATTTAAAGTTGTTTTTACTTAATAACTTTTTAGTTATTAAGTAAACCTATCTATGATTTCAGTTCCATATGTGAAAATGATTTTCACCTTTATTTAAACTTTTAGTAGAACTAGTCACAAAATATTGATTTTCTGAATGCTATTTATTTAAGCAAGCAACATTTCTCTGAATTTTCTGATTTTATAATACTGTTCCTACTAATTTTCTGTTTTAGTAAAATATTCACTTGTAGTTTATAAAAATATTTTTTTCTTCCACTGCAAATGCTTTATTGACTAAATTTATTATTATATTTAATCTAAATTTGGAAAACCTTATGTTCAAATCATAAAATGGGCAACTCTCTAGGACTCTACAATTTTAGATAATTTTTATTTTTGATAATTTCAGAGTACTGTAATTTTGTGTTTTCATTTAGTTTACAAGGACTGTGTATTCAAATCATTTGAAAGTGATGTCTGATTTTATAATTAAAATATTTTATTGTTTTTTTATATACCACTACTTTTAAATTTAAATCTTGTGTGTATTTTTTAAATGCATGATATTGAAATCAAAATTCTGGAATTAACATTCTGTTACTTTAAAACTTTATCAAAATTTGCTTTTAAAACTGCTTGTTTTCAGATGAATCAAATAGTTTTCATTAGTGACCAGTTATATCCTACTGCAATATTAGCATATTTTTAATAATCTGGGTCAATTTTGGTAAACTACTTTCTATCACATTAAAAGAAAGTACTATTATACATTAAATTTATACTATAAAGATAAAGCATTCTAATTGGTTAGCTGTGCATGTAAAATGGCAAAAATAATTGGTAAAATGAGCCCAATTATTAAGGCTGGGTGAATATGTCTTTATTTTATGACATCTCTTACATGACATTATCTTACATGAAAATTAAGAGATAGAGGGGAAACAGATGACTATGGATGACAAATGTAAGCTTTAAAAACTTTGAAATTGAAAAAAAATTGGTGGAATCCATGAAATGATAAAAATTTTAGGATGATCTGCCCTTCTCCTATAAACAATCTATAATGAAATAGTGTTTTTGAGATTTATCTTGGAAATGAGTGGCAAAGGGAGGGAGTAAGTAATCTTTGTTGACTTATTTAGGCATCATGAGTTTTCATGTCAAATAAAATGGCAAAAGTTGTAAATACTCCAATCATGGAGTGCTTAGAGCAGAGCCTTGTTAAGTTTAAATCCATAACTGTTTGTATTCCATTTGCAATGAAACTACTAAAAGAAGAGAATATTTTTAAAAGCTAAATCATGTTGCTGGCAAATTTTAATAAAACAGATTACACAGATTTGTGCAAATGTTTCAAAAATATTAATACTAAAAGTAATTAATATGCACTGTGAAATCATTTTGCCCTCAACATTTTAGGTGTATAAATCTAATCGTAGATTAAAATTATACATTGAAACATGGTACATGATATTTAAATCCATTAATAAGCTAAGATAGTTTCCTTTTAGAGCTCTTTGTTTTCAGAAGAAAAATTATGTACTTAATAAAGATAATTGTTGAAAGTTTGCATTTTAACTCAAATCTGATTTCTCTTTTTGTTGTGCATGAGAGGTATAAATGCTTCTCCCCCTCAACTATATGTTAAAAAAAAGGAGAGGGTACTATATGAAAGTGTATTAACAGAGAAGTTAGAAACAATGTTTTTAACAGTTTTTCCTCTAGAAAGAATTTTTTCTTAACCCCAAAATTTCTGAGCATTATGCATAATTGATGATAATTAATAATTGAATGGTGACAGTCAGTACATTCCATTTTCTTAGCTCATTTTTTCCAGGCTGGTCACTGAAAAGCATTCCTCCACTTTCATTTTAATCACCTTGATGAACCTTGTTTGATCACACTGAAAGCTGTCCTCCCACTGCTGTTCCTATGTCCCCCAAGCCTCTTCCTATATGCCGACATTCAGTAAGTCTTAATTCTAAATAATATGATGAAGAATGGTTAGGGTGCATATTCAAGTTTATATTTCACACCATACCAATTCTGATGGATTTTCACAGTCAGATTTGGAGTGTCACAATTCTGATCCTTCAATTTGTGATTATTTTGAATATCTGATTTAATAAACACAATATAATATAATCTTTATTCAGTAAAAAAGAAACAAAGATTTAAATTTAAATGGAAAATTGGTAAGTTTGTTGAAATTGAATAAATAAAAATATCTGAACTCAGCAAATAAATTTATTTAAATTTTTTTTGGATTTTAAAGACAGTTTTATTTTAATAGATGAAAAATATACCTTACATTCCATGCCTATTATGAAAAAATTGGAATAAGAAGGAACAAGACTCTTTAAAAAAAGTTTTATATCTTCCTACAAAACAAAATGAGTATAAAATTTTATATGGTATGCATTCTGATTTTGATGTTGAAGAAATTTTCTTTTAATAACACTTTCATTCTTTCTAAATATAATAATTAAAATTCTTATTTTATTTTTTATTTCTTATTAAATTAATTTTTTAAATATATAGCTGTGATAGTTATTTTTGTTCAGCAATATGATAAATTTTTTTGCATAAATGTTTATTAAAATTTGAAGTAAATTTAAGTTTTCATATAATAGTTCTGTTTTACATTTTTAAAATGCAAGACAAATTTTAAAAATATACTCAAGTGCATATATATATATATATATATATATATATATATATATATATCTTTGTACTGTTAAATTTAGCTAGATACACAAATATGTTTGGTGCTTTGTTGTTTTGACTTTTTAATATCTTCCATGGTGATATTCAAGTGTGCTCTTGGAAAATGATAAATTTTTCTTGTTAATTTATAGCAAAGCAAAGCAAAATATTTAGTATTTTGTTTTGCTTTACTTCAGTAGGCAAAACTTAGATTCAAAGATAAACTGTTCCTCAAGATTATGCTAATCTTAAATTGGTTAATAAAATGAAAAATCCTAATTATAAAACCATCCTTTCCGAAATGATAGACATCATAAAAAGTATTGAAATTCTTTTAAAATATCCCTTCCAAGATTTTTAATACTATATGATTATGTTGATATAATTTTTCATCCTTAAAATTAATTTCAATAAGTATGCAACCTATGAAAGTGTTTAAATCATTAAGCTTGAATATAAGAACTAGTTATTGAGATTTGAATTTAAAACAAAAATGGTATGTCACATAAAAAACTGAAGCTCATTATGTTATCTGTGAGAAATCTTTTGGTATGTAGATATACGGATAAATATAATGAAATCAGATTTGAATCAGAACCAGCCTTCTCTGTAAAGGGGCCTGGGTGCAAGGAATCTTTTGAGGCCCTGAAACTTTTGCAAAGTAATAAAAATTATAAATATGAGACATATTACTAATATGTGTTTATTTAATGCATAATTTTGTTTTTGTTAATATAACAATTCAGAAAAATTACATTTTTTTTGGATTCCTAATATAGCAAGTGCATTTATGTATACTTCACACATGCTTGACCAAGGACGATTATTAATTCCAATTTGCTGCACTTGTTATAATAATTGGCAACCTAAGGAAAAGTTTTAATACAATTAGAAATAACTTATTATAATTATTATTTAATATATTGCAATGTGTGTTATGTGTTATTTGCATCACTCATTCGGAATCAAATTCCTTATCAAACCGATTTCCTGGATTAGGTTTCAAGCTACATCGTTGTTATAAAACATTACAAAGTTTTTGGAAAAAAATTTCAAATGCATATTTTTCTGAAGTTTTTATATCAATGTAGTAAAAAAAAAAAAAAAAAAAAAAAAAAAAATTGTATTCCTGTACCTGGTTTTTTATAACTTGATCTTCTGCTGTTTCATAATATAATAGTTTTCTTTTTTAAATTTGTTTTTCAGGAAAATATTCCGAAATATTCTAATTACATGCTAACTTTTTTGTCTCATCTTAAAATGTAATAAAATTTGGATTTCAGCTTTAATTTTAATGATTAAATTAAAAGCTGAGTCAAGAACAATGTTTTTGTTTGAAATAATTTATTGACAGGGTGAATTTTGGAAAATAATGGAAACCATACAGTTAAACATAAAATTAATGGCATTTTTTGTACTGTATCTAATAGACATTTAGCTTTCATTATTGCAATATTATCGTTATTTTCATTAATAAATTATTCCAGGGCAAAACAAGTTTGTTCAAAATGTGTATTTGCTGCTTTAAATGAATCTGTTTTGACTTTCCAATAAGTGTCACATAATAGTTTAAGAGTAATGTTAAATAATTTTGTAGAATTTCCCATCTTTTTGTAAATGCAGATATAAGCAATATAAATGTTGCAATATTCCCCCCCCCCCCCATTTTTTTTCCTTCTTCTTTCTAATAAACAATTTGTTTTTATGATCTATGTTACTGCTAAATGATGCAAAATTTTATTTTTTGAATTTTTTGAATTCTATTTATATGATGCATTAGCACTGAATCATATTTACTTAATAATTTGATTAAATTTAAAAAATTCCATTCTTAGGCATTTAATATTATTTCATGGGTTCCTCGAAGAGGGAGATTATTATATGCTTGATTCTTTTACATCTAAGCACTTTCAAGGGGGATTCTCTTTAACAACCAGACATTTTTGACATGTAACTAATAGACATGAACTCTTCTCTGCTGAAGGTGAGTTGCTTCCCATATTTTGACTAGTAAATTTGTCATTGCTTTACAACTGTCATTGTAAATATGTTTTTGTGGTTTTTCAATAACAAGCTTGAATTTCAATTTCATCTTCTTTATATAAATTTTAGCTTTTCTATATCATTCATTGTTAAAAGAGTGCTCCAATGTGAAATATTTCTTTTAGTGAATAGCCATAAAATCTTCTTTATTTTCTGCTATAACAAAAGAAAATAGAAACCAAAGCCTTTGTAAACATGAACAGAATATATGAACAACCTATTTAGTGAATGCCTTCTTGAAGCTTGCTGCCTTAAAGCATATAAGAGAGGACTATGAAAAAAAATGCAACTGTTAGAGATAATATAGACATCCTATAGTATTTAACTCAGAAGCTACTTTTCATATGAATTGCCTTTCAAAGAAAGCAGCATCCAATACTAGTCCTTTTGGATGTTTTGTCAAAATTCTCAAAGGACCTCTCTGGAATCGAGAGTGTTGAAATAGAATTACATCTACAGTTCTTTGAAATAGTAATTTAAATCACTCTGTTTCTTTATTTATGTTAATTTCATTTTTTTTAAAGATTTTATTTCATTTTTTCTTTATTTCTTCATTTGTCACTTCATTAAAATGACAAATGGAATACTGATGATTTTGAATTACAGTTGAAACTTTTTCCCAGTTATTATAGCCACCTATAAATACTTAAGATAGTCCATTACCTTTTCTTTAGGAGAATAGTATATAACAAAGACAAAATATTTTAAGTTTTGCATTTTTTGAATAAATTAACCAGTTATGAAGATGGGTTTCACCATTTGGCATTTTTTAAAAGTAGTACATAGTGGAAAAGGGCTTATATTTCAGCATTCATAGCAAAAACTCTTTTGTGTTGCACAGGTCTAGTTTTAACACAAAACATTTTGAACTTATCAATTATAATACTTGGCCATAAACATGGATTACTTATATTCACTTGATCACATTTCTTGTTGTCATTTTCATCATTATTTTCTAATTCGATTGTATTTGAACAAACATGCAATTCTTTAATGTATTTTAAAGTTTCTACATTTCTCATTGCAAGACTGGAAATTGGTGAGATAAAGTCAAAGCAATTTCATCGTAAAATTACTTTTTAGTAGGAAAAAAAGATTTATGTGTGACTTTTTGAAATTGAGCTTTTCTTCTTTTTTCTTTTTGGTAATTTTCTGTTATGACACCCATAGAGTTATTTCCTTGGTATGGACATGATTAGATTTAACAATATTAAACATTTCATAGTATGAATTATTTAAATACTATATGCAATCTAACCTAGTAAATAAAATAAATCACCAAAAATATATTTACCATACATTTACAATATGCTGAAATCTTGCACTAGACTTTAATTTATACTGTAAACTTAGTACATTTCAAAACATTGATTTCTCCAATTAAATTTCTTTCTTATTTCTTTTCATCCTGGTCTTATGACCTGTGAAGAAGTGGTGCAGTATGCATTATTAGGAATTACTCATTTAACTTATCCTCCTTTTACATTTTGTTTGAACAATTTAATATAAGTAAATATATACTGATGCTTACTCAAAAAGTATTATATTTAATGTAGAAAGGAAAAAATGGTTGATGATTACAAGTCCATTTAGGTATAGTCCTATCCACAATTTCTGTCATTTATCTTGGGCTTTTCTGTGTTATCTTGTCTGTTGGTGATTCCCCTACTGATGAATGAACTTTTCTTCTTTTTTTCCTTTTTATAGGTAATACTATAATAATTGCTCTTACTGGTGACACCTATTCCCTGACACCCATTAATGGTGTCAGTGACACTCAACCAGCATAAGAACAAACTAGTATTTATACTTTCAGTATATGCGAGTGATATTATTGTTCAGATTGCTATTTTGCCCTATTCATAACATTATTTTAATTTTTGAACATGTTGGAACTTGATCAATCACAAGCCTTGTTACTTAGCATCTGCTGTAACCCCTCCCCCCCTTCCCAGATAACTGGCCCAACTATGAATACAAATGTACAAAATTTTAAAAGTGATACTAAATAAACTAAATGAAGCTGAAAAATTCTTATAAAATTTCTCTCTTATGAGTGCATATGTGTGTTATATATCTTATATTTAGTAGATTCCTTTATAAGAAGACATCCTTTTGCAAATAGTAGTTTAAAACTATGACTTCATTCTAACTAACACAAACTTTTACTTTGCTGTAACCATTTTCCTATTTTATTGCATATATCATAAAGCTTATCAAAGTAGTTTTCGGTTCATTTAATAACTAAGTATTTTTTCTTTCATTTTATGCACATGAATAAAGAAAGTTGCATTCCTTTTTTTATTTCTTTTTAGTTTTCTCTAAGGTGCATTACATTTTGTATATAATTTGGTGTATTTTTAAAAATATATTTCGCATTTATCATTGTTCAATTTCTTATGATATTGCTCTTTAGAGAAATAATAGCCTATATTTTAAATATTAATTCATTGGCTATGATAAAAATGAATCAGCCATTTAAAATAAAAGCATATTTGAACAATATTTCATATATTCTTTACATATTTTCAGCCGTTTTCATTTTTTCATTATTTTTATATGTTTATTGCTATATAGTGCTTTGCTCATGTGATGTTGTGAATATAATATAATAATTTTGGTGGGTTTAAAACTGATGAGGGATACATAATAAGGTGGTTGATGTTCATAGATAGATCCTCCATCACATGAGAATCAAAATTATTATTTATTTTTTAAATTAATTTATTATCAAACTGAGATAGGTAATTCAAATTATTTGAATTATCATCTCATCATAACTACCAAATTTTATAGTAAAAGCTTTTTGATAACCACAATTCCTTTTATGTAATCATTGAAAAATGATTTCCAATCATAATTTTGATTACTTTTAAAACTTAGTTTACTATATCTCATTGGGAAAATTACCATAATTTTTATTCTATTCTATTCTCACAATTTCCAAGCCA
This sequence comes from Argiope aurantia, assembly GCA_026543865.1. Taxonomy (NCBI): domain Eukaryota; kingdom Metazoa; phylum Arthropoda; class Arachnida; order Araneae; family Araneidae; genus Argiope; species Argiope aurantia. The sequence continues at coordinate 18,803 of JAPMOR010024531.1, read as the reverse complement.
TATAAAATTAGAGGTTGCAAGAATGAATTTTTTTCTCTCTATATTATTCTAATGACTGAAGGAATCTACAGTCATGATTTGATATGCCAAATTTTATTTATCAAGCTGAATGTTTATAAACATTATGAAAATGAAAATAATGATATTAGTTTTTTTATGATAATTATTAAACCAGGAAGTATCTATAAATTTGTCTTTAAATCTGCTTAATATTACTGCATGGTACAATAGCTAATGTCCATTGCTGTGTAGTTTATTAGGAAATATTGAACTAGTTCAACAGATTTTAATAAAGTAGCACATCATCTTTTTAAAAATATCGCTGAATTATTTGTTTTTATAAAGTTTAAATAAGCTTATTAATGAATATGTTAAAATTTTGTTTCTGATACATATATAAATGGAAGAATCTTCAGAGTGTAGACAGAAACAGGTTGATATTGAAAGAAGTTAGATTCTGTGTGAAGAAAGGCTTGTAGGGAACTTGTTATAGCAAGTTCTGAAACATCAGGAACTGGAAATAAAGACCAGTAGTTTGTTTTAAAGTAAGCAGTGATTAGTTAATAAAATGTAAATAAATTCATATAGGGATCAACTGGAAAGATCATTTTTAAATTATTGTTAAAATTAAAATTAAATTTCTTTGATATGGGTTGCAAGAAAATAATTATAATAAATAAATAAATAAAATAAAAGGGATGGAAATAAGTGAATTACTTGGATTGGGATTGAAAATTTAGCATCAGAGTACAGCATTCAACTATGTGTTCTAAATCACATTTACATTATTATATTAACTAATGCTAAATTATATATGGTGTATTGTAAAAGAATACAATTTTGTTTTTTGTTTCTCTTTTGTTTTATGTTACAAAAACAGTTTCACAATTTTTTAAAAAGATAATGTCTGTGGACTTTCATCTTATCTTATACAGCAATTCAGAAAAATTGCAATTTTTTAAAGATTATCTTTTAACTTAATATAGAAAGTGCATTTATGTGTACTTCACACATGCTTGACCACAGATGATTATATTAATTTTATTTTGCTGCACTTGCTATAGTAATTGGCAACCTGAGAAAAAGTTTTAATACAATTAGAAATAACTTATTAAAATTTTTATTTAATATATTGCTATATGTCTTATGAGTTGTTTGCATCACTCATTCAGAATCAAATTACATAGCAATTTTTGTACCTGGTTTTCTATAACTTTATCTTCTACAGTTTCGTAATATTATCTTTTTCGTTTTTTGAATTTTTTTAAGGAAAATATTCCAGTTATATGCTAATTTTTTGCATCATCTTAAAATGTGTTAAATTTTAGATTTCAACTTTATTTTTATTAATTAAATTAAAAGCTGAGTCAAGAACAATTGCTTTTGTTTGAAATAATTTACTGACAGTGTTAATTTTGGAAGATATTGGAAACTTTACAATTAAATATAAAATTAATGGCATTTTTTTTTTTGTAATGGAGTTTAAAAGACTTTTAGTTTCAGTTATTTCAATATTATCGTTACTTGCATTAATAAATTATTCCAGGGCAAAAAAGTTTATTCAAACTGTGTATTTGCTGCTTTAACTGAATCTGTTTTGACTTTCCAATAAATGTCACATAATGGTTTAAGAGTAATGTTAAATGTTTTTGTAGAATGTCCCATCTCTTTGTAAATGCAGAAATAAGCAACATAAATGTTGCAATATTCCCTCCCCCCAATTTTTTTCTTCTTTTTTCTAATAAACAAATAATTTGTTTTTATGATCTATGTTACTGATAAATGATGCACAATTTCATTTTTTGAATTTTTTGAATTTTATTTATATGATGCATTAGCACTGAGTCATATTTACTTAATAATTTATTACATTTAAAAAAATTCCATTCTTAGGCATTTAATATTATTTCATGGGTTCCTCGAAGAGTGAGATTATTATATGCTTGATTCTTTTGCATCTATGCACTTTCAAGGGTGATTCTCTTTAACTACCAGACATTTTTGACATGTAACTATAATATTTGGCCATAAACCTGGATTACTTATATTCACTTGATAACATTTCTTGTTGTCATTTTCATCATTATTTTCAAATTCGATTGTATTTGAACAAACATGCAATTCTTTAATGAGTTTCAAAGTTTCTACATTTCTCATTGCAAGACTGGTAATTGGTGTGATAAAGTCAAAGGCATTTCACCTCAAAATTACTTTTTAGTAGGAAAAAAAGATTTATGTGTGACTTTTTGAAATTGAGCTTTTCTTCTTTTTTCTTTTTTGCTAATTTTCTGTTATGACACCCATAGGGTTATTTCCTTGGTATGGACATGATTAGATTTAACAATATTAAACATTTTATAGTATGAATTATTTAAATACTATATGCAATCTAACCTAGTAAATAAAATGAATTACCATAAATATATTTACCATACATTTACAATATGCTGAAATCTTGCACTAGACTTTAATTTATACTGTAAACTTAGTACATTTTAAAGCATTGATTTCTCCAATTAAATTTCTTTCTTATTTCTTTTCATCCTGGTGTTATGACCTGTGAAGAAGTGGTGCAGTATGCATTATTAGGAATTACTCATTTAACTTATTTTCCTTTTACATTTTGTTTGAACAATTTAATATAAGTAAATATATACTGATGCTTACTCAAAAAGTATTATATTTAATGTAGAAAGGAAAAAATGGTTGATGATTACAAGTCCATTTAGGTATAGTCCTATCCACAATTTCTGTCATTTATCTTGGGCTTTTCTGTGTTATCTTGTCTGTTGGCGATTTCCCTACCTTGAATGAACTTTTCTTCTTTTTCTCCTTTTTATAGGTACACTACAATCATTGCTATTACTGGTGACACTTTTTGCCTGACACCCATTAATAGTGTCAGGGACACTCTACAAGCCACATAAGAACAAACTAGTATGTATACTTTCAGTATGTATTAGTGTTATTATTTTTCAGATTGCTATTCAGCCCTGCTCATAACATTCTTTTAGTTTTTGATCAAGTTGAGCTCCCCCTCAACCACAAGTCTTTGTGCTTAGAATCCACTGTAATCCCCAGATAATCATACCAGCTATGAATAGAAATGTAGGAAATATGAAAAGTGGGTCTAAATGAACTAACAAACTGAAAGTTTTTATAAAATCTCTTTCTTGTGAGTGCATGTGTGTGTTTATATATAGTAGTTTAAAACTATAACTTCATTCTAACTATTCAAAACTTTTACTTTATTGTAGCTGTTTTCCTATTTTATTGCCATATACCATAAAACTTATTAAACTGTTTTTTGGCTCATCTAGTAATAGGTACTTTTTCTTCTTTCATTTTATGCACATGAATAATGAAAGTTGCATTCCTTTTTAGTTTCTTGTTAATTTTCTCTCAGTAGCATCACATTTTTGTATACAATTTTGTGTATTTTTAAAAATATATTTTGGATTTATCATTGTTCAGTTTCTTATGGAATTGGTCTTTAGGAGAATAATAGCCTATATATTAAATATTAATTCATTCGTCATGATAAAATGAATCAAGCATTTAAAGTAAAAAGATATTTCAGCAATTAAGATATTCTTTACATATTTTCTGCAGTTTTCATTTCTTCATAGTTTTTATATGTTTATCTTTATATAGCATTTTGCTCATGTGATTTTGTGAGTATAATAGAATAACTTTGTTTGTTTTAAAACTGGTACGGAATATATTATAAGGTGGTTAATGCTCATATATAGACCCCCATCTCGTGAGGATAAAATTTTCAAAAAAAATCATTTATTATCAAATTTATGAAATAATTTAAATTATCATATCATCACAACTACCAAATTTTATATTAAAAGCTTTTTGATAACCTCAATTCCTTTAATATTACATTGAAAAAAATTTCCAATTGTAACTTTGATTACTTTTAAACCTTAGTTTGCAATATCTCATTGCAAAGATCTCATAATTTTTATTCTCTTCTATTCTCACAGATTCCAAGCCATATAAAATGAGAGTTTGTAAGAAAGAAATGTTTTTTTTTTCTTTTTTATTCTTCTATATTTTTCTAACTACCATAGGAATCTATCTGCAGTCATGATTTGAGCCAGAAATAATTTTTTAAACTGAATGTTTATAAACATTCTGAAAATGAAAATAATGGTATTAGTTTTTTATGATAATTATTAAACCAGGAAGCGTCTATAAATTTATTTTTGAATCTGCTTAAAATTACTGCATGATACAATAGCTAGCGTTCATTGTTGTGTAGTTTATTAGGAAATATTGAACTAGCATAATAGATTTTAAGAGAGTAGCATACCATGTATTTATAAAATCTTTTGATTATTAGTTTTATAAAGTTTAACTTAGCTTATTCTTGAATATATTAAATTCTATTCTTTGTTTCAGTTCCATATATAAAAGGAAGAATTTTCAGTGTAGACAGAAACATGTTGATATTGAAAGAAGTTTGATTCTGTGTGAAGAAAGGCTTGTTGGGAGCTTGCTTATAGCAAGTTCTGAAGCATCAGGAATTGGAAATAAAGACCAGTAGTTTATTTTAAAGTAAGCAGTGATTAGTTAATAAAATGTAAATAAATTCATATAGTGATCAACTGGAAAGATCATTTTTAAATTATTGTTAAAATTAAAAATTAAATTTCTTTGATATGGGTTGCAAGAAAAAAATAATTATAATAAATAAATAAATAAAATAAAAGGGATGGAAATAAGTGAATTACTTGGATTGGGATTGAAAATTTAGCATGAGGTATGCATTCTAAATCACATTTACATTATCATATTAACTAATGCTAAATAATATTGGGTGTATTGTAAAATAATACAGTTTTGTTTAGTTTCTCCATCATTACATTACAAAAACAGTTTCATAATCTTTTAAAAAGATAATGTCTGTAGACTTGCATGTTATCTGTGAATTGTGTCATCAACTTGCATGAATGAAAAATTAGTCAAAAGATTGTACACAGTGCAAATTGTTGAACCTGGATCTATTAAACAGTTAGTTTTTCTTGGATAGTAGATACTAATTAGAAAGTATTTCAAAATTTTAGTTATATTAATTTTTAATTAAATGAATTAAAAATTCACGTTTTGTTTTTTATTCTTTAATAACTTCTGAGAGTATTGTTACTAAAAACCATTACTGCTATTCTATAAAATTCAAAATATAAATTTTAGTCATACTTGTTTTATACCCATACCTTTTTTCTTTCTCAAACTTTAATAAAAAATTAAAAATATTTGTAAGCATATTTTAAAACCTTACAGTTTGTTGTTTTAGTTACTGCATTTAATTGCAGACATATTTTATTAAGATGTGTGTGTAGTTATAAAGACATATTTTTGTGCGTGTTCATCATCACTCATATAGAGTTAAGATTAGTTTTCCAAAATAAAACCAGAAGATATAAATCAAGCTGAACCATTATCATGCTGTGATGCTTGGAATTTAAAATTCCAATCCCTAAGATTACAAAGAAAAAATTCATTTTATTGTAGCATTATTTCATTAAAAATTGGACAAAATTCAAACAATTCTGGGAAAATATATCATTGTACTCTATTTCACCCTAACTTGGCAGTATTGTAAAAGGCAGAAAATGTGATGCTCTGAGTTGGGAAAGTGTTCCCCATCAATTTTGATTTTAAAATAGCTAAAATGTGCAGAAATTTATCAAATAATATCATAAATAACAGAAATCCTTTTTTTATCAGTATGTATTTAAAATTATTCTCAAGTTAAAAGTGCTTATCTTGAAGGTGTGTATTTTGTAAATAAAGTGAAGAATAAAACCAAAAGATTGACATAATGAATTCCACTTTGGCTAGAACCGGTCTTCAAGGTCAAATATTTGGTGCACTTTTCTTGTACGTCTCCACTATGCTTCATTCAGTTTGCAAGCATTATTATCATCACTCATATTTTTTTATTCATGCTTTTTTACTAGCTGATATTTTTGATGCTGTTAATCACATTAGTAGTTATTAGTTTTGATCGTTGAATATTTATTCAATTTGTCATTTCTATTAACTTCTAAAATGTCTGAAAAAGTGTTATCACTGACTAGGCTGTACATACCTTCAAGATGTGGGAAACCAACAAAAAGTGCAGTATGCAGAAACATATTAAATGTTTATTCTCAACTTTGAGAAGAAAACCCTCAAGATTCTATCAATCAAATCGTTGATAAAGTTTTGCATCTTTCAGGAATTTCGCAAAGAATAGTTTTCCATTTGAAAAAAGAAACAAAAGCATCCAGTCCTTTATATACCCCTGGAAAGAAGTGACCAAGCTCAGTAGGTAAATATTCAAGTCTTGTAAAACCTGATGATTTTACATTATCCCGTATTTGATGAAAAATCCATGCATTTTTTTGTAGAAATGAGATTCCAACATTAGATAAAGTTTTAAAAGATGTGAACAATGATACAGATATCTTTTCGAAAAACATTAACTGAACTACATTTCACAGAATATTGAAAGATTTGGGGTTTTCTTTTGAAAAACGATGAAACGAAATGAAATAACTTTAATGATTTATTAAAATAATGTATCAATAATATTGAACAAAATAATGAAAATAAGGAGAAAATTAATTCTCTGATTTAAAATGATAATATAATAAAGTTAATAAATATTTACTATTTGGCAAAAAATTTGAAAGATGAAGTTTCATCAGCGATCTGCATTTCTAGTAACTTTGTACTTTAAAATAACCCAATTCCCCTGACAATGACTGCGATTCGGCATGCCTAGAATATACATTACTGCCAAGTTAGGGTGGAACAGAGTATAGAATCTTGAGTCTTATTAAAAAGCAAAATTTAATTTGTTGACTGCTACTATTTCACTTGAATCATTATTTAATCATATATTTTTATTGTATTTTTATAAATTATTTTATCTATTTATTGATACCAAGGTATTATATAGTCCTTCAAACTATTATCAGCAATATATTTTACTTTTAAATGTGCAATAATTAAATAAAACATTAATAATTTTTAGTAAATTTTAAATGTAATCTCATATTTTGAATCCACATTTAGATTTGTCAGTTATTAATATTATCTAATGTTTTTAATTCACAAAGCTTAAATTTATATATGAATAGTATTTATTTAAACCTTTATGTAATTTTTAAAAATTAAAGAAATAAACTATTGTATAGAACACATCACATTTTATAGCATAAAAATTATAATAAATTTTTATTAGTGGAAGTGCACTAATGATGTTTCAGATGTATAATGACACTCAAACTAAATTTTTATTCGAGTATATATGAACACTGCTCATTTTTACTTAATTATTTATTTGAATTCATTTTTGTATTATTTTCAGACCCAGCTATGTGTAGGTAATTTGATAAATTTATTTATATTTCCATGTATATACTGTGAGAACCTTGGCATTTATAAAATAATATGTAATATCATTTGATGGCTATAGATATTTTATGGAATATTAGGCATTAAATTTATCAGTATAATATTATTATTTGGAATTATAATATTTTACATCAGGATTTCTTTTATCAAAATTTATTTTGATATTAGCAAGAATATAATCAATGTTTTTAAAATTGAGCCATTTTTAGTAATATGGTAGGTTTGTACAATATTTTCAATAAGATATGAATTTTTGATGTATAAGCGTAAATGCTGAATAATTTGAAACTGAGTATGCTCTTTCTTTTTTTATTTAATTTATTGTAAAAGAAGCATTTGTAAATTTGAGAATGAAGTAACTTCAAATTATCGTATTTCATTATTTTTATTTAATATAATTGTTATATTAAAAATAATCTTTAATAATTTTGTTGGTTACCTTAAGCTCACAGTGATTGAGAAGATTAGTGAAAAAAGGGAAATTGAAGTACCAAGGATTTATTCAAAATGCCACACCATTAAAAAAGCATTATTTAATAACTACTTAGGAATAGAAATTCAAAGAAACGATAATGCAATCAAATTCATCAAGAAAAAAATGGTAAAATTCTAGAAAGATTTCATATCATGAAAGATTCTATTGTGAGCTATTTGTTAACTTAGTATATATTGTTAGGATATTGCAAAATCTACAGCAACTCTGCAGAAAGTAGCTAAAAATAGTTCTAAAATATTTAAAAGAGCTTGAGATTACATTATAGAAGAAGTAAGTCTACTGTAAAAGAAGAAGTCCCTGATTCAGCATTCCTAGAAAGAATATGTCTGGTTGTGTTATACACAATTAGTTCTGTAGAATGGCTCTAATTAAAACAGAATTAGGTTATTATCTTGTATTTGTTGTAAAGCTTGAATTTGTTGCTGTAGCATTAGCATTGGCTGAACTAGAACAAAAATACAGTGAATGTGGGAGCTATGTTTAGATTAAATTAAGTGATAATTATAAAAACAATAAATGTTTTAAGCACATAGATATTAAATTTCATTATGAAAAACATTAGTTGGAAAAATTCTTATTAAAATAGGATGTTTCCACTAATGATAATGTTGCTGATATCTTGACAAAATCTAATATTGATTATTTTTTTCTGTTTTGAAATTTTTTTGAATCTTGCTATTTAAACTTTGATTGTTATATGAATTACTATATATGTGGGTGTGGAATATATATATATATATATATATATATATATATATATATATATTCACATATAATATGATATGATATTTTAACTCTAATTTCAATTTAATTAATTTTCAAGATTTTATCTTAATTTAGCCCATAGTAACTTTATTCTAAAATATTCTCTTATTTCGTGATCCAATTCCACTGTCTCTACTTAATTAATCCAAGAGAAGCTTTGTTAAATTGCTGAATCAGCTAAAAGTCTAACTTTTCCACACTCCGCGTGAAGAGGCAAAATACCGCTGATGAGGCAAATTCTTTTTTAAAATCTCCCTGTGTTTCCCCTGCCTTCTCCGCGCGTGTAACGAAAATCCCTATCGAAATCTCGTAATATATTAGCACTATGAAGAAATGTTTTCCCTATCAAAATCATAGGTTATATAAGACCAGGGATAAAATGTCCAAGAGCTTTTTCCTCATTCCTTTTCTGTGTCGTTCTGTGTGCTCATCGCTTGTATATATGCCTGCTTCTGAAAAATGAAATAAAACAACGTCACGAAATAGCAAGTCTCTTCACTTTCTTCAGACTGCATTCTGCTTCACATAAAATAATGTTTACATATGTATATATAATATAATAATAATATTCTCTTATTTTTTGATCCAATTCCACCTTTTTTTTATTTAATTAATGCTACACAAGCTTTGTCAAAATGCTGAAATCAGCTGTTCCCACACTCTAAGTGAAAGGATACAAATTTATCAAGCTAAACAAATTCTTTTAAAAGATATCTATGTTCCCTTTACCTTACATGTGTAAAGAAATCCCTATTAGAATCTCATTGAATAAAATCATGGGGATAAATATTTCATTTTTCTGCTCTTGTATTGCTTGTGAATAGATGCCCGTTCATTATCGTTTCTTGTACATAAATTATGCATCCCCGGATGGAATAAAATAAAGTTTCAAAAATTCAAAAGTGTCTTTACTTTTCTGCCATGAAACTGCTAAAAAAGTATGTTTTTACATTATCTATATATATATATAATAATGTTCTTATTATGTTTCATTACTGATATGAATCTATTCATGTACTTAATATTTGCAGTTTGTATATTATTTAATATTGAATGCTTACTTTAATTTTTATTTCTTAGATATTTAAGTAATTTTATATTTAGAAGTAAAAATTTGAGAGAAGACATGGTGATTAAAAATTTTTAAATGGCAACAATTTATATATAGATATTAAAAATGTATGCAGTTTGTTATTTATAGCATTTTCTGTAAAATCATATGCGATTGAACTCCATTTGAATGTCTTAAAAATTTGCCAAGTACAGATAGCAATTAATTTCAATATAATCTTAACATATTTATAAACAGTTTTGGCAATCTGTTTAGCCGTATCATAATTTTTGGAAAGCTTATAATAATAAACTATTTAAGACCATTAAAAACATAAAACTCAAGATAAATCCACAATGCACTATTGGAATGGTGACCACACATTTCTTTATTTATTTTTTAGTCTATCTATTTAACTTTGTCATTTGTAAGCATTTCATGCCAGGTTACTTTTATCACCTCAATGAATACCTTGTCAGAGTACACTGCAAATCATCTTTCTCTACCTCCCTGGCCACATTCATTAAATACTAATTTGAAATGGTATGATGGAAAATGGAGCTGGATTGGATATTCAACTTTCTATTTCTCACTATGCCAATTCTGATTGCTTTCACTTTCACAAGCAAATTTAGAGTGCCGTGACTTCATTGTTTTAGTATGTAATAATTATGAATGGCTGGTTCAATATATAATTTCAGTTCTAATTAATTTCCTAATTCTTCACTCAATTCAACACATATTAACTTCATTCTAAAATATTCTCTTATCTCCTGTTCCCATTCCACTTTATCTATTTAATTAATTTAATACGAATTCTAAAATTGCTGAATTGGCTAAAAGCCAACAAGTTCCAACACTCCGAGTGAAGGGATGAAAACTGTCCAGCCAATCACATTCTTTTTAAAAGATCCCTATGATTCCGTTGCCTGTGGTCAACGCATGTAGAAAATCCCTATCAAAACCTGACAGTATATAAGCACTTTGAAAAACTATTTTGTCTCTCTTTAAGCTGTTCCTCATTTTCTTTTTGTTCTGTGTTGTGCTCATTGCTTCTGTTTGTTCATAAATCATGGCTCCTGGGATGGAAATAAAACTAACTTAAAAATTCAAAGTGTCTTCTCTTCTCCTTCAGCCACGACTCAGCTTCAACAATTATATGTTTATATATATATATATATATATTATCTAAGCTTCCTATAAAATAACAAATTATGTAAATAAATAATTTTTTGATAGGATTTTCAATCTTCCTAAAATTTATTATTATAATGCTCATTTTATTTTAAGTTCTATTTTTTGGAGAATTTTATTTTCTTATAATATAGAGATCATAGTTCTTTTGTTAAGAGATGTGCTAACTATTTTGCATAAATTTTTATTAAATTTGAAAAAATTTTAAACCTTTTTGTACAAGCAAAACTGATTGTGCAGATTTATGGAAATGCTTTAGAAATTTTGATAAAGATTTAATAATTAAGTCCAGCATCAAAAATAGGCCAAAATAATTTTGTTGAACAGAGAGCATTTGAAATTCACTGTTTAGTTTTCCTCTTATCTAAATCTGAAGTGGAGTGTAGTAACAACTACCTTTCATCTTGGTATTCATTGCTAAAATAATGTTTACATGTTTGTTTTTCAGTGTTCACTTAATTTTAATAGCATTATATTTTTTCTGTGCTACATATAGTTAGACATTCCCCAAAACCTTTGGTTTGGGGAATGGGAAACCTAACAACCTTTGGTTGAAGTTTTCTGATACTCAAATCTGCCATGTTTATATTTAGTGGTTCACTTGAAAAAGCTTAGCTCTTAGGAAAGGAAGTTGCTGAAATTGAATATAAAGCTAATGCATTTGTTTGGCATTGCCAGAAACTTTTCACTACTAACAAAATGATCTAATGAAATGGGAAAAGTTATTTAAGGGAAAATTGAACAAATTGAAAGAGTTTAACATATCTCTAAATACATGATGAAAGTCTTTGAATAAGACTTTTCAGATGCAACTTTAAAAAAAAAAAATCACTAACTCAGTTTCAATATTGGTGGAAAATATTCAGTAATTCTGAGTAGTATTTATTCTATGTTTATATTTGTATAAAATTGGACACTAACTTAGTTAATACCCACCTTAATTTATTTCTTCAAACTCATAACTTTGTAAATAAATAAATAAAAAAAAATGCTGCTTTAAAGTTGGTTTTTATTTATTCTATAAAAGTGCTTTGAAATTACTTATAAAGTGTTTATTTTTAAGATAAAATTAGTCCATGCACCATATTATCGGTATTTTCCTGAAGTTAATTTTAAGGTACTGAAGGTCATTATGGTTTCCTCTTTCTTTCTTATGTGTATTAATTTTCATCATAGTGAGGTCAGGTCAATGTAAAGAGTTGCCTTGATGAAATGTAGTCTGTTCGTCTAATATTTTGAGGTGACAGAAATGATTTGAACCTATAATTCCTTTATTGCTTAACCCATAGTTTGTTTTGGGTGTTTAGGTCTGCTTTTATCACGGTTTCTTTGTTTGATATGCATTTCAGAGTTAATTTGATTTCTTCTGAAGTGGGGTTAATACTTTGTCAGAGAGTAATGTAATGATAGCAGTTCTTTATTTCAAGTGATCTTAATGGGGACTGGGTTTTCTTTGGAACCCACCCCAAAAATTGTTCAGTGGTAAAAAGGGAGCCGGGAGACAATAATAAGTAATCTTCAATACAACTATGTCTTTTTTTAATTTAAGCATGCAAATCACATTTGGAAGATCTCATTTGTATTCTCTTCTATCTTTTGCCATCCTCATTGCTTTAAATTTTACGAAATTATAGGTTTTAATAATGGAAAAGAATAGAACTTTTTCTTTAGTATACCTCCTTACAAAGAGACTTTCATGTTGCCAATAATGTTTTCCAGCTGAATGTTTGCAAAAATTCTGTAAAATTGATGTGTGTAAAATATCAGAGAAACAAAACGAAATGTTTAATGAACAATTTTCCATAAGAGATACCTCTCTGTTTTTCATGAGTTCCCATGTGATATCAATAAAAAAGAGAAAAACGAATCAATTTTTGCTCTTGCGATTGAACCACAGACATTTCGAGCCGATTTGACCACCAATCTCACAGCCCATTCCACTGCTTGCATGTGACAATGAAGCCAGAGAAAGTTGATAACCGAGTCCCCTATACTATTTGGTTCAGCTTCAGATGTCTTCTGTATAAAGTTTTAACTTAATATTAAATCGCACATGAACTTGGTAGTTTTATCGCTTCTTGTCTATTTGATGGATCTGATTGGCTTGCCCCGTTTTGTAAAGAATACTCTTGTTCTTCAGTGTTGTCATTGTCGCCAGTAATCGTTTCTGAATCACTCGTATTTTTTCCCCATTCTTGATTCAACTTAACTATTATCTGTAGTTCTTTACTCTTTCTTGCTTCTTCCACAAAGCACATGTGGTAGCAATATCAATATTACCTATAACCAGTTTCCTGTTGTTCCTGCATTGATCGTTTAGGACTTTTGATTCCATAACTGGCACTTTTTTTTTTTTATACAGTCATCAATATGAAATAAGCGTCTAGCCTCTTGTCTAAATTCTGTGAGGTAGAAATTAAACTTATCTGAACATTTTCCGCTCTTAAACTTTAATAAATTCCTGTATTTAGCATGATAAGCTTTTATCATTTGTGAAATTCTTTTGCTAGAAGCAACGGGAATAGAAACTGTTGAATCGTATTTGTTCAGTTATGAGAATTAAAGTGTTACATATTTCGCTTAGAAGGATCCTTTTCTGAAGCAATTTTGAGGTTATACCTAATATAACAGTAGCATTAGATTCGTCTGTTGTGGGTTCAACTTCAAGCAAATCATCAAATTTCCCAAAAATAGAACACTTCGAAATTTGTCTTGTCTTCTCTAATTTAGACTGATCCATTTTTACTCACAGCAAAGCACACAAGCTCAAACTAACAAATCAGTTACACAATAGACAGAGGGGAGACGCCTACTCAAATGTTCTCGGCAAAGCTACTGATTTGAAACCAGCTCTGTCTTTGTCACCGGATGCCGACAAATCTCCGCCCTACCTCAATAACAAACGCTCCGGCGACGATTCAGTACCATGCCAGTGCAATAGTAAAACTGTTTTTATACTTTAATTCATATGCCAATGCCTAAAGAAAGCTTTTTATTTCATAATCGAGGCACGCAAAAATCCTTAAAAAATTGCAAAAAGTATGTTTTTCTGAAACTTTAACGTCCTTGCGGCAGCTCAAGATGTATTCCAATATATTTTACATTTATAATTTATTTTGTATACACCAAAAGGCAACTTTCCAGCGCTATTACAAATTAAAAATCAAAACCTGATTTTTTCATTCTACCTTACTGTACAATATGTAACAAATCTGAAGAGACGTTGAAATTCTCAAAAGGGCTTGCCCCTCAGGGGCTCACCTACTATAGGTGAGTACGGGTGTCCCAATCCCGAGGTACCCAGGGATCTTTACTCCCTTCATGCTTACTCTCCTCTACGCCTTCTGCTTTTTGCTTGATCCTTCCATCCCTCGACGGCAAGCGAGGGAGCTCTCCATGAGAAGCGGTCGCCGCTCTGTTTGCTTCTTGCTTCTCGTGGACAGCCGAAAACCCCACGTGTTGGCCGTGCGTGGCAACCCATTAGACGGGTGGTACACTGTGGTACCCGGTGCATCAATTCGGCTGGTAACCTAACAATTTGGTTAGTTTGCTAGGGATCAAGCGAAAGGGCCATTTTCTGGGGCTTGGCGTTAAGGGTGGTCAACGTTCCTGGAGGTGACTCTGAGCGTATAGGTCTTGACTAGCACCATGGTAAGTGCCGAGGCTGGAGTTCTCAGAGCCGGTAACTGCCATCCCTTGTAGGGCTCGGTGGTGGGCGGTGCCGTCGGGACCCGAATCTCATGACCTTTTGTGCATGGGTAAAAAAAACAAAGCTCCCTTCAGTGGGCAACAAAATGTTTCTACCTTTACAACAGTACCTAATTTTCCAACCTTTTTCATTATCAAAAGATCATCTGTTACTAATGATACATTTCATTCTGTCTCTCCGTTTCTTGTCGAAAGAGGCATAACTGGCAATATTGGTGAAGTTAAAAGTACTAAAAAACTTCGATCTGGCGATTTGCTGGTCGAAGTACAATCGCGTAAACAGTCTGTACAAATTATGAAATTAAAATCATTGGAAAATATACCAGTTGTTGTTTCTCCGCATTCTTCACTGAATTCCTCCAAAGGTGTCATTTCCTGTGGGGAGCTATTCAATGTACCGGTAGATGAAATAACTAAAGAGTTGCAAGGACAAGGGGTTAGCCATGTACGGCGTATATCTGTACGGAGAGATGGCCAGCTCCTAAATACCAAACATCTGGTTCTTACCTTTAGTTTCAACAAATTACCTGAGTACATTAAGGCAGGGTACATGCGCCTGTTGGTTCGACCATATATACCGAATCCGCTTCGTTGTTTTAAGTGTCAACGCTTCGGACATTCAAGAACTTCTTGCCGAGGGACACTAACTTGCGCCCGCTGTGCAGAAGTAGGTCACGGTAGTTCGGAATGCACATCTAGGGAGAAATGCTTTAATTGTCAAGGTACACATACTTCCTTTTATAGAAACTGTCCAGCATGGCAGCTAGAAAAAGAAATAATTAGTACAAAAATTAAAAAACAAATTTCTTACTCCGAAGCTCGTAAACTTGTAAAATCTCAAACTCCTGTATCTGGTACCAGCTACTCTTCTATGATCAAAAAACCACCTGCAACTGATATTATTCAAGACAAAAGAAACAATATACTTACTGATAATACTCCCGAATCCGTTATTGTAAAGACATTGCCAATAGCTCTCAATAGTAGTAATGTTAATCAGCCAACTGGTCATGAACATGAAACGTTTCATGTCCCATCTAATGAAATGTCACAGGACATGAATAAATTTAAAACTGTCACTTATAAGAAAAAATATAAAAAAGATCACAAGCACAGTTCTGAAAATATATCATATTCTAAATTCTGGAAGACTTCACCTCGACAAGTCTCCCAATCTATGCCAGTCTCGAATTTGAGCTCTTCCATTAATTCTAAATCAGCCAATAAAATGGATGAAGCCAAGTCTGAGCTTGAATTAATGACCACAAATAAGTCCAATCATAACACCGACAGCGAAATAGAATCGGATAATGCAATAGAATACAACCCTCATGAAACAATTGATGAAACACCACTTGCTGCAGAACCTTCTAACGATTCCATTACGGATGATAAAACTGTTTTTAAACAAAGTCCCCAAGAATGTCAAGTTAAATGGATTAATCTTAAAAATGTTTGCAGTGAACCTTCAAGTACCCCTATACATAGCAAATACTTGAAAAAACACCGAATCAAAAGATTGCAATGATTTTTTTTTCTTTTCATTTCGTTTTGTAATTTATTGTATCTATTTTAATGTTATAAGGACATGCATTTTCATCTTTTAATTTCATCGATATTTTAATCTTTTAACATTTTTGGAAAATTTTTCTTTACGGGATGTAATTCACATTTTTATAAATGCTGATACTATTCATTATTGGATGTCTTTCTTTTTATCACGAGAAATTATAAATTTAAACTGACTGAATTGTACGTGGCATTTTTAATACCATTTGTTTGGCGCAGTATAGCCATATATGGCTATTGCGCCATTAAATCTCAAAATACAATACCATACCATACCATACTCAAAAGGGCTTGTGATACAGTAAAAGTCTGGTAAAAGAATATTAGTTATAACTTACTAATTCATTTAATTTGATATTTTATTCCAAAACAGTAAGTGGAACAGTTTTTCTTTAAAAGTCAAATATAATATTGTACAGTATTGTGATAACAGTATTGAAATATCTAAAGGGCATAACATTGGGCAATATTGTGGAAACTATATTGTAGATTTTACATTGAGCAATATTATGAAAACTATATTGTAGATTTTACATTAAGCAGCATTATGAAAACTATATTGTGGATTTTACATTGAGCAAAGTTGAAAGATATTGCTAAAACTATAGCGCAGATTCTACTTTCTATTATTGTTGTGAAGATATTATCATAAATTATGCCTTAATAACATCATAAACCAGTTTATTATCTATTGTTACGAAATTTTCTGCCGGGGTTCGTTTGGATAGTGAAAGTGATATGGTGTAAAAAACGCTCAATCAGCAGGCAGAAGTAGAATAAAACAACGACGTTTATTTACACGAAGATACACAGGACAGCACAAAAGCGACAACTATATACAGCATAGAGACGACTATCTTCAGCTGAGACGTGTAGCATACACAGCAGAATCTACTGCAGACAGTAGCGCACAGCTCAGTTCAGCACGAGCTTGACTCCGTCGCTGCTCACCGTCGTTTCCGCCTACTCCGCTCTGTTGCTTACGACTCCTCCGCTCCGTCTTCGGACTTGACTTGCCTGCTCTGGCAGCTGTGGACTCTTTTATAGGTCTCAGGAGGCGGGGCTAGAAGCCTCTCAACCAATCAGGAACGTTCGAGGCTTATCTCGGTTCCTACTGGACGGTTCGGGAAAATTCTCGAAGTTTCGGGTATTATCTATTTTGGCGCCAAATGGTCGCCAAGCTCCGGGACCTTTGAAGCGCCACCTGGACTCCGTCCCATTCAGATGACTGTAAAACTTTCTTTCTGTTGATGGAACAAACTATGCTGGGAAGCCGAATTGCAGGTTTGTAACATTGCTCCCCTCTTCAAAGACTGACGTCCCGGCAGTCCAACTTCAATCCAACAGCTTGCGTAGGCTTCCGAATGATGTGATGACGAGTCTTTAGGTGACTTCAGGTCTTTCAAAGATGACATCATTCACTAACTTGTCGGCGACTAACGATCCATCCGCTCCTTCTCAATGATTTTGACCCGGACCTCTTCGTCGTTTCGGATTGTACATCCAGACTTGATTCCGCTCCTTAAAATGCAGGATGTCCCATGGAGCCAAACGCTGGTTCGTAGTAGAGACCTCCGGAATGAATTCTTGCCAGGCTGGTCGGTTGGTCACTTTGAACTTCTTCCATCGAACCAGTCGTGTATCAGGATGATCCAACGGTGCTTTCAGAAGTACACTCGAAAGCCAGGTATTCGCTTTCGTCGCCAAAGCTTTCACGGGAATACGTCCACCTCTTCCCAGTCTATTCTCGACACTCGAGAGTTGTCCGACGCCCTCCACACTGGATCTTCCGAAGAGCGCATCCGTTTTTGCTGGAAGGGTCCTTCTGCGACGACGTAACATGTCCGGATGCACAGGAGATTCATCGGCTCCCATTTGCATCACACTTCTATGCAGATCCACAACAAAGAATTCTTGAAGGAAGTTGAGATCGTGACTACAGGGATCAGCGATTCCAGCCATGTAGTCTTCTTCCGTGTCACTATGCAAGGACATACCAAGAGGCTTGTCGAGAGGTAGTCCCTTTAATCTTTGGGACGAATCCAATCCAAACAGGGTCGCATTAACTCTTGCATCCATAGGCATCGAGCACGGGTCACCACCAACAGACCCGACCGAAGAAAGTCCATCTTCTCCATCCCCAAACGCCTGCACTTTCGGTTCCACTTCAGGGGACTCATTCGGAGAAGACTGTTTCAGCTCCGCAACTATTTGACATTCTCCCTGTTCGTTCCTCTCCTTATTAAACTTCGGTTCATCCTCCGGATTGCTAAGCTCCTTTTCGATGACACCGGTCTCCATTCGATCTTCAGTTTCTTCCACTTGGCCCTCGCTGCTTCCTTCCGTTTCTTCTGTGATAACTTGGATGTCTTCAGTTTTGTTAACTTTAACTTCTTCAACGCCTTTCTTTGATTCACTCTTCATGTCTTCCGTTAAGGTTTTCATTTTTTCCGTCAAAGCTTTCATTTTTCGCAAAAGTTTCTCTTGTCCTTGCTTCATCTCCTGCTCCATTCTTTCTTGTCTTTTCTCCATTCTTTCTTGTCCTGCTTCCATAGATTTCTTCATCTCCTCTTGTCCAGCTTCCATAGATTTCTTCATCTC
>JAPMOR010024519.1:0-13113 GCA_026543865.1 Argiope aurantia | reverse complement strand
GAAAGAAAAAGAAAGAAATCTCATGCGAAAAACAAACAGCCGAAAGATTACACAATCTTAAGAAACCTTGTAAAATAAAATTATTTGGAAAAAGAAAGTAAACTGATCAATTCATACGAATAATCTCATTGTTATCTATCACCTTTTTTCCCTTCAAAAATCTACTGTTTTTTTTTTTTTTTTTTTTTTTTTGTTTACGTTTTGTGTTTTTCCTTTCATCATCATCTTCATCTTTATCTAAATGTATTCTGGGGCAATATAATAAAAAGCAGCTATCAAGTAATGGTGTTACTTTATAGAAACATCAGATTTACCAAAGGTCAGTTTTGCTTTGTAATTTTTGATCTGACAAACTTTATATTATAATTTCTTCAACTACTATTCTTTCACTTCACTTAATACTACCCACAAAATTTATGCACATCAAAACTAATGAGATTGGATGTTCATAATATTTATTGTTGTAACACTTATAAAATTATTGATAGAAAAACGCTCCGATTCTTATTTCATTGATTGAAAGGACAAATAATTCTTTAATGAATTCAAAATATGAACAATTTTGATCTTCCATACCAAAATGTGAATAATTTTGATCCTCATTATTAAGGTTACTATGTCGTTACTTTGTTATCTAGTGAAATAGTTAGCACATCAGCATTTTAATAGGGCATTTTTTTAATTGAGAAATATCAATTCAAAAGTAGAAAAAATATTATAGTACTATATATTTGTTTCTAATAAAAAATGGTGTCGGAACTTTTCTTCTCATTAAGCTAAACTGCTTGATAACTAATAAATACTATAGAGGTGTGAAATGAATTTTTTCACATACTTTAGAAGAGGGAATATATTATGGAAACAAAATTCACTAGTAAATATTGTGAGAATAGTCTTTATGTAGAAGGGATTTATGTGGGGCCAGTGGCGCAACGGATAACGCGCCTGACTACGGATCAGGAGATTCCAGGTTCGAATCCTGGCTGGCTCGAGGGGCTCTTTCCTTTTTCTTACCTTGTTTCATAAAGGACTAAAGCGATGGATTACTCAGAATTCAGTAGAAACTATATCAATATACTAGTCACTTTTGGCGAACCAGTTGGTTCATTGTTAAAGTTTTTAATGAAATAATTTATATAACTGGGCCTTAATAGTGTCTTAAGCAAAATACTTTTAAGCTTCAAATTCTGATAAATATATAATTCATATTATTTAAGAACCTTACGACGTTTTGTTCATTTTACTATGCTTTGCATATTCTGCCAGCAACCTTTAATTCGTAAACAATGGACACATTTTAGTATTTCTACCCTTTTAATGTAATTTAATTTTTAACTAAAACAATAATAAATTTGGCAATGTTCTGCATATTAATACTATTTAAATATAAAGTTAAATCTTTTACAAGTTCTTCCCAGAATTAGATAAATATATATTGCTTGCTTTGTTGAAATCCTCTTCGCCAGTAATGATTTGTTTTAAGGACAGGATAATAATTTAGATTGTAAAGCAAATACAGAAAAAGAAATCTCAATTTTTAGCTGTGATTTTTATCAATTCCTTGCCGTTCTACCAAAATTCTTATGTTTTTTTATTATCTTTTTAATATTCGTTCAGAATTCTTACGTTTCTTGTTAAATATACTTAAATATTTTTTTTAAAGAAAACTGATTAAACGTAAAAAGAAAATATTTAATAGCAAAAAATTGGAATCATTGAAAAGTTAATGTTTGAATTTTAAGATGATGTAAAAATTATTTTTTATACTGTAATATTCTCGTAAATCATCGCGGAAAAACAACCCAATTTTGCTCAATTTTTAATTAAAATTCTTGTTAAAATTTAAGAAAAAAAATCGCTTTGAAGTGCATATTCCAACTTACCAAAATATGTTTGTACCAAGCTTGATAACTCTAAGTTAAGCGATATAGTCTATAGAACACAAATACGCATTTATCTTTATGATAAGTAACAGCAATCCTATGAATATTTCGAAACTCTTTTTAAAAAATAATATTTTTAAGGAATAAGTCAATTTATTTAATCTAAAAAATTTAAGTTGTAATTTCTTAATCGACATAGTTCACCGAGTAGTCGTGGCCGAGTGGTTAAGGCGATGGACTAGAAATCCATTGGGATCTTCCCGCGTAGGTTCGAATCCTACCGACTACGTAGTATGTGGGTTTTTTAATCTTCAGTTTTTGCTTGTATACCGTTTTATTCATGCAGTAAGATACTGCTATAGTACAGCAGTATTAAATGTATATTTTTGATTTGTCATGGTAGCAACTGCATTTAAATTTTGCATTTAATTATTCCATCATTGTTTACCATAAATTCATATTATACGTAATATTACTATGATTTACTTGTTTTTACCATAATTTGCAAACACTGCATGACCCCTATTTTCGTATTAGCCAATGTCTCTTGCACTATGTTCATTGAAAAGTTTTTAACTGATGTCTATATTTTGAAGAATTTTTTATTTCTAATAAAATAGAAAAACAAATCATAGTCTAAATTTAAAAATCCAGGATGGAAGTTGTATTCTTATTCTATTCTTTATACGGCATTCGCAGTTTTTCGATTATTACAGTTAAAAAATATGACTCATGTAATTTGATAATTACATTTTGCGATTGTTTATCATTTCGAAGTTAATAATTTTTATGAGTATTAGAGAAAAATTACTTTTATTTTATGTGCTGCAAATATCAACTACTTTTCATTTATTTTAAAATGTACAAAAATTTTACATTTCTGTTTTGTTACTATTTTATATAAAACATTGTTTGAAGAATTAAAATTTTTCAATATTTTTCTCTGATATTATATTTGTTTCGTTTTATGACATATTTTATGCGATAACGGCAATTTTACAAGGGAAAAAAAAAAAAAGAAAGGAATAGAAATAAGGTTAAAAAAATCAAATAGATCTAAAAATAATTAATTTTTTACATTTAAATGTTTTTAGAATATTATAGAAGGAAATTTATACAATCAAATGCTGTAATCCACTTCGAATCACTTTGCCATTCCAAAATATATTGTGTCAATTTGACATAAACATACAACATAATTGAACAAATGAATGCCAAGAATTTTGGCATCGGAAATTGTAATAGTGCTTAAAATAGCACCTATGCCACCATAAAGTTCTTAAAATATTTTATTTTCCTTGACATGTGAAATCCAATTTCATTCACAGTCTCAAATGGACTCAAATTAAGGATAATAGACCTAAAAAAATACAATCTAAATTTCAGCACATTAAACTGAGAGGCATTTGATGTGTGTTGTATAGTGTTAGCATTCTTCAATGCAGTACATCTCTCCAATTTGTAGCGGAATAAATTAGCATGATAAGCATCAAGGTAAAGCTGTCAGTCTGCTCATTTTTCTCGTTGAATTCTAGAAGCGAATAATTATCTTAATTACCTGGCAAAGGTTCAAATTCAGGTTGTAAAAAAACAGCTAATGAATAAAAAGGTTTCCGTTGTATAAAACCGTTTAGAAAAAATGCTTTCGTAGATTTTACACTGGATTGGAAATGTTACTGAAATTTTTAAAATACTCTTTCTATTCAGCTGCAATCTATTTCAAAAATAAAAATAATTCTAATCTTTCCCCTTTTTTTCTTATTTTCTATTGCAGTAAAATGTTCATTAATATAATTTATCGTCTGCTAATGTTTATAATTAAAAGTGAAAAAAAAAAAATGTTTGTAATGCAAATAACCAAGATTTTTCTAGGAGGTTTGTTTCGAATACTGTATAATATACAGTGCATATGCCTGAAATAATTTAAAGAGTTATGTAAATTAATTTGATGCCAAATATGAATGCATATATGATTGCGAATTTAATTTATAACAAATTTATGAATATCAATATTCCAACTTTCTATCTTTACTAAACAAAAATATACATAAATGAATAAGGAAAATGTCATATTTTGATTCTCGAATGCCAATGTGCACAATTTACAACATGATTCTTAATATCGGAACTTCTATTATAAAAAAATGAATAAAAGCAATTTTAATTATACTTAATAACAGTGTACATATATTTAAAAGCATAATTTTTTTTTAACGAATTTTGTTTTTCCTATTTCATCTGCAGCAAGACACTTTTAACAAATAAATTCGAATTTTTTGTGTCATAATCTATGGCAATGTTTCAAGACCATTTCCAGTTTAAATCTGTTATGTAGGCTTGGTTCACTAGCGTCTCAATCGCAACGTGTATCCCTATGGGATGGGCGAATCCATCATAAACCGTACTCTTCACAGGTAGGTACGTTTGAGTGAGAGGAGCACCAGGGATAAGCGTTGTCTTTTAAATGTTGAGTTGTAGCTCAACACTTTTCCCGCTTAACTTGAATGGTTTTTCGATGAGCATGAGAGGAAAACGTTGTCATTGCTTTTGTACGTGAATGTGGGTATCGTTTTTTTTCCTTCTTTTTTTTTAAACAAGTTTTTTTTTTTTTATGTAGTGAGTGTGAATTATTAATCATAAACTTCTCTTAATGTCTATTTTTAAATCGCCATTTCTTATCTTTGTAATTGATGTTTTTGCTGTTTACAAATTTGTTCTTGGGATGCTTTTCATGAACAGATCATATAAAATTTTTAGAAATGCATAAATTACATTGTAAAGGAAGAGGTAATGTGATGTTGATACCACAGTATATTATCTGTTTATATCCATGTATCTAATATGAAAATAAAACAAATCATTATCCATTCCATATATGCTGCTTTTTCATTTGGTCATTGTATTACTCTTGTGCTTAGTAGTTTTAAGCAAATGCATGTTAAATTCTTGTAACTTATAATTTCTAAATAATTTAAGATGATAAACTAACAGGAATTCATATCTGTAGTCATAATTAAATAACACATTTTATGAGTAGAAGACATATAACCAAAACTTAACGATCTAAGTCGTCTTTATTTTTAAAAAATGAGTAAAACAACATCAACATAAATTTAGAAAAATAGTTTAATAATAATTTAGAATTTTTTTTTAAATGCTCACTGAAAAAGCAACTTGATATCGCAATTAACTACTTGGGGAAAGTATTTAGATCTTCCCCTCACTTTATTTTCAATTATCCATTCTTCAATTTATATCTAACTTAAATGAAGCTGACTAAACAAAACACAAAAGCTTAGTAATAGCATTCATATCATAGTGGTGTAAGAGACATGGCATGTTGAGTAAGTAAGTATATATTGTAATTTTTGTTGTATATCAAGGCAAGTGTTTATTCAAGAATCAGTTTTCTGATCATGTATTCTGATTTTATTGAAAGTATTTTGAGATAGATTTCTTTAATTAATTCAAAATTAATGTTTCATTGAGATTTACCTTACTATATTCCAATATAGTGTAATATATTATAAATTTCAAAAGTTTTTGAATAAAATTTTTATTATTGCAAGCTATTCCCTTCATCTATACAAATAAAACTACTTTTTTACTTAACATATAAATCTCAATAAATGAGCTATAAAAACATGAACCTTTTTTTTTTTTTTTTTTTTTTTTTGCATGATATAAAACTATATTTCAATTAATGTTTTATTGGTAATTTAAGTTTTTTATGACAAATTAATCATTTGTAAATATGCTTAAAATGTTTCCATTTGATAAAGCCTAATAGTGTTATTTGAAAATAAGCTGCAGCTGTTAATGATTTAAAGTTGCAAAGAATTGTATTTTATAGTCATTTTTTTAAAACATAGAACTATTTAAATCCAATTTTCTTGTGACAATTCATACAAGGCTATATTCAGTTACATAAAATTATTTAAATGTAATTTCCTGCTAATGTATTAAAGGATATAAGTTTTTTAAATAGTGTTTTTCTAGCTGTTAAGTCATATTATGAAGAATTTCAATCTGAAAGAAGTCTGAAAAGTCAAGGAAACAAAGTAAATACGAATGAAAGTATTTTGATTAAAACTTGTTTTAAATATTGTAGGTTGTTTGTGGGCGTCTTAACATATAAAGGATGAGATGGCCAACTGATGATAAAATGACTATATTCTGAATTTAGTTACATTAATGGATGATGGACGGAACAGGAACAATACAAACACTGAAGTAAACAAAGTTATTAAGGTATTATTTTACGTCGTCTTCTTTCAAGTTGTAGAACGTTACGGCTATCGTCTACAGTGGCATCGTCAAAACACGTCTTCTTTCTAGCTATGCAACGAACGTCTTCCATTGCAAAACGTCTTTCACCGCGGCCTACTCTCAACTGGCAGCTACAGTACTTTTGCCGCTAGAGGCGCTGGTTTTGGCGCGCTGTCATGACGGCACCACAATATTTATATACCAGCTGATTTTTGCGGGATGGTTAAGAAAATTATACATTTGTTTTCATTCAGTTTGCTTGGAAATCATTACCGAAACCAAAATATGAATGGCTGCTAAGCATAGAACTTAAAATGTACTCTCAGTTAACACAGGAACCATTGAGCATGCTCAGCTATAGTTATGGGATATTTATTCACATAAAATGTAGGGATGTTACAGTGTTGAAGAATAGAGCAAGAATATTGACAGATTAGTATCCTTAGGGCTTCGCTTAGCTGAATGCTTACTAAACATTTCTTTTGGTAAGTGGTTAGCTATTAAATCAAAAATAGCAACTACAATCTGCTGTTTATTTACTGAATTATATATAAGTCTCATAATTTATAAAAATAACTATGTAAAACATTTACATATGAATATTTCATTGAGTTAGCCCAACAAACATTGCATAATATGAGATGTCTTGGATGTAGATATTACTAAATAACTTTCAAAATCAAATAATAAAGCAAATTACTCAGCATGTAATTAAATTGAAATACTAATATGAAATTTTTATATGTCTTTTGAATTGTTATATTTTGCCATAATTCAGGGTGTAAAATGTTAATGAATGGAATTAATACTATCAAAAGCAATGAATAAAGATACATATTAAATGAACAAACTACATGCAAAAATACTATGCAAAATTGTATACTTTATGAAGGATAAGTCAATAGTTAATATAAAAAAAATATTTCAACCATAACACAATCTGAGAATCAATAAAATACAGAACGATGCAAGAAGGAATTATTTATCTAAGTAGTTTGAACACTATTATATTTTCTCACAAATCATAGTCTGTTATTTTTTATAATTAAAAAAATGTTTAAAATTGAAATGGGCAATACTGTAACTGTTTTGAAATAATCAACTTTTGAACACTTGGTACATTCTAAAATAGATCCCATGAAACTATGTATGAAATATTACAATATTTTACATAGATTTTTTTTTATTTTAAAAAAGAATTTCCCATTACATAGTTATTTTTAGAAATTTTATAACTGAAATTGTCTAGAGGAAAATAAATGCAAAACATATGAAGTTCCCTGACATTGTCTTAAATGTGTATGTATTTATGATAAGAGAACATGATAGTTTTGAGAATGGGATACCATAAAAGTTAGCTAGCTATAAGTATCTTTAAATTGGAACTGCAGAAAATGCAAAATATCAGTCCAAAATGTTTGGGTTTAAATTCTGATTCAACAAAATCTACTCTTAACTCTAATTATATTATAGAAAATTCTTTTAAAGAAAGTTAAGGCCGCGGTGGCCTGGTGGTAAGGTCTCGGCTTCAGAACCGGTGGGTTTCAGGTTCGAGACACGATTCCGCCGAAGAACCGTCGTGTAAGGGGATCTGTTGCACGTCCGTCCTGACCAAACGTCCTCCCGCTGATATGATGTGGTGTGGAGAGGGGGTACCAGCTCAGGTGTCGTCCTCGTCATCTGACCGCAGTTCAAAATTACGAGGTCCGTCCCTAAATGGCCTGTTAGGACAAAAGTAATTGTTAATTTGGCTACTAGATGGCTGCACCTGTCAATCTGTTATCAGAAAATCGGCTGAATCATGTTTGACATGGTAATAACGAAATCACTAAAATTCTATTACATAAAGTAACAAATGTCACATTTATTTCATTTAAAAGAAATTAATTATTGCTAATTTTTATAATGATTTTCATAATTTATATTTCAGTTTTTGTATTTTTACTTTCATATCTTTTTAATTGTGGTACAAGGTTAACTGTAAACCAAATACTTGTAAAAAAAAACGTGGTTTCTTTAGAACCACTTTAGTCGCTGTAGTGATAGGTGAGATGTTGGAAGCTGAATAAAATATCCAGTAGATGATAAAGTTTTGTTGAATTATTTTAAAAGTCACGCAACCTAATTAATGAATAAATAGTTAACTGAGTGCGAGTAACTTGCGCACCTAATAACTGGTGACCCTGGATTAATTTCTACCTACTGGATACTTCAAAATGCCCGAGACGGAAGTTTTGGAAGCAAGCGGTGTGAGCATAAAAATACCGCCGTTTTGGTTTGACAAACCTGAAATATGGTTTTACCAGGTCGAAGCTCAGTTCAAGATTTGCAGGATTACATCGGAAGAGACTATGTTTAGCCACCTCGTCGCCCAATTGGAGGCAAAAGTTCTAGACGATATTTGGGGACATTGTGAAAGATCCTTCACCGAACAAATATACGGCGGCAAAGGAACGGCTGTTACAAATATTCGTCGAGAGTGGGAATAAAAAAATCAAACGTCTTCTCACAGGACTTGAGTTAGGTGACATGTTGCAAAGTCAACTTCTCAGAAAAATGCGTGCTCTTACGGATACGGACGTTTCGGAGAAAGCGTTGCGCACCCTGTGGCTGGATAAAATGCCTGATTCAGTCAAGGGTGTTGTCATCGTCAGTGAAGAGAAGCTCGACAAATTAGCAACTATGGCCGACAAGATCGTAGAGATGGCGTCGAGAACAACAGATTTTGCAGCGGTGCAGAAGGAGTCAACGGGAGTGGACCAACTTCTGATTAAAATCGCGGCACTTGAAGGCCAGATTGCCTCAATGAAATTACAGCAGAAGTCCCGGAGCCGTAGCCCTCATCACCATCAGGGGAGTAGAAGTCGCAGCAAATCGAGGCGACGCTACAATCCACAAGGGAAATTCTGCTTCTACCATTTCAAATTCGGGAAGAAGTGCCTCCCAGGCAAATGTGTACAGCCTTGCAGTTGGGATGAGTCAGGAAACCAGTCCCAGCAGTAGACGCTGCGGCGAGTCCTGCTGCCGAAATTTTAGGCCGCAAATCCCGGTTATTCGTCAGGGATAAAAAAACTGGTTGCCAATTCCTCGTGGATAGTGGAGCTGACGTTTCCATTCTTCCTTGGACTAGAACAAAAGGTGAGTGCCAAGCCTCTAAATATAAATTATATGCTGCAAATGGCACAGAAATCCTAACATTTGGTGTCAAAGTGCTAACACTAGATCCAGGCCTAAGACGCCCATTTCAGTGGCCATTCCTTATTGCTAAAGTTAACCGAGGAATCATAGGTGCTGATTTTCTTCAAAAGTTCCAATTATTGATAGATCTACACAAGAAGAGATTAATTGATGGTGTAACCAACCTTTCAATAAAAGGGGAAGTTGCTACTATTCAAGGAAATTATGATCTCAGCACTGTCAGTAGAACCTCCAAATATTTTAATCTGCTTAATTCATATCCTGATCTAACCAAGCCTAACTTGGTAAACAGAATTGTCAAGCATGGAGTGGAGCACCACATCCTAATAACTGGTTGGCCAGTTATTAGGATGTGGTGCAAAGGCAAGACAACTAGCCCCTGATAAATTGAAGCTGGTGAAACAAGAGTTTCAGTTTATGCTTGACAACGACATTATCAGACCCTCCAAATCTCAATGGGCAAGTTCACTGCACATAGTAAATAAAAAGGATGGCACATTAAGACCATGTGACGATTATCGACGACTAAATGCACAGACAGTGCCAGATCGGTACCCAATTCCTAGAATTGAGGACTTCCACTATGTTCTAAAAGAAAAATAATTTTTTCAAAAATAGATTTAGTGAAAGCATATTATCAAATACCCATTGCTGAGAAAGACAAAGAAAAAACTGCCATAACCACTCCATTCGGTCTGTATGAGTTCAATGTTATGAGTTTTGGACTGAGGAATGCCCCTTCAACCTTCCAACGGTTTATTACGGAAGTACTATTTGGACTGGATTTTGTCTTTCCCTATCTCGATGATGTACTTGTTGCTTCATCTTCAGAAGAAGAACACAAGGAACATCTGAAAATGCTGTTTGAAAGATTCCAGCAACATGGACTTAGAATTAATATTTCCAAATCAGTGATGGGAGCTGACCAAGTAGAATATTTGGGATATCTAATCACTGCAGAGGGTTCTCGTCCATTGCCAGATAAAATTGAAGCCATTACCAACTACAAACTACCATCAACTATTCATGACCTGCGGACATTTCTTGGTATGATAAATTTCTATCGAAGATACCTGAAGGAGGCAGCAAAGACCCAAGCACCTCTACATGAACTACTGAAGGGAGCGAAAGAGAAAGACCGCAGGAAAGTGCCTTGGACTGACGACACCATAGGGAGTTTTGAAAAATGTAAAACTGATCTTGCTGAAGCTGCTCTTCTATCTTATCCGAAATCTGGACTACCGTTATCACTTTGCACTGATGCTTCAGATTTTGCAGTAGGCTCAGTACTTCAACAGTATGAAAATCAGAGCTGGAAGCCAATAGCTTTCTACTCCAAAAAGCTAAATGATACGCAAAGAAGGTATAGTACCAATGACAGTTGGGAATATACC
Organism: Argiope aurantia; assembly: GCA_026543865.1. Lineage (NCBI taxonomy): Eukaryota > Metazoa > Arthropoda > Arachnida > Araneae > Araneidae > Argiope > Argiope aurantia. Next base: position 2,369 of record JAPMOR010024519.1, on the reverse strand, counting down.
TTTCTGTAAAACACTTCAAACATCTGTTAGAAGGCAATGATTTCGCCATCTACACTGATCACAAGCCTCTCCTCACATTTGCATTTCAACAGAAAAATGAAAAAGCATCCCCAAGACAGCGACGACAACTACAATACATTTCTGAATTTTCAACTAACATTCAACATATTCAAGGAAGAGATAATGTAGTTGCTGATGCTTTATCAAGAATTGAATCTGTCCCCACCATTGATTATGATGCCATAGCAGAGAAGCAAGTGCACGATAAAGAATTGCAGCAATTAATGCAGGAAAGTCCCTCTTTACAATATAAGCCCTCAACTTTACCATCAGGAAAGATACTCTGGTGTGATACCTCTACATCAAATATAAGACCTTACATTTCAGAGGAATTTCGAATGCAGATGTTTCGACAAATACATGGTTTCTCTCATCCTGGAGTTAAAAGTACCATCAAACAGATGTCAGAAAAATTCATTTGGCCAGGCATGAAGAAGCAAGTAGGAGAATGGGCAAAGACATACATCAGATGCCAGAAATGTAAAGTAAATAGACACACCAAGTCTAAATTCGGAGAATACCAAGTTCCAGATTCAAGGTTTAGTGTGGTACACATAGATTTGATTGGCCCACTACCACCTTCAGAAGGCATGGAATACTGCCTGACTTGCATTGACCGGTATTCTTCTTGGATAGAAGCAATTCCCTTACCCGATATAACTGCTGAAATAGTGAGTAAAGCTTTCTACAACAACTGGATTAGTAGGTTTGGAGTCCCTGCTCAAATTATAACAGATCAAGGAAGACAATTTGTATCTCAATTATTCAGATGTTTTGCTGCTATATGTGGTGCTAAAGTATCGCATACTACCTCGTACCACCCCCAATGTAATGGTAAAATAGAGAGACAGCATAGGACCCTGAAAGGTGCTATAAAAGCACATAACAATATAAGGTGGACTGAATCTCTTCCTACAGTATTACTTGGTTTGAGAGCTGCCATCAGACCAGACACAAACAATTCAATTGCCCAAATGGTGTATGGTTCTAACATCAAGTTGGCAGGAGAATTCTTCGACCCACCTACCATCAAAATGGACCAAGAAACCTTTGTCTCACAGTTACAGAGGTATATGGAGCATCTGAAACCAGTACCATCAAGTAGTGTGAAGCACCAAAGAATATTTGTGCCTCAAGATCTCAAATCTTGTTCTCATGTTTTTGTTAGAATAGACAGGGTGAAAAAAGTCCTCGAACCACCTTATCAAGGACCATATAGAGTAGTTGACCGTTCTGACAAATTTTTCACTTTGTCAATGAAAGAGAAAAATGTAAATATCTCAATTGACCGCCTAAAACCTGCCTATTTGTTGGTCACAGACAAAGATGACAAGCCGACACAAGCTAAACAAACAGATGGGAATTCAGATCATAGAGACTCCCACCTCCCATCTGATAATCAAACAACTTCCAGATGTGGACGAAAAATAAAACAACCAGTAAGGTTTAGAGATTAAAGATTTTATGTCTATATGCCTTTTGCTCAATTATATTCTGTATTAAAAGTCATTAAGTGTTTAATTATGTTGTGAATATATAGATACATGAATAATTTCACCACAGATATTGCTTACCTTTTAAATTTTGCCAATATAATATAATTTTACAAAATATAGTTAGTTCTTGCTCTTATTCATTCTATTGAATGTAGTGTTAAGACATACTGAGTACTGCATTATATTCTATAGACAAGCAAATAAAGAAGTTTGGGTATTCAGGTATATATATATATATATATATATGTATTTACAATGATCCACCCTCCTTACTATGGTACCTGTAACATTAGTTTCATTTCTGGTAAACAATTTTTTCATTATAGTACATTAATATGCATTTTTGATAGCTTGAATTTTATTGTATTGTATTGTTTTTACATCAATATATCTATTTTCATTATTTGTCCTGTATCAACATATACATTATCTTGTATATTAAGTGTATCCACATAACATTCTTTGTCACAAATTCTTCTTATGATATATTTCTGCAAGTAGAAAGTATGCTTTATTGTGTGATTTGACATTCAATTATCAGCATCAGATATTACAAACATTCATCCAATTTTATTACATGAATAGATTATTGCTGTTAAGAATTATAGATTGCATCACATTACTGATTACAAAATTTCTTGTGTTCTTTATTTCATGTCATTGAAAGCATAACACATTGACTATGTAAATATAAACTAGGAAATGTTATATGTATAGATTTGTAGTATGTTGTGTTGTATAGTATTTTGGTTGTATATAGAGATAGTTTTTTTTCAGCATCATCAGAATTAATAGATATATCTTGAAATTTCT
>JAPMOR010024516.1:15976-26809 GCA_026543865.1 Argiope aurantia | reverse complement strand
TTATTAATAAACAGAGTGTTTCAAAATATTCCGAAAGAACGATAGGTAAATTTTAAAATATGAATGTAATTCTATTGAATAACTCTCTGATAATTATCTAAAGATAGTCTCTGAAGTCGTGGATAAAATGAGTATATCAATGAAATTCAAAGAAAGAAGTGATAAGCGAATAAGAAGTAATGCCTTCAAAGAAATGAGCAGCAAGTTTCAAACCGGGTGTTAAATTTACTTCTTTTGAACGAAAGACAACAGGTGCTTATCAGCACATTCTAATTTTGTTGTAAAATAAATAATTCATGGCTCAAATTTTTATGTCATAGATGACTCTTAGAATTTCATTTGATATGTAGTGAGCCTCATAAATATGCGAAAAATGATTTCAATTTTGGAATAGGTCTTTGTAAGTCATTAAATCAATATTTGTGTTTGATAAATATTCTATTTATCATTTAGTTACGAATAGTTCGCATATTTTATATATATAACTCAAACAGGATAAAACACGAAATGATTCTCAGTATATTTGTACAGAAGCTAAAATAAATCCAACAGCATATAAAATATATTTAGAAACGAAGCTTATGGATTATATTTATACGAGAGATACAACGAAATGCAAATTACGTTGTTCAACGTCTTCTTGAGAATGTTTTTCTATCTTTTTTTGTAACTTTAAGGAAATTGTAGACGTCGTGGAAGGAAGAAGTTGTGGAATAAATACCAAGTACCATAAAATATTTGTATTTTTGAAATTTTGTTTAAAATAAGTTTGAAAAACTAATTTTATATATATATATATATATATATATATATACTACTTTTTAAGCCATAAACCAAATTAATTAATTAATTAATTAAAAGACAAAATTATTTTTAAAATTTGAAGAAATTTGGGAGATTGGTTTTGGCTAAAAAGCGGTATAAAACAAAACTTTTTAGTTTAAAAGTTTATCAAATGATTTGTTTAAAAGTTTTATAGATATATTATAAAATATATTACATAGTTCTTGAATTTGAAAAAATGAGCTGATTTCAGTTCAATCTTTAATTACTAAGGTTTATTGGATTTCAAACTTTAACTTAAGCAGATTTTAAACAAAAAATTTTTTAACTCATTATTTGGGAAAAAAATTTTAAATGCTAGACAATTATAAAATCTTTTTCAAATGAATCAATTGCTTCTCGTGAAGTTCAGAAACTGAATGTTATATTCTAAGTAACTTGCCAGCCGGCATCCATAGGGGTAGCGCGTTTTTCCAGTGATCTGGGCGTCTTGGGTTCTCCTTTCGGGCATGGTTGTTCTTTGTCTGTGAGAGGAATGAATGTGCTCCCCTGTAAAATGGGGCTGTGCAAGCGAATATGATGCGTGAGTAGCTAAGACGAACTCTTGACCCTAGTTGGCGCTACTAAAAAAACAAGAAACTCTTAAAATCGCTGACTTCGTCTGCGAGCTCGCAAGTCTTCGTCTCGAGCTCCATGGCAAGTGCCATTAGAAAAAACAAATAATGTGGCAAATTTCGTCCAAAAATATACATATATTCGATTTTAATTTATGACGTTTTTTGTATGAGAATTTTACTAGAATCTAGAATTCATGAAAACAGAATTTAAAGATGTAAAATGACATTAAAAAAAGTAAAATAAAAATAAATATGCATCCCAAAGTGTGGACGCAGAAATAAAATCCAAACGACTTGACAAAGAAAATTGTTTCGAAGTTGAATATATTTAATAAAAATATAATCATTCACTTTCCTCCATAATTTCTTTAACCCTTTAAAAAGGGACATTTTTTTCTAGTCATATTATATTAAAATATATTTCTAGGCTTGAAATTAGAATAAGAAAAGGAATTCATTTAGCTTATTAGATAAATTTAATTTGATTAATTAATTAATTTGGTTGATTTATAATTAAATAACAAATCAAGACACATCATTTTGTCTGAGATAAAGAACTGAAGCATCTAAGTTTCTGACTTACTAAAAAAATTTGTCAGAACTTATGCCAACCTACATAATTTCATACAAAGATTGATACATTTGGTGGGAAACATACTTCCCAAGGCCCTAGAAAGGGTTAAGCGAAAATATTCAATTATTTTTCTAGTTTTCCCCCCTTACTTTTTTTTTTCATTTTTCTTGTTCATTTTTCATTTTCTTTACTTTCTCATATACGAAGAAAGTATTGAAAAAAAGCTAAAATCAGTTTTTTTTTAAATCTCACTTTCGTCGTATTCAATGAATCTTCACTTTTGGAATGTTATCTGCATATTAATCTATGAACTCGATAATTGGAATTTGAGTCGGATGAATTAAATCTCAATTGCAGGCTTTACATGAAAACTGTATATCTGTAACTGCAATTTTGAACTAAATCTGTCAGTCGTTCAAGCATTTGTGTCAATTTCATTTTTCTGCTCATGTGTCAGTTTCATATGTAACGATCACATAGAATTTGCAGATTTATATTAAATTTGGGATCAAATCTATCAGTAGCAACATATAAAAAATGTTGACATTACTCTATATAATATATTGAGTGATGTCAGTGATCAGTAACTGATTGAGTAAATCAGTGGGATTGGTCTCCCCGAAACTTTCTCACATTCTCTCCGATATTTTTTTATCTCCGTCCCTCCACATAAAATTGTGAACCTACTTAATACTTTGCAAGGTAGTTGACGAATGATAGTTACAAAATATATATCTTTGGCCATAATCTATCATTTATACTGAATCCATAGTGAGAATATGTATTTTGAACACCTTTTTACCAGTAGGCTGACACAAAATTTGATACGAAACTACAGATGTAGTTTCAAGATAACAAACCGGATTGCATTTATTTACGTCATTTATTGCATTTATAAGCATGCAAAAGTACAGACCGCTTGAAATATTTGATTAAAAATTATGTAAGAATCTATATTTTAGATAGTAAACCTGTGAATCAAATTTATCTACTTAGCTGTTTGGGGTTTGCACAAATCGAGTTCCATTCTATTCGAACAGAATATAGATAGAATTTCTGTGAATGGTTTTCGTTCAAAATTTGATACAAATCAACACATTAGGTTCTAAATCCATGTACCAAATTTCATTCTCAAAACTCAAAGCATTCTTGAGTTATAGTATTTAATAGCTTCCATTTTTTTTAAGGGGAGGGGATTGAGATGTAAGATAGAGAATATTATCAGATAAATATCGAATAAATATAACAATTGTAAGGCATCCAAAATAGTATGAATTGCATATCCAACAAAATTTGAAATTTAAAGATTCAGATTCTTTGATGAGGGAATCGTTAAGAAAAAGCTGCTCACAAAAAAAATTGTAGAATTTTTTTCGCTTATAATAAGAACAGCGAAATAAATAGACGCGAAAGGCGACTAGTAAACAGCACCTAAAAGCATTGCTAATTATCTTTATGCTGTTAAAATATACGAATTCTTTGACACAATAGTTCACAAACGAAATTATATGCACCAATGTCGAAATGTTTAAACATTGCGAGCCACTTTAGACACCGAATTTACAGCAACTCATTTCATTTGCGGAACAACATTTTGTTCTGCTGTAAACAACGCACATTCTTTTCATTGGAGGTTTTAAGAGTAAAAAAATATGTTGATAAGTAAACCCTTCATTATTAAATTAAATGAGTTTAAAATATTTACATAAATCATAGTGAGCCTTTTTTAAGTTAAGAATACATAAACTGAATCATAGTGGAAAAAACATAATGAGAACATAGTGGAAAAAAAAGCTTCCAAGATTGGAAAGATTAGAGCTGACACGACTCACCTGTTTGCGTATTGCGCAGTTTGGTTTTATTGCTACCAAAATTTCGCTCAAGACTTACTAGTGAATCGTGATCCACAGTTTAGGATTTCAAATTTAAAAAAAAAGAAGTGGTATCAAATTCGATACATGATCTTAATATTAAAATTAGAGATATCAATCAAAATTTTGGACTATTTCAACTTTGGAGCATTGTATCTGAAATGTGATCAGAGTGCATTCGATCACAATAATCCGAAATCGCAATAAGGGTAGATAAGTGAAATTAGGTTCATTGTCTTATCATCAGAATTATAGCTTATATATCAAACGCATCATCATTTCAGTTCCAGTTTGTCCTTTCTTTAATTTAAATTCCATCATTTTTTCAAAGCAGGATATTCGAATAAAATGAAATCTTTAACAAACAATGAATTATTTACCGTTTTATATCTGAATGTGAGAGTTTAAAACTAAAAAAGAAAATTATTTTACTCCTTGAAAATATAACAATGTTATATTTTACCAAAGAATCAGCGAAACATTTTTGCTCCATTACTTGTTTTACAGCAGACGAGATACCAGTGTATTTCCTTTTTTTTATTTATCATCATTTTAAATTCCATTTCCTTCTAAAATATTTTAGAAGGCATTTTTATTCCAATTCCACTATGTCCCGTCTTTCGAATAAACTTCGTTATTTTCACAAAGCGGAAACATTGTTTGAATTTCTTTGAAATTCGAAATGTTGGCACTCAAAACTACGCCTTCAGACAATTTATCTCTAACTCAACTTCGAAAACTATTCCAGTGGGTCATACTCAATTTTACTTATTTCTAGAAATAAAAAATGTCATTTCTAGATTCGAATTTCCTTTTTTCTATATATCTTCAACCCACTGGCAAAAGTTCAACTAGTAACTGTTCTGAAAAAACATAAAAAAAATATGAAAAAATTGTAAACTGAATCCAAGTATTTGATATACAAAGTGTAAAATAACAGTAAGTTCATGGCAGTTTTGCAAATATTAGATGTAAAGCTAGATAAAATAAAAAGCACACATTTTTTTATGTTATGTTTATCCATCCGACTGTAAGCACAATAAATCCCAGATGCAATGAGCTGAATGATAGAATTTGATATCAGACATATTGATCCAAATTATATGTTTGTGCAGTAATTAATTCTTAAATGCTGCTTAGGGTCACTAGACTGCGAACAAGGGGTGAAGAGGGCGGAATAATTAAAAATTGCTGATAGCCTAGTTTCTAAATTTAAAAAAAAACTTAGAAAATGTAAATTCTATGAATTATAAAATATTAGGTGTACAATGAATGTTTACAATTATTTATTAGATTCTCTTTAAATAAATTACAGTATAAAAAATTATTTATTTAAAATAAAGTGGAACATGAATTATCCATTTATTGGTTATGTTGCATTTTACTTGATGAATCTTATAAAATAAAAAAGACTGTTATTTGTTAGATGTGTTTATGTACCGGCATCCTGGCATAAGGGTAGCGCATCTGGGCGTTCCTGCTTCGAGACCCGGTTCGGGTATAGTTGTTCTTCTTCTGTGTTCCATCTGTGAGGTGTGTGAATGTGCCCCCCCCCCGGTAAAAAGGAGTTGTGAAAGCAACTGCGACATATGAATCAGCTAAGTCGTACTCGTGGTCCTAGTTGGCGCTACTGAAAAAACAAGAGACGCTCACTCGGCTTAAATCGCTGGCAGGTAATTGTCAGCGGGTTTATAAGGTGCCATAAGTCACAAGAACAACACACACAAGACATGTGTTTATGTATATATTATATGCTACTTGTGTGTGTTCTATATAATCTACATATGTTAGAAGTTAATTATTTTCTCATAATTTATAATTCCGAAGAAATGCTCTTATTCTACAAATGGAAATCATCAACTAACAATTATGGTTAACTTTCCAAAAATATTATTTGATCTTTGTTTTTAATAGTTTTTTAACCACTGGGAAGCGGTTAATATACAATCACCAGAAAACAGAATGTATATTGTGGTTACCTTTTTTTTCCGACTTATTGAAACCTAAATTTGACAGAATATTAATAAGATGATGTAATAAATTTCACATATCTAAGTATTTGTGCTCTTGAGTCAGTGTATTTACATGCATCCGAAAATAATGACGGGCAAGTAACAAAGTTTTGACGAATTTTGTTCAAAAATTAATAAAGAATTTCACTTGCATGTTAAATTTATGCTCCAAATTTTTTCTGCACAGCTCTTTAAGTTTTATACTAATCGTGCTCATTAACATTCAGACAATCGGGTAACGAGACTTCCTGTAAATTGATTTCGTTCAAAATTTGGCAGAAATCGGCGTATCGTATGTAAAGATTATATACGAAATCCATGCGCCTTGTTCAAAGCGTTTTTTGAGTTATCGCGTTCTGATTCAGGCAAAGCGATCGATAGATATTATTCAGAAATTTTTGGACAGGTTTATCTGAAACGAAGTTTATAACACTTTTTCTTTATGTTGCTGTTCCGACTAATGGCACTTTACAAGCCTGTTGACAGTTATTTGTTAGCGCTTTAAGCCGAGTTGTTTATTCAGCAGCGCCAACTACGGCCAAGAGTACGACTTAGCGACTTCATGCGTCACATTCGCTTGCACAACCCCTTTTTACGGGAGGGGGGGCACATTCACATACCTCACAGATAGAACACAGAAGAAGAACAACCATGCCCGAACCGGGACGCCCAGATAAAGATTCGCTACCCTTATGCCAGGACTACCCTTATGCCGGGACCCTCTATCTCAAGATTCACTACCCTTATGCCAGGACGTATATATTTCTATCTTTCTTTATATATTCCGTATATGAGGAATGAAAAACTAGATAATATATCTAAATGAAATTTGGTATATGATCTAGACATTGCATTTGAAAATGTTTATCAAACTTTGAACTCAGTCTTCAAGTGGATAGACGTCCTAAGCTATCCAATCTTTTCTCTATGCGACGTAACCTTACACTATATAAGAATGCGAAGATTTCACCAAGATGATTGCCTTCTTTGCTTTGTTTAGTTAGCGTTCCTCAGACATCGCTTCGTTTCACTCTATCTCATACTCTATAAAATAACATAATGTGTAAGCATGGAAAAAACTCAAAGGAAAAATACTCCGACTTTATTGAGACCCTTGACTGGGAAATTAAGACAGTTCCTCGCGTTTCAGAGTCATCAAGTTCGCCAATAATCGTGCAGCTAGACATACAGACTTTATATAAATAGATTTCGTCCAAAATTGGATAGAATTCTACAAGTTTGGTCGTATGTCCACATAGCAAACTTTATCCATCTAACTGCCAGAGGTTTCAAATAATCGTATTGATAGACAGGCAAACATATTTCCACAAATGAGTGCTTCGATCACAAGAGGCTTTGAAATTTGGAGATTTTTCGATACTTCCTCTATAGTTCGCATGTGAGAAAGTAAAAAAAAACGTCGAACAATTTTCTGAAAGAATTATTAATAATAAAACGAGATTTCTAATTAAGGAATTTCATCTGTACTCAGAGGTAGATTGGCCAAGTTGCCAACTTCACGGATAGCAAGTGTGCCTTCTACATCTAAGAGAAAATATCACCTTAGGATTGCTATATTACAGTCGGTATTCTACATAAATATTAAAAAGTGCTACAAATAAATCCAAATTTGACCTAGATTTGACCTAGATGTCGTATATAAGATTTTGAATCAAATCTTGTAAACCTAATAGCATTCCTAATAGCATTAGGCTTGCAAAGTCTTGTAAACCTAATGGCACGCATGGCATTCGTGATCTTGCTCAATGTTCATAATTTTTATGCTGGGCAGAAGAGAATAGCTTCTTTATTAAAGCATATGGGAGAAGACTTCGGAAAGACTACTCGCGCTGTTTTTAGTTATCTTGTTTATTGACAGAGAGATATAATTCCTTTTTTTTCTAGGGGAGCAGGATAAAAATCTGAACACATGTAGCCTTGACAACCTTTCTCAAGATTCCTAAAGTGACTTTTATGCTGAGGGAGAAAAATAACGCCTGTATTAAAGAATAGGCGAGAAAAGTTCGGAAAGATATTTCTGTTGGTTTTAGCTACCTTGTTTTCAGGCAGGCATATATAATTAATTATTTTTGGAAGGGGTAAATCCAGCGAGGTCAAAAAGATAAGATTCATCAATATCTCGATGTTGGATTTTCTGTAAATTCCAACAATTTCTTTGGCCGTGGTGGCCTGGTGCTAAGGTCTTGTCTTCGGAACTCGTGGGTTCGTGACCCGGTTCCACCTAAACACCTTTGTGTAAGTGGGTCTCGTGCAATTTAAATCAGTCTGGGCCAAATGTGTGTGGTATGGTGTGGAAGGGATATCAACTCAGGTGTCCTCCTCTTCACCTGACTTCGTCATTATTACGAGGTCCGTCCCAAAATAACCCTAGCTCTGCTTTTAAACGGGACGCTAATATAATTAAACCCATAATTACACCCTGTTTTCATCATAAAATTGAAAGTAAGAAGGGTTTAATTAGGAATAGACCTCAAAAAACTTCATACTTGGTCCTTTAATGTTGTTATACTTTTTCTTATTTTTATCTGAAACCTGAATTTCTTGTGATTTCTGATTCACAAGGAGTTAATTTTTGGATGATAGTCGAAGCCTTAACAGAAAAAATCCTTTATTTGTATCTCTGTCCGAAGATGGCCCTAGTTAACTTTTTCAGACCGGGTTCATTTTTACTTCTTTTTCATTTTTATTCCTATTTTTTATGCATTAAATTCTTCAGACTTCTCTAACTTGAAATATTTTTGATTAATATAATTTTGTGGTACAGATTTTTATGCATACTTAAGACATTTTTGTGATACATAAAATATTTTATGTACATGAGACAGATTATGATACATGAGATTTTTGTGATAAATAACACAGACTGTATGTAATACATGACATAGTTTCATAGATCAAACAGCAAGGGCATGAATACAATAACTACGAGTAACATTCTATCCTTAGATAAAAATGATTGCGTTACTTTTAGACAAAACACCTGCGTTTGCTTTAAATATTGTTTCAAACGCAAAGAAAGAAACGAGCAGTTAATGCAATTTAAAATACCATACTGATTCATCGACTCGTCGCTGCTAAAAAAAGAACAACTCGAAGGAATGAAAAACAATCTTTTTAAAATCTTTGAAGCTTTCTTAGTAAAAGAATTACAGATAAATAGATTACATTGGTAAAATTCTACATACAGGGTGTCCGTTTTTGTAAATGACCCAATATCATATTTCTATGCTATTAGAAATATAAAGTTCTAATTGATTTTAGTTTAGTTATATTAACGTCCCGTTTTAAAGCAACACTAGGGTTATTTTGAACCGGGGGCAGATGACGAGGACGACACCTCAGCTGGCACCCCCTCTCCACACCACACCGCACCAGCGGGAGGATGTTTGGCCGGGACGGATATAACGAGCACCAGACCTGCTTACACGACGGTTACTCGGTGGAATCGTGTCACGAACCTGAAACCCTCTGGTTCCGAAGCCGAGACCTTACCACCAGGCCCCCGCGGCCAAAATTTCCGGTTAGATTAAGTGACAAAAAGAATTGGATTTTATTGTTTGAATCAATAAATATATTTCTCGAAACGTTTAGAAATATAATTTTTATACTGTTCCCGGGTCTCATCATATTTAGTAAAATATTCCTGCCATTATAAAATTTTAAACAAAACAAATTCCATTCTTCTGCGAGTAAAGCTGATCAACTTATATAACGATGAAAACCACTATTTTAGACTAATTTTATAGTTAAATTAGGAGACTGGGAAGAATTCTTAAAGGATTGTTTGCAAATTGAAATGATGCACCGTTGTGTTAATTTCCAAACTGTTAATTAAAATAAATTTGCATATGGATCTCTATTTATATTAAACATTTGTAACTCGGTATATTTTAAACATAAAACAGTGGAATTTTTTAATCGTATATTTTAGACTATTGAAATTTTTTTACCAAATATGACTGATAAAAATTTGGGGAAGGGAAAAGATCGTATAAAAAGTTAGAACTCATAACTTTTTCAGAAATACATTTTTAAACTCAAACTAAGAATTAGCTGTTGTGTCATTACAGCAGCTGATTTTCTGTATATAAATTTCAATTCCCAGAAATGCGTTGCAAAATTTTTTATCACTTTCTGATTAAAAATAATTTTGCATCGTTAATTTTCTAAAATTTGAAGGAGGCTTAAAAAATTTAACTATTAAAGAAATTTATTTTAAAAAATTCAAGTAAAAAATATCTTTATAATATAAAATATAAAAATATGCTCTCGCACTAAATTAAACTAGATTTTATCATTTTCCCAACTATAATTCTTGAAAATATAACTGCACAAAACTGACTTTTGCAGATTTTTATAATTCTAAACATGTCCTCCTTAACACCGTCGATTTGACGATCGTGCAATTCTTTTACCAAATTTATTTTGCATTAAATTTATTTATTATTTCACCAAATTCATTCTTTTACAAATTTAATATTAATTTATTAAATTATGATAATATTATTATATTATTTTGAATAATTTTTAGCAATATTCTTCATAACTTACAATTAAAATCAAAACATGTTTATTGCTTCATCGATTATTTAATCGTGTGTTTTCTTCCATACTTAAAAACTAAGGAAGTTTGGTTTGGTTTAGTTAGATTAATGTCCCGTTTAAAACAAGACTAGGGCTATTTTGGGACGGACCACGTAATTTTGAACAGCGGTCAGATGACGAGAACGACACCTTAGCTGGCACCTCCTCTCCACAACACACCAGTGGGAGGACGTTTGGCCCGGACGGATTTAACGTGTAACAGACCCCCTTACACGACGGTTCTTCGGTGGAATCGGGCCACGAACCTGAAACCCTCCGGTTCCGAAGCCGAGACCTTACCACCAGGCCACCGCGGCCCAAAAACTAAGGAAGAGAGCGCATTTTGCATGTAGAATAAGAAAATAAGGGTC
>JAPMOR010024516.1:0-15804 GCA_026543865.1 Argiope aurantia | reverse complement strand
TTTTTTATCAAATTGCAATATTCTTGGCCATTTGTCAGTGGTGCAATCTTATGATCAATGGATATATGGCTCTTATGGTGGAAGTGAAATTCCTGTACAGGGGGATTCAAGACTTATCATTAAAATTTCCTGGGAAGGTAGGGAATATCTCAGGAAATAGATTTCACATAGGTAAATATGCCCTCAAACTTCATCTGCATGGACAAAATGGACAAAAGAAGTGAACACACGGAAACAGTAGAGTAAAGTGGTAGTTATTGGATGTGTCCTTTATTCCAACAAGATAAAGTACATTCGTTACCAGTTGGTGCTTCACAATAGGGATCAAAATTGCGACTATTTACACGAACACGGGATTCACAGCGCCATTGCATCGACCATCGAACATTTTCAAAAACGCCCGATCGTATTACGGAAAATGCCTGCGAGAATATCCCGAGATATGTGGTATCAGCACGACGGAGCTCCAGACCATAGCACAATTGTTGCGCGTTATTACCTGAACCGAACATCCGGAGTTCAATGGATCGGCAGAATGATCGCTTAGCCATCCTTGATTTATAGTCCATAGATTTCCTTTTGTGCCTGTCGTGAAAGACCATATGTACAAGATTCCCGTTAACAGTGAAAGGGACGTTGCACGAATAGTGGCCGCTTCAGACATTGGGCAGTCTATACAACGGCACTGGAAATCCTGTATTCGTATCAATGACACAAACTGCACCCACTACTAACATGTGCTTTATCTTTGTTGGAATAAAAGTCACATTCGCTACTACTTTACTGTATTGTTTCCTTGTGTTCACTTGCCTTGTCCCTTTTGTCCATGCAGATAACGTTTGCAGACATACCTTCCTATGTGAAATCGGTTTCCTGACGTATTCCCTTCCACCCCACAAAATTTGAACGACAAGTTTTGAATCACCCTGTATACAAGTATAATTATAATGGATGATAGATGAATGTGATGTCCATTTTATATTTTTCAGTCTTCCATAGAAAACAATAATTATTATTTTGAATCCTTAAAGTTTTAATTTTATTTAAAGTGATGTGAAAAATTTGAATACTAAGTGAAACTCTCTTAATTTTCTCATACATGAAGTATACTAAAAAGAGCAGAGGGAGGGGTCTTTCTGAACTCTCTCACATACGCTCTAATAAATATACTATTTCAGAGAAAGCCTTGCATGGAACTTCCGTACAATAATCGCGAAGTAATAAATTGAGCGTGAATTATTAGATTAATCGAATCGAATAGAATTTGTGATTTAGAGGAATTTTATCAAATAGATTCAAACAAAAACTTGATACTAAAAGCAATGATAGCCACAAAATGTCATGCCAAATATGATATATTAATTCATTGTGTTTTTGAGCTATCGCGCTCATATATTGCTGAAAATACAGAGCAATGAGCGATCAACCCTTTTTTGGATTTGGCTGAACATTTAATCGATATTCACTCTGTAGATGTTAAATATCTGTATCGAATTTCATCCAACTCTTTTTGTTTTATATTTGTCGTGTTAACTTCTAATCCGAAAGCCGAATAGACAGACTTTCCCTGGATGGAGTTTCTCAAAATTTGATAGAAATTTACAAATTTGTAGTAAAAACCGTATGCCAAATTTGATCCATCAAGTTCAAGGTGCTTTTGATTTATCTTTGTCGCAGACAAACAGGCTATTTTCCAGAAATGTGTTTGTTGAACTCAGGGAGGTTCAAAACGTACAGATTCGTCAAAATCATGAATTCGAATTTTTTTTATAATTGCTATACTTTCTCTATACTACATATACGAGAAAATAGAAAACGAATCTTAATCGTGAATAAATTTGTACTTGAGCTTTTGCCCAAACTTTTAGACCTTCCCAAATCCGAATTTTTTTTTAATTATCTCTGTGTTTGCTATCTGTCTGAACTCTAATACGCTTACAGCCAGACGGATGAATTTAGGTTTTGTATTTAATACCAATTTTGTACATTTCACTCGCATTCTGAAAAATTCCATTCAGAAGAAGGCTTTCCAAATGAAATCAACAAAATTAGCCAGATAGATAAAATTTGGAAAGAAGATTCGGTATCTACGAATAAAATGTAGATTCATATCATATTTTGAACCAAAACCATGACACAAATAATCGTCACGATAGCATGCATGTAGAAGCGTTGATTCAAAAACTTAAAGAAATTAAATTCTATGTGTGATCTGTGAAGTTTCGATTGGTTGGAAAAAATGGAGCCCAAAATATATTCAATCTTCTGATACTTGTATAATAACCACTTGACAGCAATTAGTCTCCAAACATTCAAGAAAAAGATAGATATTGTTACAAATCTGTGATGCTGCTTCCCAGCATGTTTGGTTCAATCACTGGAACGACCATTTTACGTTCAGTTTTGTTGGATACTGATCAGAAGCCGAATCAGTAATCTCAGGACTTGGAGACAAACTTGGCGATTGTTTGGCGAGAAAATAGTTAATATTGGAATCTTCCAGAATTTTAGCCATTGAACTGATAGGAACCAAGGTATGCCTGATTGTTCCAGAACCTTCTCTGCCCTTCTGCAGGAACTATAAAAGACCGCATTCTCAAGCCGAACTCAATCGTGGAAAGAGTCAACGGCGAATAGTTGTATCAGGCCAGCCAAAAGCAAGCGTTGTAAGGAACTCAGTCGATTGCTGAATTGAGCTGTGTGGAGTCCTGGTGTCTGTTGTAGAGGCGGCATCGAGTCGTGTGAAGAGTAGGCAGTCGTTTATTAGTGAGTGGGTGGTTGGATACAGCTAAAGAGAGGAGTCAGTGGAAAATTGAAGGCGTCTTGAGAAACCGTAGAGTATGGTCCTCCTCCTGCTGAATTCTGTTCAGCTGTTTTGTGTGCTGTGGTTGTTATTACAACCAATTACTACTTGTGGGCTTCTGTGTGTTGTCTGTGTTCGTCTGAGCTGTGTATTTGTTGTATTAGTGTCTTCTGGTAATTAAAGTCGTCGTCATTTGTCAATGGGCCTGTTGATTATGTTTTCTTCATCGTTCAACTGATCGTAAAAAAATTCCTGGAATTTCCGTAACAGTATTTTGTAACTAGGTCACCGGTGAAACCTGTTTCTTTTTTTTATCTATGGAGTACATAACTTTCATGTATGAGAACCTTAAAATAAAAATCTGAAACTCGTGGCTTTTATGGCCTTGTCCACTGTTCAGAATTGTAAAAGGGGATCAAGAAGTATAACACTTTTATGAGAGAGCATGCAAGAAGTTTCTGCTAGAATGCTTTTACTGTTTAGATTATATAGAAATTGCATTACCAGCCACGGTACAACCCTTCTTGAAGGAAGTACGTCCCATCATCCCCCACCTCTTAGTGTACATTCCAGGGTGGCGAGATCCAACCACCATATTGGAAGCATCTCATCCTTATTTCGAGGGGGCATTTGCAGTGAAGGTAAAGCTTTGCTAATACAAACATCCGACAAGATTGTTAGTTTTGTCATAATGAAAGCGGAATCCACCGAACCAGAAATATGATCTCAATTTAAAAAAATATCCTTACGATAGTGGTCTCCTGAAAACTTTCTTGCATACTCTCTCATAAAGGTGTCATCCTTTCTAAGACTCTCGAATACAATTATTGTATTCGAGGATCTTAGAAAGCCAACCAGACAGATTTGCACAAACAAAATGGCAATAAAAATATGATTTAAAATGGCTAACTGTACTTATTTCCGAAGTACTTGTGTACTTTGATACTTTAAATACTTTTTTACTTATTAGTATACATAATGTAGAGAAAGTATAGTAATTGTTGGTCAAGATTTTAACAAATTTCTATGTTTTAGGATTTTGGAATCTCTACGTTTATAATCCGAGTTCGAAAAATTGATTTTTAGAAAATGTCATTCTGTCTGTCCCTGACAATGATAAATCAAAAACACTTTAAGCTAGACGTTGAAATTCGGTATATGATCTTCAAATCAAATTTGGAGATTTCTATCAAATTTTGAGTAAAATTTCATCAGCGGAAATCAGTCTGTCTGGCTGTTCGAATATAAGTTAACACGATAATTACGAAACGAAGTGAGCTAGAAAGATGAAACCGGTAAATAGATTTTATATCTATAGTGTAGACACCTGTCAAATTTTGAATTAAATCAAATTACGTGTTGACTGACTGCCTGTCTGTACTTTCAGAAGCATGTAAACGCAATGACGCAAAAACGCGCTGACTTAAATATGTCAAATTTGATACAAGTTTTTGTGACTAAAATTGCAGTTTAGTGTCCAATTTTGATTTCAATCGGTGTATAAAAATGCGTCTAAAACACAAATTCGGTGGTTTTCAGATATTATTAAGCGCACGGCAAGGATTTATCGCCAAATTTTCTGCAAAGATGACATGATGGACTCAGTCAAAACGCTAAATTAACGCTAAAAATATGTAATTATTGAATGCCAATGACGTGTAAGGCATTCTAAAGGATGACACCTTTAGGAGCGAGTATGCAAGAAAGTTTTCAGGAGACCACTATCGTAAGGATATTTTTTAAAATTGAGATCATATTTCTGGTTCGGCGGATTCCGCTTTCATTTTGACAAAACTAACAATCTTGTCGGATGTTTGTATTAGTAAAGCTTTACCTTCACTGCAAATGCCCCCTCGAAATAAGGATGAGATGCTTCCAGTATGGTGGTTAACCATTAATAACCATTAACTAAACCAAGACTCACTTCAATATTTCGCCTTAACATGGCTTTTGCTCCTATTTTTATAATTATGTTCTCTTCCAGGCCTGCAGTCATAGAAGCATCGTCTTCATATTTTTTTATGCATTCACGAGCTCTTTTTGTTAAGTATCTGGGGCAATCTATGCTATCTACAGCTGTAGGTTTTATTTCGGGATGTGCAAGAGATTTAAGCATTGCAGTATTTAATTGTTGACACATATTTTTTGTAGGTAATAAGCAAATGGTATCATCAGATAGTTTCGAGAGGTGTTCAATTATTTCAATTAATCTGTTTTCATTTGAATTGGATTTGAGAGTTATTAATCTAGTCGAGAGTAAGTCGCGGTCTTTTTGTGTAGTCGCACCTAATCTTATTCTATTTAGCATTTCAACAAAGTCAGAATCATTGAGCTGTTGCACGTTAATTGTCAATTCATCGTATATGAACAGTTCAATCCACAGATTTGGTACACTGAGGGAACCTAACAACTTGTTAGTTTCAGCAGTTGCTAGTTTTTCAAAAGATGACTTTCCTCTTACCAGCGGAAGCTGTAAGAGATCTCCGAAAACTACAAGAAGTTTTTTTTTTTTGCTAAGCCACCCATTCTGATCACTGCTTGTGTCGAATATTTCAGATAAGCGTAAATGAATATATGTTAAAGTAACATTGGATATCATCGACACTTCGTCTCTGATAAACAACACTAGTTCTTTCAAATCTTATCTCAGAACTAGGAGCATTTCTTTAGAAAGCGGCTTGTACTTCGGTGTTTGCTTGTGTTCTACAGGGAGCTGCAACAGTCTATGTACAGTCAATCCATTCACATTGAATGCAGCTATTCCTGTTGGGGCACTAACTGCCACTTTTTTGTTTAAATTCGTCTTAACCCAAACTTTCAGAGTTTTTATAAAAAAGCTCTTTCCAGTTCCACTCACAAAACAGCGTAAAACGTCAGCGTTATTATCAGTTGTGTCCATTTTATTTGTGATCATATCGAAGACTCTTTTTTTAATCGGCATTAAGTTTTGCGATCATACTTTGAAGATCAATTTGCTGTTCTTCTACTAGATTGATTCTCTGAAAGTCACCCATTGCGTTTGAAGCTTCCACGGCTTCAAATTGAATTATTTCAAATTTGATATTTGATATTCCCAGCCCAGATAGTGTCATCATAAGAAAGACCATTTTACAGTAATCTGTATTGGATGCTGTCGGATGCCGAGCCAGTGATCCCAGAGCTTGGTGAAAAAAGTGGTGACCATTTGGCGATGAATTTGCCGGCAAAATGGATAATGCTCGAAACTTCGAGAAATTTATCGATCCGTCCATTATTTCAAGCATATTTTAGTTTTTCCTTGATTTGTACACTAAACACTAATTGTAATCTAAATTTGAAGCTTCTATGTCTGCTAGAAGTGCCTTAGAGTTTTGATGATCGGTCAGTCAGTCAGTCAGTCAATCAGTCAGTCATGAAAAAATTCACAAACTTTGACTAGTTATAATTCTTAAACTACTAGTACAAATTTAATGAAATTTGAAATATTCCGTGTTTATATAATGCCTGCTTTCTTACTGCAAATTCAGGCTTCTAGTTTTATCCACAACGAAGTTATAGGGGGTCGAAAATGGCCTGAACTGCTTCGAGAAAAGGATGGTACGGCCGTGCCGCTTGTTTTTGCTCGGAGGGGGCATTGCCGTGCCCCAGATTTGTATTTTAGACAGCTGATTGAAGGGAAATTTGAGAGCAAAATTGTGCTAACAAAATTACATCTCAAATTTAATATATTTACGTCACTGCATTTTTGAGTTAGTGAATTTACATATTTTTGCAAGTACAGACTGACAGACAAGTCAATCCGTTGTTGGATTTGGTTCGCAATTTGATAGGTGTCTACTTTATAGATGTTAAATCTGTGTATCGAATTTTATCCGTCTAGCATTCTTCGTTTTGTAGTTATTGCGCTAACTTATATTCGAACAGTCGGGCAGAATTCCGCTGCCCAGAGTTTACTCAAAAGTCGATAAAAATCTGCACATTTTTCAAAAAGATCATATACCAAATTTCAACCGTCAATTCATCTATATCACAGACAGGCAGACGGATAATTTCCCCCAAAAATTTTTTCGAACTCTGCGAGATCTAAAACGCAGAGATTCGTCAAAATCTCGAGTTCGAATTTTTCTGCGATTTCTATACTTTTTCTATGCTATGTATACGAGAAAGTAAAAACATTTTGAATCCAATTGTCTGTATATTTTTTATCTTGTACTGCGTACCTTCGATTGCAACGAATAAGACAAAATTTAAATAAGAACAGACACTTTTAAGCAAGCAAATAATTTTTAGAAATTTATTATAATAGATTTTTTTTTCTTTTAGCTCTTTATGGAGTTTTCTTCCAAGGAGAGGAAGAAACGGCCTTTTCAAGCTTGAACTTGTACGCCTCCATTGGATTTGCGCTACCATTTCTCTACGGTGAATTCTTCTGCACTTCAGTCAAACTGTACATCATTTTTACGATTTCTTTTTTGGGATTGCTAGGATATTTGCTGGCAGAAAGGAGTTTCAGCCTAAGAGACAAATAGATCGAAACATTTAAATAAATATCTACAAATGAATTTGCTTTAGTTATTTTCATAGTAAGGATAATTTTCCACTTTAAAGTCATATATAATCAGATTATTAAAAATGATATTATCTTACATAATATACTAGGTGGGCAAAAAATCCGTAAAATATTTTAAAATCTGAAGAAACCGGAAAATTTAGCAAAATAAAAAACGGTTTGCAGGTTTAGCATCGATAAGTCACGGGATTTTTTTTTAAGTTATGAAAAAAAAGTTATTTACAAAACAACCTATAGGTGACGTTTTGTATATAAGTGAAAGAAAAGACACACAAATAACAAAAATAATGTTACCGATTCCTTTATTATAGCGATATGTGTTCAACATGTCCACCACCGCAGTTAATAACACATTGCAGGTGTGTCACAAATCCTACAATGGCAGAGTGCAGCATGTCCGGCTGTGTACATGACATCTCTTGGCGGATTGAATCCTTCAATTTCCAGAAATTGAATGGACGGGATCGATATACCCGGGATTTTAAATTTCCCTATAGCCTGTTGGTGTCAGATCTGATGACCGGGGACGCCATGGAAACTTGACTTCTGCCAGCTTCTCGTGCACTGCTAGTCCCTGCAGCAGATTCAGACGCTAATGTTTCCAATTAGGCTGAAAGCATGTCGAACGTGTCTGCCTTACACTTGGTTGTCCGTCTTCCAGCTATCCAGTTTTCTCAAATCACTGAACAAACTTTATGAAGCCTGCTAGTGTTAAAGGTCCTTTTCCAGTCTTCATACTTTCCTGAAGTTGGGATCTACGTAGTAGAACAGTCGCTGATTTCTGATTCAGGTAAAATAGCTTCACCAATAAAGCTTTATCTTTCCCACTTTTCATCCTTATTCACTTTCATGGCATGCAAATTTCTGAATCAAGAGCTTAAGTATTTATAATCCCCTGTCTCATTTGCATATTTCCAACTGAGTCTATCTTACCAGCGCCATCTATCGGATTAAAAAAAATTTTATCTTAAAATAATTCCGCGACCTATAAATGCTAAACCTGCAAAGCGTTTTTTATTTTGGTTATTTTTTCGGGGTTTATGTATTTTTAGAGTTTTTACATTTGCCCACCCTGTATTACGATTGTATGTAATTCCTGGAGGAGATAAAAAATATTCTCGCACTTTTATTCTGCATTGTTTTTGGAAATGCAAATCCAAATATTTTGTTTCGGAGCCAAGAAAGTAAAACTGTTTTCTTTAAAGTCTTAATTCGCTGATTTATCAGTGCCCAGTAAAGCTTAGCACGAATAAAAATCATTTATGGGATCATCAACTTCATCCTTTATTTACATTCTTCTATGTTGAATTGTTGCAAAAGTCAATGAGATAAGGTTTGAAATTTTGATTATTTTATATTTAAGCTAATTCATAATATTGTCACGGAACTTCAATTCCTCAAAGTCCATAAAGTCACCGGGTTCGATTGTAATAGGTGTAAAGTGTGAAATCAATCAAAAGGTATCAATACCGAATGACGTTTTATTAAACACGAAGACAAGAGTACGCTGACAACAGATATATAGCCGAGACGAACGCAAACACGCAGTAGCCCTCTACAACAAACAGTAGCCCACAAGTAGTAATCGGTAGTAATTACAACCACAGCACAAAAAGTGGCTAGACAGAATTCAGAAGGAGGAGGGAATCTTCGTAGCTTCACTCTGCGGTCTCCCCAAACGTCTGCAATTCACCACTGTCTCCTCGCTTTAGCTGTATCCAACTGACGACGCACTAATAGACGACTGGCTACTCCTCACACGACTCGATGCCGCTTCTACAATAAACACCAGAACTCGGCACACAGCTCAATTCGGCAATCGCTTGAGCTCCACACAGCGCTTGCACTTTGCTGGACTGATACAACTATTCGCCGTTGATTCCTTCCACGATTACGACTCGTTTCACGACTACGAATCGATTCGCGAATGACTTCGGCTTGAGACGGCCGGCCTTTTATAATTCCCGGAGACGGGCAGAGAAGATTTTGGAACGGTATCTCGTTCCTTTTGACTCTATAGCTAAAATTCGGAAAGTTTTCAGTATTAACTATTTTATCGCCAAAACCGCCAAATTAGTCGACAGGTCGCCAAATGATCGCCAAGTTTGTCGCCAAGCCCTGAGATTACTGATTGGTATCCGATCAGCATCCAACAGAGCTGATCGTAAAACGGTCTTTCCAGTAATTGCACTAACCGTCCTGGGAAGCAACATGACAGATTTGTAACAATATTCTCACTTCATTAGGAAATTACTACATTATTTTATTACAACATTATTTTTTATTTTCATTACATTTTTTCAAGTTAGTGGATTACTATTTATTTCAATCCGATTTTAATAATTAGTTTTTGTTTGTATACGAGCGAGCATTCTGGAAAAAGAATAAGAATCCTGTTTCTAAAAATAATTTTTCTCTACGCAATTTGGCAATGTAAGTGAAGTTTCCTGCTTCAAGGGTTAGTTAATCTCATATTTTAATTGCTTTTAGTTATTTTCCTATGTTCCAAGTTTCCAAGTACAAAATTTTACAATTAAATTTTCTCTCACTTTCTCTTGTACCAGAATTTTGTATAGTTATTGATTCTCGGTGAAAATAGAATATTTTATCAATTCATAGAAATAACGCCATCTAGAGATTAGTTAATAAATTCTAATGTTTAAATTCTGTGCTATTTGTAACCATGAACTACAATACAGTAAAGACTAAAAGGTAGAAAATATTAAATAAATAAGTTTCGAAAATGTTTTTATAAGTGTAGTTAAAAGAAGAAGCAATTCACTTTCATGAAAAACCAAGCTATGTTATCAAGAAATTTAAATACAATTTATCATAAGAAAGAAATTCTTAGACACTGAGTTAAAATAATATTTTAAATTTCTAATATTGTTTCTCTGTCGATCTCTGGTAAATAAGGAAGTCTTGGGTAAATAAGGCATAATAATGGTTGTTGATATTGAATAGTTGCGGAATAGATGCCTGATCAATAACTCTCTATCTTTGACTCCTTCAGTAATTTAATTGTAATGAATTGGGTGATTTGAAGATAAAATTAAAAACCCGGGCGACATGTAGATGCATCTGGTGACTTTAGCGAAAAAATCAAAGATTTTAGAAACTACAAAAATCTTGGAGGTATCTGCATTAGGACTTGAGTTTCTACAATCTTTTTAGAATCTTCTATGCTTTGTCACAGAAATTGCAAAAAGTCGGAAGACGGACCTTCAATCAGTCAATATTAAGTCAATTGAGAGTTGCAGACGAATCGAGAGTCGTGAGTATTCCAGCGAAGTCTCGCTAGCGCGCGTTCTCTGAGTTCATTGTACAGTTACGGTTGCATATTACTGCTCATCTGCTTGTGACCTGAATTTTGCTGTGAATGATGTTTTGTGTTTACTTCTTTTACCTTTTGCTACTGTGAATTAGTGCGCTAACTATGTACAAAAAAAAAAGGACTTTATCCGTTATTGGTCTTGTTGGACTCTTTTCTCTGTACACATCCCCACTGGAATTGACCAAAAAAGTAAATAATGAATGTTTCTGGCAGGACATATAAGTATAACAGTATATTTTGAATGAGGATAGATAAACAAGGGGCTTTGTTTTTACACTATGATACCATGTGATTATATCATATCATATCATAAGGCATTTTCATAATCTCGCCATAAGAATTGATTCCATTAGGACAATTCATATACAAAACAGTTCATGTCGTTAATAAGCAAAACTGGCGTAAGGCTATTAAAATAACAAGGCTTTCATGTCTAAAGCAACATGATGCTTTAAAATACTTATTTAAAACAATAAAAAAAACAAATTATACATAATTTATTCAAGGTCTATCCAACGTTCCTGCAGAATAAGCTGGTAATTGATTTAAAACATTCTTGCACGACGCTTAAATTACATATGCAATGCATGCAAAGAACATTTATTACTGTCTCGTGTAATTGTAATTGTCAAAAAATTCGAACTCCAGATTTGTACGAATTTTTACAGTTTAAACCATCCAGAATTCGAAAAACCTTTTTTTGGAAAATGTCCGTCTGTCTGTCTGGGAGAAAGGTAACTTAAAAACGCTTTGAGCTAAACGGATGAAATTTAGAATTCGGTCTTTACATCAAATTTGTGGATCTCTATAAAGGTTTGAGTAAATTCCATTCATAGGTAATCTGTCTTTACACTAGTTCGAGAATAAGTGAACTCGATTAACTACAAAAATCAAGGAGCAAGGTAGATGAATTTTGGCATATCTTGTTTACATCTGAAATATAGATACTTATCAATCTTTGAACTAAATCTTGATAGTCTGTCCTTCTGTACTTTCGCATGCTTGTGAAAACAATTATTAATAAATTCAATGACTTAAATCAATAAAGTTTTATGTGATATTGTATCTACAGTTGCAATTCTCTGTCAGATTCTGGTGTCAAGTGGCCGGCAAAAAGGTGTCGAAATATTCTCGTCAGAGATTCAATAAAAATGCTCGATTCACGCAAAAGAATTTGACTTCTTAAATATCGTTCACCAGTGCCACGTTAGGTATTCGTGGCCTTACCCAAAATCAAAATCCCCAATTTTATGCGGAGGAAAGGGGATAAAACTTTTATTGGAGGCTATACGAGAAAGATTCGGGGAGACCACTTCCGGGGGTTCAGTATTATTTTCTAATGCTTGTTTACTTTAGTTGCAGCTGTATTTAAAAAGAACTTCTAAAAAGTTTTGTTATTCACTGCCTACGACGTGTATTCTCAAGGTAAGTTGCAAAGTAATGAATTTCTGGTTCTGTCGAATGTAACGGTTACAAGTAAAATCAAATTTCCAATTTTTAATTTTTTTTAACTCTTTTCTGAGAAATAGAATGAAATAGGCATTTAAATAATAAAAAAAAACTTTCTTTTTCATTTATTTGCAATAATTCATTCTGTAATGCGGATGAATATTAAATTTAGGGAAAATAATAGCTTTTCGTCAGTCCCGTAATATTCATTATATTATGTCAATTTAACGAATGTCATTTTTAAAGAATCTGCCAAGTGATCTACAAAACATTAATTTTTATGAATGGAGGTTGATTAGAAACAACGATTTGAGGCTGTTTGAAGTCAAGTATGGGAGAAACCAGCTGGAGGGGTCTTCACATAGATTTCTCTCATATTTTCTAATAGAGGCGCTATCCCAGAGTACTTCTTGCATGACGTTGGGGTACAATAGGTACGAAACATTTAACTTGAATGAAGCATTTTTATCGAATCTATCATGTGTTCCTTGGCGAGGATTTTGGCGAGTACTCCCTCGCATGGAATTAATAGTATCGCAAAATCGAATTTGTATTTCAGACCCATTTTTTTCCCAACCAATCGAAACAAAAATTTGAAACTTGTTGAAGCTTACTTGAAAACTATACTTGTAGTTACAAAATTCCACATCAGGTTTGATGCATTCAATGCATTTTCGAGTTATCGCCTTTGCATGTTTCTGAAAGTTCAGACTGACAGACGGATTCGGCTCAAATTCTGATAGGTGTCTAAACTATGGATGTTAAATCTTAATACCAAATTTTATTTCTCTAGATTTTTTATTTGGAGTTCATTTTGTAGTTAGCTTTTTAACATATATTCGGACAGCGGATAGACAGGCTTCCTTTGGACGGATTTTGATCAAATTTCAGTGATATCTGCAATTTGGATGCAAATTCTGTACAACAATTCATCCTTCTAGTACATCTTCTTCATTTCCGAAAAAACTCAGGAAGTGAGATACGTCATACCTCATACTTAAATGTGAAGATAAGTCAAAATCTAGTGTTCGAAATTTTTTACGATTATAATATTTTCTCTGCACCTCGTATAGAGAAAGCAAAAAATATAAAGTGATTTTTTTTTGTGATTATCAATTATTACAATGTACTAAAACTGTGGTGCGGAAGTGTAAGATATGGCCAAATAGCGCATATACAGGTGTAGCAAATGAAAATAACGAATAAATTCATCTTTTTTTTTTTTTTTTTTTTTTTTTTTTTTTTTGGAAAATGGGTATTGTTTTGAAGAATTCAGTAAGACAAAACGCAGTTTTATTTTTCAGTCGAAAAATATTTTTTGTTTAGTTAATTAAAAATATAAACATCGTAAATAAACAATTAAATCTATTTTTTTTTCAAAAAATCCCAATCATAAATAAAAAATTTATAGGTCCAAAAACCCTGTTATTCTCGTCTTTTCCCTCTATTCTTTGCTATAATATAGCAGTTGTATTAAAAAATAATTTTAATACGGTGCTGTATTTTGAAAAGTCCGTTTATATGAGTATCAGGTTTCTAGAAAGTTTCCAAAGTACAAATTAAAATTTGGATTCGATTTCTAATTTTTTTAATTAAAAAATATATTTGTATATTTTTAGTCAAACATTTTCTTTAATTAATTTGATTCTTTTATTTAAATTTTAATTAATTTAATTTAATTATTTAAAGTTAAAGTTTCTTTCTGATTTCCACTCTTCTCATCATTTTCAAAACTGTCGAGAATGTTTAAAGGCGGCTCAGACTCATCCTTTAAGCATTAAAAGTAATCATTATAAATTAGTATTATTTTTTATAAATTTATTGCAAGATTAAATAGTATTGTATACTTTTACATCTCTTGTTTATATTTGCTTTACTATATTCCAATGCTAGTCAGAGATTCTGTTATTTGAATCGCCATTTTAAGGCTTGTAATTTAAAGATTTTATGTTATGATAAGTTATTGTTTACAAAAATAGAGAATATCACTGTTGTCTAGAATGGGAAATCAAATTACTACTGATCGCCATGTTAATATTTTTGTGACAAAATACAAGCATTTTCTTTTTCAATTAATGGATACATTAGATTGTGCATTGAATAATATATTGTTAATTTTATTCAATAATAATATTTGTTTCAACAACAGAAGCTCACAATTTCATGAAAGAATTTAGAATACTTTTTGCAGCTAATAAATACGGAAGTTTCGAAGGGGGAAAAAAAGAAAAAGAAATTGAATCTTTAAATCAAAGCCACATCACATGATAATAATTTAGACTTGACTCGGCTGTTTTCTTATCGTCTTGGCCTTGACGATTAGACAGAAACTGGCAGTTGTGCAAAAAATATTTATCAAGAAATTGCCTTCAAAAATGCTCCTAAACCCATAACTGGACTGAATTTTTAAGTTTTAGGAAAGCATTGTTTTATTTGTGCCTTCTTTAAATGGTTTTTAGAATTGTCAAGAATTTTTATTTTACTGAAAGATCACGTAGATAAACAATTTACACCATCAACATTTCATGCATTATATGCACCATACTGTAAATATTGTTATAAATCTGTAATGTTGCTTCCCAACATGGTCAGTTCGATCACTGGACAGACCGTTTTTACGATCAGCTCTGTTGGATGCTGATCGGGTGCCGAGTCAGTGATCCTAGAGCTTGGCGACAAACCTGGAGAACATTTGGCCACTTGGGTGACAAAATAGATATTACTGGAAACTTTCAGAATTTTTGCGATTGAGCCAATAGGAATAGAGATATGCCTGATTATTTCAGAACTTTCTCCACTCGCCTCATAGAATATTAAAGACTAGCGATCTCAAGCCGAAATCAGTCGGGGAACTAGTCGTAATCATGGGAAAAGGCAATGGCGAAGAGTTGGATCAGTTCAGAGAAAAGCAAGTGCTGTGTAGAGCTCAAACGATTGCTGAATTGAGCTATGTGCCAAGTGCTGGCTTTTATTGTAGAAGCAGCATCATATCGTGTGTACAGTAGCCAGTCGTGTAGTAGTCCGTCGGCAGTTGGATAGAGCTGAAGCGAGGAGACAGTGGCGAATTGCAGACGTTTGGAGAGACCGTAGAGTGAAGTTACGTAGATTACCGCCTTCTGTTGAATTCTGTATAGCTGCTTTGTGTGCTGTAGTTGTTATTGCTACCGATTACTACTTGTGAGCTACTATTTATTGTAGTGTGCTGCTGTTTATTGCCTGTATTCGTCTCATCTATATATTTGCTGTCCTTGTATTAGTGCCTTCGTGTTCAATAAATGTCTTCGTTGGTCACTAAGGGACAATTTATTTCATTGACCAACAAATCGGGAAAGAACCCCAATGAATTCTGTAACGATATAGTAAACAAAACGCAGTTTTTTCATTACAGCCATACAATCAACCATTCAACTTTACAATAAAATTGGTCGTAAAAGTTATGTTGGTACAGAATTTACCTACTTAGAGTCTTGCAATAATCCTCACATCTGATCATAGAACAACTAAAAAAATTTTTCTTATAAAAATTATTGCTTAATAAAAACTGCGAAAAAGAAAATAGCTATTTTTTGAAGATTTTGCAGCATTTATTGACTTTTATAACTATAAAATAATACAAATCAACCCGTCTTTATAAAACTTCCCATCTGATTAACATTTTAGAAAATTATT